>WFMF01000327.1:0-200856 GCA_011033025.1 Beroe forskalii
GGCAAAACGATCCAAATTTCACATCGCCCCCAGGTGCTACTGAGTATTGGTTCTGTTCAAATCACCTCCCATACGATATAATTATACAACCAGGTAATTGGGAGTCAAGCTGTATGCGTAAAACTGGTGGTAGAGAAAAGCTCGGATTGTAGCAAAAAGAGAGCAAGCAAAGACAATCCCTCCTGGTCCACACTTGGAAGATCAGGTCGTGATAAAAAGCTAGGCGGTTAAGAGCGTCCAAATTACCAAGTTTTAGCGTGCTTAATCACAGACTTGGAGGATCTATTCAATCTGACCAGCACGTGTAATTAAATCATGCTGAGCTGCACTTCTTAGTGTATACCGAGATGACTGCAGGGAGTCGACACACAAATTAGTTCTGAACAAAGCGACAAACAGGTGAAGAAGTGTATGAGTATGAATACACGGCCTTACTATAGGTCCTCGAACAGGCAGCGTGTGACGTCGACAACCTGCCTTTTTAAACAATTGAGGGGTGTTAAACTGACAATTATACAGAATGACAGGACGCTGTAGATCACAGGTTCATGTCATGGCATACTTCAGGCATAGAACATTTCGAAAGCAATTTGAAAAGCTAACTGACAATTTCTTGAACGTACAATAGAACGTTTAACTCACTATATGCCAGCAACTATCCAATTCAATGGAACGTTTAAAGATGGGCTCGTGCTGGTATTTCTAATCGTATTGAAGTGAACTAGCTGGCTTGGACAGAGGTACATAATACCAGTATACTATGGGACACAAGAGTTAGAGGTGAATTGTACTTGAGCAATGAGCAGATTGACTTTAGAGCATTGACCAGATATCAAACACTGCAAGGGTATTGTGAATGGATATGCCTGAATGCCTCTATTCTCTAAGAAGATCTCTGACAATGCAGGTATTTGTTACTGCATATTAATATTATGCAATGAATTAAACTACTACCTTAGTGGTAGAAATAAGAAAATATGGTTTGTATTTATTAAAGAGAAACAAATTATGGTTGGTATTAATTAAGGTTCTGAAAATTCCCACGAAAATCTTCAAATATTCACGAATTTGTAGCCTCTCTTAGTATATTCATTTTAAAGTACGGTAAAACACAGCTCAAAATCCTAACGAAATCATTGCAAAGGCAGGCAAAGGTGATGACTTTTTTACAATTTGATAGAAATTTGTAACTAATCAACTTAAAAACATACCGAGTAAAACGCCTATCCACATGTCCTATATATAGAACTAGGTATTCAAAGTTTAAATACCACAAATTTCAGCCTGTTTTCGATTGAAATTATTGTATTTTGATTTTAAGTTTACATCAAATACATCAAAATACAATAATTTGAATCAAAAACAGCATTTTAATTTCCAAATGCCCTGACAGCCCTTCTCCTCTGTTGTGCGTGGTATCTTAGTCCCCCCTAGCTGCATATAAACATGTTTTTCGTGTTCATCTGAACAAATATTCAGATAATCTATTGGACCGTAGAGTGTACTTGGGTTTTGTATCTTATGCGCATATGCTCGGGTGTCAACCCGAAGATGTTATCACCTCTAAAATTTCAGACTGCCTAGTTTATTAATAACATAAATATTTCCTATACGTCCACTCTTTTATTAAAGGGGTAGTATACTATAGAATCGACTTCCCATAACATTCAAATAATTATGATTTTATCACTTCTCACCTTGCATGTTGTACAATAGTGAAATCCCCATGCCTCTATCTTAATTATATCGCGAGTTATTGCGGTTTAAAGATTTTAGTACAATGACGTCACTCTCGCATCAACGTGTTGCTGCGCCGTGTTACATTACGTGTGAGCAATGGTATTGTCGTGTGTAATAGGTGTTAATTCAGGTGAAATTGTTGAATTTTATCATTTTGATCGAAAAATGCTTATCCGTAAAATTTGTAATAAATTTCATGGTGACATCTTAGCTTTGAATCCTTATTAACGTGATAATAATATCGTGAATCGTGATTGATTATAAGATAATCCTGTTACATTGAGTTGCTCTCGCTATAACAGTATTGTCAGTATATGGAGATGGGACACCTTCTTTCCTCCTGAGGATAAGTCAAATCTAGAGTGGATGTGTTACAGATTTAATGGCATAGACTGAGAAGAATGGGATTTTCTTCCGACTGTGGAGTATTTGATTGATTGATTGAAAACGCCCAACTTGGCGCTGGCATGTGCCTCCCATTCAGTATATTGATTGGACAATGGTGCACTTGTAACATTCAGTTGATTGGTCGGTATTGATTGAGTGTAGCATGAGCATAGTTTTTATTCTTTGTGGCAAGAGGAGTGATATATGATACATATTTCTATTCTTGTGACATGATTATTACTCCTGATCACCAAGTCTGCATGGAATCAGAACGCCTTAATTCTAACCCAGGGCCCAGGCCTCACCCTAAAAAACCCAGACGCTAGTGTTTGCCTGAAAGTGAAATATTACGAAGTGAAGTGACGTGATGTGAAATTTCAGAGGTGAAATTTCCTGGTACTTGCACTACTAGTAGGCAAAGCATATCAATAGAGTAGGGCATGAAGAGTGGGAAAATCAAAAATGGTGTGGTGATGGGAAAGATGACTTGTTATGGGTAGATGGGCGATTGCAGATGGAGTGATGTAAATTGTAATGAAGCAACGAGAGTGAAACTCAAAACTTCTGGTCAGAATGTTACACATAGAGATTGGTCCTAGCTCCTTGTTAAATATCGATTGTCGTATGTGATAGGGACCAGTAGGTGCACCTATAGTGAGAGTGAGTAGCATCAGCCATCATCTCAGATGTAGCATATTGAAATATCATGTTGAGGAATTTCAAATGTGAATATCAAGCTTCATTCTGCAGTACCAAGTACCAACGTTATATTGATTAGTTCATTGTTGGATATTCTGAATATTCAAGGTTATTTCTTCAGAAAACAGTTTGATCTGTACTAAAGCTATTTAGATTGGATGTTGTTGTGACACATTGGTGGTCACGCTATCAATTTCATTCTTAATAAATACTGATCATCTGTGTATTTTTATCTACATATCTAATATGATCAACATGAGGAAACATACATAATTATTCATTTTCATTAAAAAAAATGTTCGGAGTACATCTGTCCTGTGAAATATGACAAGACCCACTGTCCAGCAACAAATATTACGCTACAACATTGGAATATTCGAATGGCATCAATCATAAACCAAGTCCGACTTATTCAAATTACACCTTATAACAAAGTAATTGTCCAATTAATGGGCAATCAATAGCATCAATGAAGTGGTACAATGATAATTCATAATTCTAATCTCATGCACAAAAAATGGAACAAAAAAATGCAATGTGCTTAACTAATAGTGGTGAAGGTATTGTGGAATATGCAGTACTTTACATAGCGTTCATAGCGCAAGTTTGTGGCCTGATGCGAGAGTGACGTCATCGCGCCATAACATAAAGGTGCGATATCTCGCGATTGGAGGCACATAGAAACATAGGGATTTCACACAAGTTATCATCACAGTATTAGTTAGTAAATTGGACAATAAGAAAAGGCACTTTTCCTGGAGTATACTACCCCTTTAAAATTTCTTGAATTAGCTCAGCTCGCCTTGGTATGTCTCGATTAATAATATGCCTGATTATCCTGACCTGTTTCAATTTTGCTTATTGTCTATGCACCAGAGTTATCTTATATTTTATATCTTTATTTTAAATCTTCTTATTCGATATTTTTTTTATGATTTTTCATTCGTTGTCTATAACGGCGATCTTTTTCACGATATCTTGATGTGACCTTAACTTTTATTAATTCGAGTTAGATTTTTTAAATGATCCTACGACACGTTTTAGCCTCGTGGATAATTGATTGTTGATGTAATTCACGTATTTACTAACATATACACGCTATAGGCTGCGTACGAATTGTAGGCGGTTAACATTCCCGTGATATATCTTGGTTCAACAAGGGTAGTCCGTGAGACCAAACCGCATGTTATTTTCAGGTAACACCTTTACCGCTCAGCGACGTATTTTTAAACAAAGTTTAATAAATGTATAAATAATCATGGTCAGACATTCTTGAACCAAAAATTTATGATTCGGTAAATGTCTGTCTTTTGACGGTCTTTTCATGTAGTAGTTTCTACGTTATGCTACGATATAGTGTACCGTCCAGTCGTTAGGTTCTCGTGTGTCGTGGCTTCGTGTTTTATTCAGGGTTCCTTCTTGTGATTTTAAAAGCAAATCTGCTGAACCAAACTATGAAATATAGCAGTGATTATTAACAAACTCAAATTTTATTACTTAAAATATCAAAGTTTTTACTCGGTTTTCATAATACTTATTCTTTTGGATTATGTCAATCAAATCAAAACGGATGTAGCATTGTAGCAACGATGGAAAAGAAGGTTCCGGGAGACTTGATGAATAGTTGAGGTGAAAAAAAAGAAATGTTGATATCGGCGAATATGGATAGTGGACTAATGGACTGTTCAAGATAGATTAGTAGCTTCATACCTATCTCAATGATATCAGAGACAAAATGACTAGAAAAGAGACGGAAATTGCCCATTATCGCCACTTGATAACTGCATAATTGGGTCAATTTCTGCTTTTCCGAAAATTTTGGTCTGTTTGGATTGGTAGGTCATCAGCATGGCATCATTCAGAAACATTCCAGAAAGTCGAAAGACGTTGTGAATGGTTTAAGAATATGTCTACAAACTTGATTGTATGATTAGGCATAAAACGGATTTTAATTATGACGCCTTTCAGCAATTTGGAACTTTTCAAATTATCTAATTATTTTTAACAGCAAGCTTGGTTTTTCGTGTGAGTGAAATTCACATTTTCACTAAGCCTGAACTAAAAACTGAAATAATTAAAAACTCACAAAAAACTTGGATAATGAAAAACATTTTAAATTTCCTGTTATTCTAAAATTACGAACTTCAACACTTCTTTTCGCTGTTATAAATTATCGAATTTAGAAATGGATAATCCAAAGGTAAACATAATCCAAAAGTTAACATAATCCAAATGAGGAAGTTAGAACATTCAGATGGGAATAGTTAAATTTGTACTGATTCTACGTTATACCATACAGTTCAAAATATCTGCTAAAACTCTAAAAGTACAATTATGCGGTCTCATTTCTTTGTCTACTGCATTCTTACCTTAATCAATTTCTCTAATTTGACTAAGTGACTTCTTGGATGTGAAACTACTGTACATCCAAGCAGACCAGATATGCTTTCCACGGGCTTTCATAGGCGTCAATTTAACTCTGATAACTATTAGAACATCTTAGAATTAGAGTTCAAAATCATATGGACAATTTCACAGTTCAGCTAATAGATTCCAAGTAAAGCTAAAAGCAGTCTTTGAATTCGAGTCAATTTCTCATCAACTTTTACTCTATCTTCAAACACAGGGAAATGTTTTGCTAACAAAAAATCTAATTTTTCGATCTACACGCTTCCTGCCCTAAAATATTTAAATTGCTAACGCTGGGCTTACCGTCGTTTAAATAATGATAATAGCGTTCACATCGACCCTTTGAGTGCACATACCACTTAATTAGTTAATTGTTTAATGTCCCTGTCGGCGTTCTCTTATTCGGTGTGAAAATATGATAATAAAATACTGATGTATTTCTCAGATTTGCGCAGAGTATTTTATGAATGTCACTTTAATACACGTCACCCATAGGATAGTTATAGGCGGTGCCTATAACGGTCATACGAGCGAATTACTGCGGGAGACTCCCGGGAGTCCTCCGGGAGCCCTCCGGGAGCCCTCCGGGAGTACTCCGAGAGTCCTCCGAGAGTCCTCCGGGAGTACTCCGGGAGTACTCCGGGAGTACTCCGAGAGTCCCCCGGGAGTCCTCCGGGAGTCCCCCGGGAGTCCCCCGGGAGTCCTACGGGAGTGCTACGGGAGTACCACGGGAGTGCCACGGTAGTACCCCGGGAGTCCCCCGGGAGTCCTACGGGAGTACCCCGGGAGTCCCCCGGGAGTCCTACGGGAATACCCCGGGAGTCCCCGGGAGTCCTACGGGAGTACCACGGGAGTGCCACGGGAGTACCCCGGGAGTCCCCCGGGAGTACCCCGGGAGTCCTACGGGAGTACCCCGGGAGTCCCCCGGGAGTCCTACGGGAGTACCACGGGAGTGCCACGGGAGTACCCCGGGAGTCCCCCGGGAGTCCTACGGGAGTACCCCGGGAGTCCTACGGGAGTACCCCGGGAGTCCCCCGGGAGTACCACGGGAGTGCCACGGGAGTACCCCGGGAGTCCTACGGGAGTACCCCGGGAGTACCACGGGAGTGCCACGGGAGTCCTACGGGAGTACCCCGGGAGTCCCCCGGGAGTCCTACGGGAGTACCCCGGGAGTCCCCCGGGAGTCCTACGGGAGTACCCCGGGAGTCCCCCGGGAGTCCTACGGGAGTACCCCGGGAGTCCCCCGGGAGTCCTACGGGAGTACCACGGGAGTGCCACGGGAGTACCCCGGGAGTGCCACGGGAGTACCCCGGAGTCCCACGGGAGTACCCGGGAGTCCCCGGGAGTCCTACGGGAGTACCCGGGAGTCCCCCGGGAGTCCTACGGGAGTCCTACGGGAGTACCACGGGAGTGCCACGGGAGTACCCCGGGAGTCCTACGGGAGTACCACGGGAGTGCCACGGGAGTCCCCCGGGAGTCCTACGGGAGTACCACGAGTACCCCGGGAGTCCTACGGGAGTACCGGGGAGTCCCCTGGGGGTCCACGGGAGTACCCCGGGAGTCCCCGGGAGTCCTACGGGAGTACCCCGGGAGTCCCCCGGGAGTCCTACGGGAGTACCCCGGGAGTCCCCCGGGGGTCCTACGGGAGTACCACGGGAGTGCCACGGGAGTACCCCGGGAGTGCCACGGGAGTACCCCGGGAGTCCTCGATGAGCGAGGAGTTGTGGTTCCAAGTCCAACTGGTACTGCAATCCTGTGTCTGTCTTGAAGAGGTGGGGTTGCTCCTCCTCTCCGGGAAGGGATGACAGCAATTGTGGCCCCGGGTAACAGTAGGCGAGGTCCGTTGAGGGGACTGGGTGATAGAGGTGGCCGCCCAGTGGATCTCTTCTTGGTGGGTGTCTTGAGGAGGGAGCCCTGGTGCAGTCTGCAAAGCTTGAGGGTAAGCTGTAGCTCTCCAGTAGGAAGGCGTAGGTAGTCCTCTGTGGAGCAGTTGGCACAGTCTCTCAGCTTTATGTCTTGGTAGGAAGAGGGGCTTGGGATGGATCCAAGAGAGCTGAATGCGCCTATTTGCGAGCTGGTTCAGCAATTTTATGAGATGTTAATTTCGTGGGTGATCAATAATTCAGCAATAATTGTTCTATTCTTGATAACCATGGCGTATATTCTAAGATTGATCATCATTATATCATTTACTATTATCTTTGACAACAATTTATTTGTGTGATGATTTATATGACAATTAAAAATGCCAAATGAGTAGTTCAGCGCAAATTTGCTCTCATTTGCGCTCACTGAAGAAAATTTTGAGCCAATATTTAGACCCCCGAATTTGGTTGAGCGCAAATAGGCGCATTCAGAATTAACGGCGGGGAGTGATGGATAGGTTTTCCCGTCCGAATTACAGAGGTAGTCAAGTACGATTAGCGGCACCGTAGTTTTGAGGTAATCTCCCAGCAGGAAAAAGTGATAGAGTCAAGGTCAACACCTGTATTCCAATCACGTGATTTATTCTACTCGTAAAAACTATCATGAACGATTGTACTTGGTTGTCACGTGATACGATGTGTGCCTTGAATTAGAAGTCGAAACAGCGTGATGGGATACCAGTGAGGGAGGAGCACTGTGTGATGCGATCACATGTGATCAGGTAGAAGCCACTTTGACACTCCACTTAGACAGACCACTTAGACCCCTCTGAAGCGTATATATAGCGATTCCTTCTCAACGATAATCATTCGTTCATTGTTCTCTCAACAAAGCTCCAGACAGAATACAGATGATGTTCTCCTCACCGAACTTGTCTCCCTCATCAGCATCCCCACCTCCATCACTACCCGCTTCCTCGCCACCTCCTCCCCAAGCTGCCTCCCCTCCTGCTTCCTCCCCAGCAACCAGCTCTCTTGGATCCATCCCAAGCCCCTCTTCCTACCAAGACATAAAGCTGAGAGACTGTGCCAACTGCTCCACAGAGGACTACCTACGCCTTCCTACTGGAGAGCTACAGCTTACCCTCAAGCTTTGCAGACTGCACCAGGGCTCCCTCCTCAAGACACCCACCAAGAAGAGATCCACTGGGCGACCGGCCTCTTCACCACTACCTGCCTCTTCCCCGCAACCTTATCCTGCCTCCTCTCCTCTTCCCACTGCTTCCCGCTCCCCATCTTCTCCTCCTCCTGAAAGACGTCGGAGGGTTGACGCAGAAGGCGACGGTGACGCTGCACCCACAATCTACAGCAGGGGATCTGTCCCAGGAGAAGCCCTTGAAGTCTACACTACCACCCTCATCAAATTCCTGGGAAGAAAGGACCACAAGCTCAGCCTTGCAAAGTTCCTGAAGGTGGAGAAGATTCCTGAGTCTCTTTCTACCGCAAGCGGAGGATTGCAGAACTGATGATCTTGGATGGCCCCAGATTCGACTACTTGGTGAAGCAGCTGACCCGCACGCGGAAGTCGGATAAGATCAATCAACAGGTCCTTTCTGACAGATGTGCAGAGATCCTGAAGACAGACACATTCATCAAGAAAAGGAGGCTTGCTGTTGCTGCTGGGAAATTGCTGTAAATTTATTCTGTGTTTTCTTGATATTGATAATGATTACCACTTCTGGGTGGCCATATTGATACGTATATTGATAGTGTTGTAATTACCTGTATATTATTATAATGATAACGGATTTCCTCCAACGAATCACCTTTGATCGTACTAAAAAATCACTACATCTGAATACATAGACACGCGCCTATCAGGTCCATTTTGGCATACTGCCCGAATCCGGGGGACTCCCGGGGGACCCCCGGGGTACTCCCGGGGTACTCCCAGGGTATTCCCGTGGTACTCCCGTACCACTCCCGTGGTACTCCCGTAGGACTCCCGGGGTACTCCCGGGGTACTCCCGGGGTACTCCCGTGGTACTACCGTAGGACTCCCGGGGGACTCCCGGGGTACTCCCGTAGGACTCCCGGGGTACTCCCGTACCACTTCCGTGGTACTCCCGTAGGACTCCCGGGGGACTCCCGGGGTACTCCCGGGGTACTCCCGTAGGACTCCCGGGGGACTCCCGGGGTACTCCCGTAGGACTCCCGGGGGACTCCCGGGGTGCTCCCGTGGTACTCCCGTAGGACTCCCGGGGTACTCCCGTGGCACTCCCGTGGTACTCCCGTAGGACTCCCGGGGGACTCCCGGGGTACTCCCGTAGGACTCCCGGGGTACTCCCGTAGGACTCCCGGGGTACTCCCGTGGCACTCCCGGGGTACTCCCGTGGCACTCCCGTGGTACTCCCGTAGGACTCCCGGGGGACTCCCGGGGTACTCCTGTAGGACTCCCGGGGGACTCCCGGGGGACTCCCGGGGTACTCCCGTAGGACTCCCGGGGTACTCCCGGGGGACTCCCGGGGTACTCCCGTGGCACTCCCGTGGTACTCCCGTAGGACTCCCGGGGGACTCCCGGGGTACTCCCGTAGGACTCCCGGGGTACTCCCGTAGGACTCCCGGGGGACTCCCGGGGTACTACCGTGGCACTCCCGTGGTACTCCCGTAGCACTCCCGGGGGACTCCCGGGGGACTCCCGGAGGACTCCCGGGGGACTCTCGGAGTACTCCCGGAGTACTCCCGGAGGACTCTCGGAGGACTCTCGGAGTACTCCCGGAGGGCTCCCGGAGGGCTCCCGGAGGACTCCCGGGAGTCTCCCGCAGTAATTCGCTCGTATGACCGCGGTTGAGAATGACGTCATTATCATAGTTTAAAGTGAGGAATTGTTGGAGTCCTGGAGCTCATACTTCTAGCTGTAGTTTGCTTAAAGTTGGCATTTTACAGGAAAGAATCCGTAGCTTTTATATAGAATTTTATAAGATTTGGAGTGACAGCTGCATCTGCTAGTCAGCAGATGAAATTGTTCCAAATCGTTCCTCGAAACACGTGCAAAGGTCGCACAACTTCCGTGGCGTTGGCGATATACATGACCTCATCAGTTGGTCACTTAGAACATATGTTGATAACGTGTTTCTTTCTCTCAACTGTCAAATCCAGAGCTGCAGCCTATAGCTGGATTTGAATTACTGGAGTAATTGTTTTAAGTGTCAGACTTTACTACTTTAGTGTGGTCAAACTGCAGAGTACATCATGATAAATATTTTTATTATATCAACTAAGATTCCTAGCTGAGCTGTTCGGCCTAAAGAATATTATAGACCTATGTAACTATGTGATGTTGCATTATCACATGTCCTGATACTGCCAGAAAACGTTAAACGGCTGTCTTTGCTGCTTCATTTTTTTGCTCAACTAAGAAAGGGTGCGTTTCTAAGAATTTTCTTAGAAGAAAAAAGAAAAATTCCTGCTCGTGCGATAAGCAATTATTTTTCATATTATCATACAATTCATAGCTTTACCTTTTTCTTTTTATACCGATGATTATTGGCATTTCATTGAAGTACGGCCACAAGTAAGGTTTCATCCGGTCGTATAATATTCGTGTAGAATCAGACTTGAACCCATGCATATTAGCATTATACCGTAACATATTTTACTTTTATTATTGGCTCACGCTTTATTTTGCGACCCAAGGGTAATTGCCTTGACAATAAGTTCATTTCAACTTGTCACGGTATAGTTTACCGTTTGATATTTTAACGATTGCCTTGATTGTACGAGCGATTGATCTGTAAAATTATGTCTATGAAATCTAAAGTTTTGCTGGTTAGATGTCCAAGTGTCAAACTCTTCTATCTACCTTCACTCCATTTCACCGGCTATATATCCCTACAAATCCTATCTGGTATTTCACCGGCTCAATATGATAGAGCCATATAAGAGTCGGTATATTCTGAAGCCACTGATCCGGCATCTCGAGGAAAAGTCGCCGTTTATACAAATTTATAACTTTACTTGTAATTCTACATACTTTGTCGACACGCGCTACAGCACGAAAACGTTATATTTATCACACTTTTATCCTTCAACTCTTCAGAAATTTTAAACTCTAAGAATTTAAATCACTCTCGGCGTGATTCGCATTGCTGTCGGTGTTTTACTTTTATTCCTCGTCTTACCGATTATTTATTTTACAAATTGGGTATGTTTGATATTTATTTGTTCGAAACTTATTGAATCTTTGAAAGTTTGAAGTATAGCAAGTTGAATATAGAAAAAACTCAAAACGACCGATTGAAACGCTTCTATAATCAACAATTTAATAATTTGATCCGTCTGTTATTTCGCTTAATATCACCCCAGTGCACGACATCGTTGAGTATCTGAGTTTCAAGGACAAGGGGACACAAGGCAATGTAAATAGATAAATATCTAAAAACAGCGTTTAAAAATCCTATGCAAAACCTATGTAACTGATGATGCAATATAATATCTGCAAAAGCAGAAGCATAAATAACAATATTCTGGGGTAACTATAAAAGAAGAAAGCAGTAGTAGTACTACTGCAGTAGGCACTACGTAACCTAAAGCAGTAACACTGATAGGAGTGGTGATTGGTAATTATTGTAATAATTTTACCGTACCAACTACTGTTATATTTCTACAGTTGTAAGAGCTAATATGGGCTAGCTATATATGTATATAAATACATGATATTTATATATATATATATGGTCAATATTTCCCGACCAATGCCGTGTTACATTAAAGGTGCCATGCACTAAAGGTAAGCACTTGGTCGCCGTCAACTCACTAACTGACGCCCTCAATTCCCCACTTCTTCCAATACGAATAGCATCACTTCATTCACCCCACTTATATAACAACTTGGCACACTGCTATGTAGACATCAGTAATTGTACTGAAGTATATTGCCACGTTTGCAGGATATTTTCTTCAGAATTTCTCTGTAAGTGAAGATACGCACGAAGCAGAGAAAGGGATATTAGAGTATGTGGTCCCACCCCAGCCCATTAGGATGGTTCTCATTATGCTGCTTTTTACTCCCCCTAATTTCCCCCATAATCATGCTTACACTTTTACACTGTTACAGTACCTAACCCATATGTGTGCACTGTGCACATGTAGCTCGATAGTTTACCGATACAATGCATAAAATACCGTACTTTCAACAGAAATTCAAATGAAAAGTAAATTGCGCGCATTATAAATTGAGCGTATCAATCAATTCTTTTATCTCCTCTTTCCCCACAGCTGATTTTTTGCGTGATATTTGAACGATTAACACTGGAAAACCACGTGCGCGCAGGAACATTGCACCTTCGAATAATGTGAACCAATCATGCAATTGACCATTCTGAACTATGAAAATCAACCCGATCTCAATCTTTCATGCCCTTAACCTGACATGACATCATCTTCTTTTACCTTCCTTTTTTATAACAGGTGGTACACATATATATTCTGGACTTATTGCTTGTATATAACTCATAATTCTTTCATATACTTACAAAACACATTCCACACGATTCAAAGTAACACATTTTATATATATTCCAAGTATTTAATAATATTGAAATTCCAGAGCTGTCGGTAGAAAAGAAATTGTTTGGAGTTAGCTCAGTATGATATGCTGATGACAAGCTGATTATAGGGGTAGTATGGGCATAATATGTCAGGGAATATATACGTGTATATTTTGAGGGGTCACTTAAGTCATTCTCAATCTGAATTATGAAATAGGAAAAGTAAAACCTTCGGACATTTTCATCGGTGGGTATATACATAAACAGTTACTAAGTCGGGTCCAACTGTAATGTCCATATTGGTATAGACCAGCTCGCCTTTCGGGCTACAGGTCTTAACCGGTGGCCCGTGTGGGGGTTACATACCTTGAGCTACGCCTTCGGAAAATATCCCAAAATGGGCTTGATAGGCGCGTGTCTATGTATCTTATAAATTGGTTCAAAGTGCGGTGCAGCCACCCTTGAGACAAGAAAGTCAAAGTTGCAAATATACAATATTACAATCAAAGAGTCTAAAGTAAGAGCCCTCTGTACCAGTCGGCAAATAGCTGATTTGGTCGCAATAATCTGTGCGCTTCGTCTAAATCCTCTAAGGTTTCGCACAGATAAAGTAAGAGCAGAGAATGAGAGCATTATCACTGCTTTAAACAGTGAATTGATGACGCGAAAAGCCAACCATTTTATTTGGGCGGAAAACACAGGCTCTTTGCTTAGTCTGGTACTAGTCTACAATTAGAGTCATCAGCGAATAAATCTTATACAATTTCCACTTGTAAATGTGCCCTTTAAGGATGGGCGGGTGAGAGGGATGTCACTAGCATGGTTTAAAATAGGAAGTTGAGGACGCAGCACGTGCTCTTTTGGGTTTACTCCCCGTCCTATTGTGTGGGTGGCGGGTGCATTACCGGGGGCTTGTTTAGCACGGTCTCCTGAAGTCCAGCGGCCTTGGCGTAGCCCTGGGTCAGTGCTCTTATGTATGCTATGAATAGTGAGTAGATCATGCAGTTATGCGTGAGCTCTTTTTGTTCTGAAATGTGCTGCTTAGGCCTAAGCTCAGATGGAATGATTTTGTCAAGAAAGGCTATTTTTACGCTAATTCATAGTTCTCATGTAATACATGCTGACAATACTGGCTTTCTATACCGTCTCTTTTGTAACTGCAGTTATAGCAGAATCACTATTTTAAATCATGATCTTTTTAATTAAGAATTTGATTATTTGATATATTCCCTTATATGGTTCCCCATGAAAACTGAAATTAAAATACTCTGCACTTGCTTAACTTCCTCATTTCCGATTATCAGCAAGAGTAATACTACAGAAACATGGATGATTGGAGAATGCTGATCATATGTTTCGGCACTTCCATTCTGTAAAATTTAGACAACAGCAAATATATAACCGCCTGAATCCCCCTCCTGTAGCTAGCATGCGGTCATGTCTTCCTCACCGGTTTAAATCAAATCCCCCTTGTAGCTAGTATGCGGTCATGTCTTCCTCACTGGTTTAAATCAAATCCCCCTTGTAGCTAGCATGCGGTCATGTCTTCCTCACTGGTTTAAATCAAATCAAATTTGAGCTAGCATGCGGTCATGTCTTCCTCCAGCAGTGCTTGGGACACATGGATCACCTTCTTCCGGGACTCAGTTCAGAACATGATGGGGTCGGATGTGCAGCTCCGTAACTCCCCCAAGGAGTGCATCACGCAGTGTGCCATCATCTGCCCCGTGTCAGGCAACCTCCTCGGCGCAGACCAAGGTAAGATTTAAACTTTTAAATTTTAAAGCAGGTGTTGCGACATCGAGATAATTGCATGAAACTTAAAAGCATATCGTACGCGGCGCCATGGCGTACGTACGCAGTACGCGCGGCATGGAAATTTCAGAATGACTCTGATTTCTCGATTACGTGACACCTGTTTATTGTATTGAACGACAGAATAGGACGTTTATAGTTTAAGTGTGAGGAAGTCACTTATATTCGAATCATAATTATTAATTAAGGAGTTGCTCACAATTACAGCTATTGTTTGTGTATGACTTATACCCGATTGCCATTGGTGATTTCCCGGCCCAACATGTGTAACCATGAAAAAATTATAAAATTTTCGTTGTTCTCAGACTATGTACCAATGTTCGTGCATTTTTTCAAACTGTTGAGAAACTTGTGGCAAATATTGGCAGTTGCCAATCAATACCCGATCCTCTTTCTCTAAATTTAACAAGCTTTCAACCGAACTTGGAGCCCCACAAATTAGCAAATTGACACAGTCTAAAATTAAACTATTTAGTTTCTAAACTAAAGGATAAAATTTACTGTATACATAATACTATAATAGTTTATTTCATTAATGGCACTCAACAACTACAACATGAAAAAATCTCTCGAAATGATAAAAGTATGCCTTCTTCCAAAACATATAATCACTTCACACTATAAAACTTGGATGTGTTCGCCGTTCAATTCATACGGCGCTAAAAAGAGATGCAAGCGTCTATTTATAAGAAATCTGTACCCACGACTGTAGATGATTTAAAAATATACTGCCGTTCATAATTATTCTACCATAACAAGACATCATTAAAAACAGATCAAGCTGTTGCTTGCCTCAAGACTCTGATTACGTTTTATGTTTTAAGGGCATACTGTTTAGATGAATGGGTTAAATGATGTTTGGAATTTCTTCATGCTGAGAACCTCATGCTGGCATATTAGGCGTCAACAGCTTGGTAGTCTGAAGTAAAGGTTGAAATTAGAAAAAGACAGAAAACGAAAAACATTCATAAAAAGATTATCTTCATCAAAAATTATTTATCTATAAGGTCATCAACAAGATATAAATCATGCCCACAAAAAGATCCCAGGAATTATCTCATTCACATAAACTGACCCACAACGAACCAGTGTCCGATACCACGTGACCCTACAATATTACTCACCTCCTCTGGAACACCAGGCCAGGATCATGCACACGATCTGCAGCACCACCACTGCCAGAAGGACGTAGAGGAGGAGCTCAATGGCGGAGTTAACCATGTCCTCGCTGGACTCCAGACATCCTTCTTCGTAGGCATCTGCCTTGTCACACTTCTCAGCGTCCTCAGCAGCATCCTTGCAGCAGCTAGCCGGAACCTTGCCCCCAACCAACCAAGCAGTACCAGTGTAGTAGTCAGGACCGTCGATACTGAGTGAGGGGGGTTTGGTTAGTTGAGATGAGAGGGTTGAGATACATCATTGATTTAAAATATTTCGCTAGGGGAT
The DNA here is from genome assembly GCA_011033025.1 of Beroe forskalii. NCBI lineage: Eukaryota > Metazoa > Ctenophora > Nuda > Beroida > Beroidae > Beroe > Beroe forskalii. Next base: position 15,911 of record WFMF01000327.1, read on the forward strand.
TTGGAGGGATTTGTAGTAGTCAGGACCGTCGATACTGAGTGAGGGGGTTTGTTAGATGAGATGAAAATCAGTTGTGAGAGGGTTAAGATACATCATTGATGGAAATTATAATATTTTGCTTGGGGATTTGGAGGATGTACCAAAAATGAGGATCAAGGATTGACATTATTTAACCAATCTTCAGCCTACCCGCAGCATTTGGCAAGTGTTTGGATCCCGTCGACAGTAACTTGATCGGCTTCAGCAGCAGAAGTTCCCTTCTCGTTGACTTCTTTGAAAGGTCCAGAGATGGAGGTCGTGATGGTTTCAGTCACTTCGCCCTTGTTAACAAATCCTGAAAAAGATTTCATAGATAGGCTGAGTTAGAAGAAAATGTATCATCAGCGAATGAGAATAATTTATAATGAAACTGGATGAAATTTGAAAGTTTGAGATTTAAACGATCTGCATAAATAAAATATCATCGAATGCAGTCTTGAAGAACACTAACTTAAAAGAACGCCAACTCAAAAGCTCAAAAGAACACCAACCGTAGATGATGATGGCAGCCTCAATGATGATGATAACCAGCAGCCCGATGAGGTAGATATTGAGAAGTCCGTGCTTTCCAGTCATAGCTCCGAAACATCCGAAGCATCCGATCATGAAGATGAGGACACCGATCACAATGAGTGCAATGGCGGTGGTGTCTGTGTCAACCCTGCGGAGAGAAAATGATGTTAGTCGCTAGGATAGTGAGTCAAAGGTGTTGCCCAAAGAAAACTACCATCCGAATGTTGGACGTTGGTCAGGGTGTCCATTTAGTAACTCTCTTGGTATAAGATCACACACTTTGTTAAGGTATCAGCAACTCATGAGCATTGAAATGTAAGGTTTCAGCACTTTTAAAGCACTTATCAAGACTCAAGTATAAATCTATACATTTAACAGAATTTCCCTAAAGTTGCTCAGTAACATCTGTTCCCTATTTTACTCCATTGGAAGTAACTGTTCTACTCACCCGACTTCAGGGATGTACTCGTCTCCCTCAACCAGCACGTAGGATCCAGCTGCAATGAGGCCGACTGATGCAACCAGGGCCACCACATTGATTATAATGAGGATGCACTTGGCACAGCCAGCGATACACGCCTTGATAGTCTCACACATCGTCTCACGTAGTGTTGAACGCTAACTATACATAACTATACATGATTAGGGTCAAAGTTAGGTGAAGGGGTTTCAGTGGGGTTTAGAAGTGACAGAGTCACAGATCATGAGTTTGGTGTTTTTTGTGGTGTAGTGGGGTTTGAGTGGGGTTTCACTGAATTGTTAGATCATGAGGTTTAGGTGGGGTTTGAGAGTGGGGTTTCGCTAAATTGATAGATAATGAGTTCTAGAGTTTGGTGGGGTGTAATGGGGTTCCAAGGGCATACCGATCATATAGGTTTCAGAAGGCATCAATCCTTGCCAACAAAACAACATAAGTAATAAACACACGCTTGGAAAATTTGATATGACAGAACATGATGAAAAGAGGTGATTAATGAGCTACAACGTTATCCTAAATTGCATTAATGTGCCATTATCAGATTATTGAGATTAAGTTTCTTCACATCGATGAAGCTTCATAATCAATATTATGATAATAGAATGATAAATTATTTAACAATTCAAGTTTAAGCGATAATAAATCCTAAACAATTCAGCCACAGCCCACAGAACTTCCAAAGTGAAATACAATAACGTTATTGAAATGGTATTGAGAAAAATTATTCTGTATAGGCACTGATGAGGTCTAGTTATCTAACAATGAAAAGTTTTTGTACCATCTTTGCCGCGTTAGGCAAACAGAAAGGTTGCAGAACAAAACTTTATACCTAAATGTAAATCAATTATAACCACAATTTTGAAAACAATGAAAGTACATTACGTTGCCTAATAAACACGTTCCATGGGGTATTATTGCAGTACTTTAATTAGTGTAGCTGGTGCTCTACAAAAGCCTAGTGTAAATTGCCAAATTGCTTGGTGAATTGTCTCGAAAGCCCTGGAAAAGCTCATCTAAATGTGGAAATGTGCACAAGGCCGTAATTCTCAGAATTGGGGCTGGGTGGCTGCCGTGAGCCCAGTACATCAAAGTATCCCCATTGGGGGCATGAAGGCAGAGCCCCCAGAAAATGTTGGGTAGTTTTAGTGCCCAGTCAGATATTTGAGAAATTAAAAAGTCAAAATGTTAAAATAGAGCCGATAATTTTTAATGAAAAGATTAATTCTAATGGAAATTTTTATCTTGAAGGCGAGGGGGGCTGAACCACCTATAATGAAATACAGCCCTAAAATGTACAGATGTCGATTGTCTACTCGAAACAACACGCATAAAATGATCGTGAGATAATGCTGGCTGCTGAACTCCAAACAGAAACATCTAAAACAAACAATATGCAAACTACAAGGCACACACGAATTTATTGACTCTCTAAATAAACATTTCCTGGAATAAAGTAGAAAATCAGATTTCCTGCAGACCCATTACTACATTACACGTATTGAGGATCACTCGCGAGAAAACGGTAGTTTTGACGTCATCAATTTGCCACTTTGAATCATTATAGTGGAGTCACTGTCGGGCGCCAGTCATGTGTGTGCAGCTTTTAGTAATGGTGTGAGATGGGGATTTAATTCGATCCGCTTACCATAAGAACCCTGGATAATGTTCACATTATAGAGTAAACTAATAGACACTGTAGATTGGTATCATGTTACTATTTAGAGCTAATGAACTCAGTGGACACTTGTATGTATGGATTGAGACATGGGTAGATCAGAGTACTGCTGAACTTCTGTATGGTTTGAAGATGAAAAGAATTCCTCATTGAGTCATGTTTCGCAGTGAAACTAGGAGCCTTGGCTGATAATGGTAGTAAATTAGGTCAATTGGGTCAATCGCTGATTGATGAGATACCTAATTGCAATTTTAAATCTTTGGGAAATGCAGCCTGTGATATGGAAAACCTACACCTAATTAGGTTCTCAAGATAACAATCTTAAATACGTGTCCTTATTGCAATAATGTAGACATTGCTTTCAAACTAAAGATAACCACGAAGGTATCAAGTGAGCAAATGAAAGAATAAAGTGTGATTAAAATCTTCGGGTGTGTACCTACCTCTGAAAAGCTTTACAAAACGGAACAGAGAATTGAGACTTGAGATTTACACAGCTCGCGTATTGAGAGGTGTGATGAATGTTACATTAGTGACAGTGTTCGAAAGCTCTGAGATCCAGAATGATTCTAAACTCTAGTGAGGATTGGGATGTGATACTGTGATACACTCTCGTGTATTTTTATCCGTAATGTTATCTACCAAAAGATCAAACTACTTGCTCAGAAAGACCTATTAAAAGAACGAAAACTGTGAAAATCATTTGATTAATTAAATTCAAAACTATGCTTCAAAGGCCTAGGAAGTGATAGAACGAGCATCATCGACTTCAGACTATAGAAATAAATTTGGAAAGTAGGTACCTACCTACTAAAAATAAGTAACCGGTTAACCTTTTTTTCTGGAAATTAGAATATTGTTGAATCAAAAGTGAGAAACCACACACGATAATACTATTTACTTGTTAGCAAAATATATAGGTAGTTACTAGAGTAAACCAAAACAGGATATTGAAAACGGGGTACCAAAAACGGGATACAACAGCAGGACAAACTTTGGGCACGACATGATAAATGTCGTCTAACTTCCAGAACTGTTAAGTGTTGAAGTGGAAGTGATGTACAATTTTACCGGAAGCATTTTTGTGACTTCCCCTTGATTATAAAACTGTGGCAAAAATTTCTTGAAACCTCTTTTGCCAAAAAAGACAGGTCGCACTAATTAGTTTCCAATATCATGAAAATTTCAAAGTTTATTACCATGCATGTGTCCTGTCATCAAGCGCTCGAAATAGCCAAAAAGTTCAAAATAAGAAAATATCAAATGTTAGCCCTCACTTTTCGCTGATTTACTGATCAATCTGCAGCTGCTTGTCAATGAATAACACGTAAGAGTCACGTGTTATTTTGTGAACAGTGTTCATTGATCACATGCGCAAATCATGTTAATCATGAAGTTTCTTTCTACTTTGGGTCTGACTTCAACCCCTTATCCCCCTGCAGGATTTTCACAGTTCAAAACACGGGATTTCCTGAAGCTATCGAAAGGAGTTGGCGGGGATCAGAACGTTTTCTCGGGGATATCCTGGGGAACAGACGATAAACCTGCAGGTATCGAACTCATTCAAACTCATCCGAATGGAATTATCTGCAACCCTGAACCAGATGGATGGATGTACAGTTTCACCGTTTAATGGGTTGTTTCGACCTATTTTCCTAAGTCTGAGCTCCCAACCCTTTGTAACCCCTGTTTAACCTTTAAACTCCTGTTCAATCACTGTTTGATCCCAGGTTACAGCATAATCCTAGTTTAGAATTAATTCCTGTGTATTGTGAAATTTTCCTAAATCAAAGCTCCCAACCCTGTACAATCCCTGTTCAATCCTGTTTAACCCCCTTCCCCCCCTAATCCCTGCAAGTTACAGCATAATCCCTGTTTAACCCCTGTTTAATTGCAGGTTACAGCATAATCCGGCTGGTTCCCCACCCTCTGAGCAGCAGCAACTACAGCAACCTGGTAGCTAACATCCTGTACGGCCGGAACAAGGAGTTCCCTGAGGAAAGTATCTTCGTTTCTAACTCCCTCTCCGTCACTATCATCATCCTCTTCCGGCTCAAGGGAGCCAACAAGGCCATCATCAACAATGCCATGATGTACTTTGCTAAGGCACTAGCGTCAGCCATCGACTTGGGCTTCTGAACAAGGACATTGGCGAGCCTGGGCCATCGTGGATACTGGATTTAAGACGCTTTTTAAAAATTTAAATGCCATGATACCACGCCTAACCTTGCAAAAGTATTCGTTTCGTATCAGCCATTGATTTGGGGTTTCGATGAAATATTGAAATACACAAATTGATGGGACGTTTTGAGAACTAATAAGCACGATTTTGGGAGCATGAATATCTACCTATCAACTATCTACTATTTATCGATTTTGACGATTACATAGTTCTTAATTATTATTTTAAAACGATTTTATGATTTTGAGTTTTTGGTACAATGTTAGAATGTTTTTGAATTGGTTTTGATTTCTGATTTTGATACGATCAGTTGACTTTTGTATTGAAAGAATTTTATATTTTTGAACCTGCCAATGTTTTGTGCAGAAATTTTATCAAGAGTACCAGGATAAGTTTTATTATCGCCCAAAAATTCTATGAAAATTGTTTTGACGTACAATTTTTTGATGATATCCCTTGTTTACCTGAATATTTGGAGTGATAAAGACGTTTTTAGCACGGATTATGGAATGTGAAACAACTCAAAAAACTTAAAAAACTGAACTGTAGATATACGGTTTGAATTCTCATTTCAAATTTTCAATTAACCGAATCTGGCGTTAACGCTGGAACAATCATGAGCAATTGAGCAAATTCAACTTAACCAGTGAAAATGGAAGTCTTCAGCAGCACCAGAGTGACCAGGTGGCCGTACAATACACTCACGGTTTCAGGGAAACGGTTAATTTGATACATCTTCACAGTATATTGTGATGCAGCATTGAAAAGTGCGGTTTTTCAAAATGCTCATTGAAACTTTTACCATGAGGCGTGGCATTGAATGAAACTGTGTTAAGCACCATCCCGTTTTACAAAATTTAAACAAATACACAGGAATACAGTTATTGCAAGAGTACAACTTGCAACTGCGGCTGAACAAAAATCAGGAAAAAAGTACAATGGATAAAATAACCCTTTTATAATACCTCATCACATGGGCATTGGGAAACAATCACCAATTAGAGGTTCCCATACAATATGAGGGAATAAAGAAGTTACTAAACAATGCAATCATTAACCAACATTGATCACAAAATAACGTGTTTAAACGCAATAATTTGGTAGTTCAATCAAATCAATTAACCGTTCTCAATTATGATAATGGCGTTATTCACAAACGTCTTGGATTTGCTACAGGTTCCGAGCAAATTGTACTACTACACAAACTTTTAAAAGGGCTCTATAAGGAGATCGGAGATTGCAACACATGGAATTGGGGGTACACCGAGAAAATAACAATGTAGCTGGATGTAATTACAACATCACAATATGTGGTGTGGAGGGAGATTGGAAGGCGGCATGGACCCCTCTGCCCGTTCTAAACCATATGATAATGACCTCACTTACTCAAAGTCTAGTGTTTATTCAGGAGCTAAACACGCTTGTATTATAGTGCTGTTTAAGATGGACACGTTGTGTTAAACTTCAAACCGTGTGGGAAGTTGTGATATCATCAGCCTAAAGAGGGGTTTGTGTGTAATTCTCAGATCTATAGTCATTTTCTGTGAAATATGAAGTACGTAGACACGGTACACATGCCTATCAGACCTTTGCTTCCTGAGGGCGCAGCCTGAAGGATTTATCCGGTTCAGACCTCTGGCCCGAAGAGCAAGGGTATAAACCAATATGGACATTAGACCCGACTAGGTATGTAATGTATCTATGCATTACAGACACCGATAACCGATGAAGACGTCAAAGGGTTTTAAATTGGTTTATCAGTGATCAGCTGCACACGAACGTTAGAGGTGGTTGCACAATGCACATTTTCCATTATATGCGTCCAGTGTCCACTTAAAACAGTTGCGTCATTGCGTGCAGTTGTTCAAAGCAGGCTGGAAAAACTCCAGGAGTTAAGGAAATTGGAGCTCACTGCTGCAGAATCCAACTAATTTGGGTTTTATCACTGAGACATATAAAAAATTAATGAAGAAACGTTTCTCGTTAAACTATTCATCTTGCTTTGATAATGTTTATTCATGATCAGCTAACTTGCAGCAATGGTTATTTGGTTAATCATATTATATAGGGTAACTATTTAACTGCTTTCCAAATGGGGAGCAAAATAAATGCCGTTTATAATTTTCAATTTTTAATCAGATCTTTTAGAACTTTTGGATTTTTAAATAGATAATCGATAGCACTTGAATAGTCGAAACATTTTTAATAGAGATGTTCAGAATTTAAATATAATTTTAAGGACGGGTTTATATAGAATTTTATATAGATTTTTAAGGAGACTGTTAAAAGTTTTGATCGCCTGATCATCTCTAATTGCACCGGTAGAAGTTACAGACAGGATCTATTATTATTGCAACTACCATGAGTTCGTGTAACCAACGATATCAAGTGGAACAAGTTCTTGAAACTTTTGACCTTATTCTTTGTTAGGACAAAAAGAAAAACGTGATCCTCGGTCGTCGCCCATATCGGTCGAAAATCAGTCATGCAAACCTTTAGTTGGTGAAGAACAGTTCCCTGGGAATCCACTGAGAATTTAATAATTCATGCGAGAAATGTCAAATAGGTTAACAAAAACATTTTCACTGAAATTCCTTATATTTTCCCCTAGAATTTTTTGGTCAAATAATGTTTATTCATGATCCCAGATCATGAATAAACATTATTGGAGCGAAAGATTTATTTAATTCTGAGAAAACCTTTGAAGTTCACTCAGATCATTGATCCGAGATCTGATCAGTTAACTTATTGCAAGGGTCAGGTAATTATTTGACCAATCATAGACAGGGTAACTATTATACTACTTCACGAGCACGTGCAAAATTACAAAATAATTGCCGAATATAATTGTCATTTTACTCAGATCATTTTAAAAATTTTGAATTTTTAAAGAGGTCATTTATAACCTTTCTAGATGATCTTCTAATTTTAGAATTGATGGTTAAAGTAGTTTTGATAGGAAGCATTTCTAATTTGTCAATTGCAAGAATTTTAATACTTGCAATTTTATAACATCCCTACTTGGGCATACCTAATATTATCCAAACGTGGGTAAGATTTGTCATTTTATGGCTTGTTATCATTATAAGACACCGCCGCAATGAACTACAAACCTGACCACCCTCGTAGTATTGCAATTCACCACTAAGATAGCGTTGATAATCTTACCGAAATGCATCAAATGATATTAGGAAAGGCTCGTTAAATAGTTAAATAGTCTAACATGATTATATCCCTTAAAGCATTAAACTTGGCTGAGATAATGTTATCTATGGCTTGATTTCATTATAAGACACTGCCACAATGAAAAATGAATTTCACTCTTGACCACCCTCGTAGTATTACAATTTTCCACTATTAATAGTGTTGACAATCTTACTGAAATGCATCAAATGATATTAGGAAGGGCTCGTTAAATAGTTAAATAGTTAATTAAAAGCATTATTAAATCCTTTAAACTTTAAAGCATTACACTTGGCTGAGAACAGCTTATCTTATACTCCTGAGATCGGTGTTCTAGATGATGATTAATGAACTTCAGTGTCAAGAATGACCAGTATGAGTATACCTCTCGAGGAGAATGATTAATTTGTTCTCTTTTGACTCGGTAGAACTGCAGATGCAAGTTTAAAGATGGTCGATGGTGTGTTTTGTGCTGAAAATCAATTTTTAGGTCATCGACATATCCTTGGGGTCCTTTCTGAAACGGAATTAAGTCACAATTTAAGTGCAAATTTTTAATCAATTTTTACTTAAGTCGGTTTCTTGACTTAAGACTTGAGTTCCTTTTCGGAATGGACCCATAGGACTGATGATTTAATGAATTAATCACGCTTCGAATTAAAGTTCAAGTCACCAATTGCAAGTTAGCCTAAAGTGAAAGAGGCTTGAAAGCATTGCTTTCAAGGCCTCTCTTACTCATCCTAGCATAAAAGCAGTGCCTCACTATAGCACTAGGGCCTCTCTTGCTCATCTTAGCATGAGAGCAGTGCCTTCAGGGCCTCTCTTGCTCATCCTACACGACATCAGATTCCAGAAGGTTTATTTGAGATAAAAGTTAATAATATTCCAAAGCCATGAATTTCTATAATCCGATTCAAATAATTCAAAACAATCAGTGCAGCTTAATCATTTGGTTCACCAGTCAAATAGGCCCTCAACAAATTGATTTTCCGTAAACATCAAATGTAGGCGCAGTTCTTGTCAAGTTCAAGTCGTCTAGAGACCGTGAGGTCATCGTACACCTCTGACTTGCACCTCTTGATTGACAGAGTCTGTTTGATGGTCATCTTAGCGCCGGGCTCTGCAGCTTCGCTGATCTCTGCTACTGGGGTCTGTTCCTTGGATCTAATGATTGCTGCCAAGTTGCTCTTGTATCCGAGCAGCCGCATGTGTCGCTTTACCTTATCCCAAGGTCCGGATATCTCGATGGAGTGCAGGGAGGGGGCAGGTCCGGACACTTTGATTCTAGCTTCATATCCATAGGAGGAGACACTCCGCTTCCCCACCAAGTGTCTGGACAAGATGGAGTCCGTAGTAATGGCATCTCTTCGTTCTCTCTTAGCGTTCAGTGGGAAGAGGGGCTGAGTGAAGGGTCGGTCTCGATACCAAGGATCATTGAACCGCTCCGGAGATTCCATGTGTACTCCCCGGGCTGGAATTTGTCCAGCTGGGACACAGGAAGTGTTTCAGAGCTCTGAAGTCTTCCAGCAGAACATCGGTGTCCTCTGGACTGATGTTGGGCATTTTGCCAAGTTTGTAAAACCTGCGACTTTGTCTTGTGGATTGTCTAGACGAATGTCTGGTTGTCTGAATGCTGTTCCCACCGGACTCTCCGAGCTGATAGCTCTTTTCTCCGTGTCCTGTGACTAGCTGTCTACTCACTAGCTGTCTACTCACTAGCTGCCTGCTGATTAGCTGCCTGCTGACTAGCTGCCTGCCCTCATTTCGTCTAGTATTCAATTGTCTGGTGCGAGGGAGAGCGTCCCTGCTCCTTGAACCGGAGAGCAGAGAGCCCCCAGACATCAGATTGGTGGCAGTCAACAGATCGGTGGCAGACAGCAGATTGGTGGCAGACAGAGCGTAGTTGGGAGTGGGCAGGTTGTTGGCGGGGGTGTAGTAGGGTGCACTCCCAGGAGAGATACTCTGAGCCCGGCCCCTGATCTGCCGCATGTGTACGAATGTGGAGCTCTCCTCTCCCTCCTGTAGGGGCTGAGTGTCGCAGCACAGCCTGTAGTTGGTGTGTTCCTCACCGTCCAACTCCCAGGTGTTGTAGTGAGAACACAGCAGACTCGAGGGGTTGAAGCCCCTCTTGTACAGATACTTCATCTCCTCCTCTTCATTCTGGGGTTCCCTCAGCTCTTCTATCACAGGGGTCGGGGGTTCTCCGATTGGAGGGAGAGTGGTGTCCAGGCTCACCATGCTCTCAGATTCTGCTTCTATCCTGTGAGGGCATGAAACTGAAAGTTATACGGTGAGATTTTCAGAGCTTGAATCTCCAAAGCTTTTGATATCCAGAATAACTGCCCCTTCCTCTCATACAATTCAATGAACTTACTAACCTGAATTTCTGTGATGATAGGTTCCTCTCAAAAGTTCTTTAATTTTGGGAGTTTTAGCCAAAACTTATAAGGCTGGTCTGTTGCCATCAATAAATCTTTTCCGATATAAGCTGTACGTTTAAATCCTGTGAAAAATAAAAACAGCAATGAAAAAGCATGGAAAATATGAACTATATAAAAGACCGAGCCTAGTAGTATACATGCATAAAACTATAAAATACGTGCTCCCCTACCTCCCCAGTAAATGAGCTGCACGACTGACGCGAATGCTATATTATATAACTTAACCCGATGTTTTTCAGTGTTGTGCACGGTGATTACCAATTAGACTTCGCATGAGGTATGTGTGCGTGTGAGTGTCTGAGTGTGTGTGTGTGTGTGCTGCTCTCAATACTTTTATCATTTAATCTGCTTGATATCACGTGACACACCTGTAGGTGGCGGCGCTAAACTTCACCAAAGCCCCCCATCGCTGAGCCAATCAGCGCATCGTATCCCATAAATCCTGTGTGCTGACTGGTCAATAACCTATCTGCGCTCTGGGCAACCTTATGCTTCGATCGATGATATAATATAGGCAGCACTGCGCCACCGCACAAATTAGGTACCTGTGACCCAAGGTGGGACTAGAAGAGGCAGATGTTTACTTTGAGCTATGAGCATTGAGCAGCATATTTCGCAAGCAATGCTCCTAGGAGATATATAATAATAGAATATGGTCGTTACTTTCGTGGTACGGTTCAATTGTCCGACATCATGTGGCGTGCTCTTGAGAACTTTCTTCAAATATTCAAGAATTTTCAAGGTTTGATTAAAAATTATTTTGGAATAGGTTTGGTGAGAAAATTCTAAACTTGCAGTTATTTTTGAATCTTTCAATATTTCTAAAAAATAATATTGCTGAAAATTTCAGATTTTTGTCGAAAATTGAAAGTGGCTGGGTTATGCGTGAATATAAATATAAGGTCCGTGAAGGTTTAGGTCCGTGGAACTAAATTCCGTGATAATTCATAATTATGTCCGGTAAGGTTTATGCCACTCTCATCCAATGATCTAACGTCCCGATCCACGAAGTTAGTGCATCTTGTTCTTTGAGGGGAATGGGCGGAAGGAAGTGGAACATTAACTAATCCTGGAACAATTAATCCTGGAGTATTAATATTATTAATTATATGTCTTGCTGGTCGATAAGAGATTGCAAATCCTGGGAAATTAATTGATTTCCAATCAACAGATGAATTCCTAATCCATTTTAGGTAACGTTCACCACCCACCGCACCCACATTGCGCAGGTGACTCCTGTCAACCTTTTGAGGATGTATGAGTATTAGGTAACCATTGACTACACCCACAGTGAGAAATGCGTTAGTTTTACTATCTTGACATGTTCAATCAATGTAGAAGTATCATCATCTTATTCTTAGCAGCTTCAGAGTGCACATCCACCCCCTTTCTCACCCCCTTACATCACCCTCTCACCCCTATGCATTACCCTCACTCGCCCAATGTGTGAAATTCAGCGTTTATGTATTATGACCATATTTGTTGATGATGACCCAAAAAAATTCTATCCGACCACCACAATCCCGAAAATTTCTGATGGAAAATAAAAACAATCGTATAGTTATAGTCACAAATAAAATATGTAGAGCACTTTGCAACATACAGAATGAATTTTAAAACAACATCGCATTCTGAAACCAGTGACTTAGATGACACACGGCATATACTGATAAATGGAAATGTTAAGGATGAGCTACCACGAAGTTTCATGAGTTCGAGAAATGAAAATCATTTTGGAATTTCCAAGCCGCGTGGCGCTATATACGTACGTGGATATACTGCTAAATCAGTATATCACGCACGTACAAATGGGGTTCGTGTGGAAATTTCAAAAGACGTTCTCAGAACTCACGCCATATATGTTACTGTTAGAAAATGCAAGCAAATAGGCGGTTGACGGCACTTCACCATAGTAAGCTGGGAAAATTACGTCATGCAACCGCCCTCGGATTTTGTAAACAGCATATTTAAATGCTTCATGTTCCATTTCTGATCCAGTTTTTTTAATCATTTATTAGCAAAGCTAGAGCTAAAATTGCTTGAAATTAGTTCAAAACTATAATTTTCTTCCTCTAAAATCGGAAAATCAATTAAGATGATCAGAAATGGTACAGGTATGCATCATGCAGAGCTAAATAATTGATATGGTCATTTCACTGTTCAGTGAACACGTTATCAGCATAAATACATCAACAATTCATTGTCAGTTTAGATTGTTATCTCTGAATTAGATCAATTAATAGATTTTTAAATTAATATCATATAATGCTAGGTACTTTACTTGCATGAAATTTAAAAAGATATTATTTATATTATCAAATTTAAATCGAGAAATAGAATCATTAAAAACGAAACGTCAACTATTTTGATGAATAGTTCAACTAACTAATAAAGTTGAACTATTATGTCTGGTTAAAAGAAACTAACGAACTCTATAACAATCCTCATCTAAATGCAATCAGCAAAACTTGAACATTTTTCAGTAGTTTATTTTCATAAACTTGTTTGGAGAAAATTCTTTTATTTTAATGATTTATCCGTGTAATTTCATAAGATTTACTGAAGTCCAGAATGCCTTTAAAGCACTTCCTATCACTTCGTATATCTTCGATAAGATCTGATAATATCTTTACCAGAGCATATAGAAGGAAATACAGTTCTATACGTTAACTGAAAGCTCTGCTTCCTCATATATAGGCATGGCTTCCTCATTCTGGAGAAAACCACATAACCACGTAATATTTAAAGCAAGGAGCAGGCTCCAAAGCAATTAACAGCAACAGCTGATTCCAGTGGGAAATTGTAAATTACCCATAGTATAATGAATTGTCTAGGCAAACTATTAACGTCATTCTGTATTTTGACCATATTCGTTAATCAAGCAGATGCAATATGAATATCCTTCATTTCTTAACCATTGAATTACACCACCGGTGATGAATGGTGGGGCTTTAATAAATGATAATTTTACTTGAATGGCAAATTCCCAGGGATATTGTCTGCAGCTTCATTAGCGTCACAACTACTCCTAATCAATAATTTCCTATATCACTGACGTATCATAATGATCAACACAGTGATTTGTAATCTGCATTCTGCACGATAATATATCGACCTCTCAAAATCATTAATATTTTGAAGAAGTACTTTTCAAATTTCCAATAAAATACATCCCATGAAATATCCCTGAACCTATATTTCTGAGGCCCTGTTAAGAGTTACCTTGCACAGCGTACCGCTTACGGGGACATAACGGGTTACGTTTAGAGTTTTCTTGGTGCAAACACTTAGTCAGCATGGCCACGGCCAAAAGTTCGTGGATTGTATAGTTCAGTGACGACTTGGGAGAGGCATCCCGTTCAGGACTCTTCTTGATGACACTGTCAGGCTCAATGGGAAGGTTTCGGGTGATGCTGTCAAGGCTCCTTCGGTGACAGTCGAGAAGCGGTTTAGTGAGCGATTGTACTAGTTTCTCTGCTCGAGTTGGGACCTTTTTACACTTCACGAATTTAGTCTTTTTGACCCTGGGACTTTTCTTGGCTTTCGGTTGGACGAACCGACATGCAAATGGTTTCTTTTTTTCCTCATATTTAACAAAAGGAGGGTTGGGGCGGACTGTGCCGCTAGATTGAGCTTGAGGTGTCTTCTGTTTGGTTGAGACAGGCACGTGAGGAGGACGTTGCTGCACAACCTCAGGAGGTGGTTTAGCCTTTGTGGTGATGGGCGGATGGAACCTAGTTGGCAGGACGCCAGCCTCGCAGTCTGCGAAGACCCGGGGGAATATCTCGGGCTCCTGGAAGACTGTCCGGGGGTAGGTGACAGGCCGGGGGTAGGGGTAGGGGCGGTGGTTCATGGCGCCTGCCACCGTCATGCTGGGCGCTGTGTTGCTGTAGTTGCTGTAGTCCATGTAGGCACCGCTCCACGTGATCTTGCTCTCCAGAGGGGGGCGTTTCCTCATGAACTGGGTTACCAGAGCAGGTTCCTTGTGTTCGAGGAGGGGCAGGGTGCTGGGGTACAGCCCATGCACGGAGTGCCAGTTGTCCATGACGAGGGGCTCCATGGGGATGCAGCAGGGGATGTGGGAGAAGTCGCTGTACGGCATCGTGGAGTGGTGGTAGGGGATGAAGGGAGGTTCTGTGATGGTGAGGGGCGGGTACACAGCCCCTGTACTCATGATGCAGTCCCCTGAGATGAGGCCCTCCAGGATAGCCCCCGGAACCAGCTTGTTCACATCGTACGGGTCCGTGCACACCTGCTTCGCTGGCAGGCTGCTCACGAACTCCTCCAAGTTAAAGTTCTCTTTTCCATCTCCGGTCGTCGCTTGAAGCGTAGGTCTGAACATTAGGTGTTCTGAAATAAGAGTTTGGAGTTATTTTTAGTGAGACAGAGCTTTGAATTTGTTATTTTGTTCGAATATACGGCCACTATTTGAAATTGTGATGATACCTCTGAAGGAGCACTGCCCAGTACGAAAATGTGGCTTCATTTTTGAGAAATGTACTATGTGTCAAGGAAAATTCTAATTGTAGCCGCGGAATCAGGAATACTGATAACAGATTGTCGCACTTTATAGCGACAGTGGACTTTATACACTTACAGAAATGTTGTCTCTAAATAGTGCGGTGTCTCTATAAAGTGCGATTACTCTGATAACAATATCCAACTGGAGAAATTTCTCAAAAACGCAATAACTCGGAACACAAGATAAGTAACGAAGACGAAAGACTTTCCTACAATAATACGATGTAGATTGTAAGAAATTTTAAGTTGCCACTATGCTAATGGAAAGATCAGGTGGATTTACGTCAAGGTTTAAGTACCTGAGGTGGCCAACCGGTTACATTCAGATCATAAAGTTTGTTGTTTGGGGTACCAGTCATCCAGGTTCAATTCAAGAATTCATGTTCGTCTTTTACGTCAAATGTTCGGCTTCCATTTTAATATTTCAGGTAATAATACTCAGCTTATTTTGTTTTATATTTGTTAATTTCATTCATACCCTATTCCTGCTTTTATGTAAAAGGTCAGAGCGACGATTCTACTGATCGAAAGATTAGGCACACATCTACGTCAAGCTTTAATAGGACCAATTAGGCGGCAAACCAGTTACGTTTAGTTGAATTTGTTGATAGGGACATCCAGACGACTTGTCTCAGTTTATTTGTGTTTTACGTCAGATATTTGGTTTCCTTATTTAAGGTTGTACCTAAATACTTAAATAACTTAAATTTTCGCTAAACTCATTCATGCCCTGTTTGCAAATGCAAGTTAGTTTAAGCTGATAGGGCGATGATTTATGGACAACGTCATGCTGTATAGGAAGTGTCATTGGGTTCGGGTGAGTGCTTGCTCGGGCTTAACATTCATTGAATATGGTTAATAGTTTACTGGATCTGATTAAGCTCGGGTCAGTAAATGTCTTTAATATTCTGAGCTTTAATATATGTTATATAGGTGGGGAGGTTTAAAGAATGCGTGCAGCTCTATCTCTCAATAAGGCATAATGATATTCCTACTATTAGGTTTTGTAACACGACATAATATGTTTAAGCTTGAAATTTTTCTCATAAACACCGCGTAGTCAATAAAAAAAATGAAAAATATCCACAGTCAGAATGTTCAGACTAAAATGCGCAGGATGGAAAAATGGAAAATTGAAGGGTAAAACGTAGAGACATAGGTCGTTATAGAAGATACTTCCGAAGAACATCTGGACACACTGTTAATATTCTTCTTATAAATGACAAATTGAGAAGAACTTACTTTCATTGTGGTGTCTGGAGAATGATTCATTTTTGTTCAGAAAATGAACTCATTTTGTACCCTGGAAGTGTAGTTTATACACAAATTCATTGCTTCAGCAGCTAAGCAGCTCTCAAAATATTAATCAGAAGGTCAGCACTAATAACTGTAACATAATGCAGAATGCTCGATAAACAGTCGTGTAAATACATACCAATGATACCCAATTAGATAATTGGTTGACTTCTTGATGCATGAAAATTGGCATTTTCATGTGGCCATAATAATATATAAGAAACATAATTGTTGCTTACACAGACATATTTTTCGAAACATCATGATTGCTATCCACAATAACTACATGTAGTGCATTACCGAAGAATCCACTAAATTCTAGCTTATCACATGACACCAACTCAGCTGCAAACATGAGAGTTCACATAAAGGGCAGCTCAATGGGACCCGTAGACCCTTAAGGGAGCGTAAATTTTACATCAGCAATTTCAAAAATATAATAGCATCTATTACAGAAATGCGGAAAACTGTGTTGCCAAAAATAAAAACTCATTCATTAAAATTCAATCATTGAAATTGATTTTGATCAGCTTAAGATTTTACAGCTTTAACTTGGTCAACAATTCAAACTAGACAATCTGGGTCCAAGGTATTAGGTAATGTGCACCTTTTTTAAATGCTTCCTGCGACAATACGTCACAAAAAGCATTTAAAACTCTCGAAAGAACACAAAAGGTACCTCAATTTCAAGACTAACATGTTAGTCAGTGCCTAGTTTGAGCTGTTACCTGCGTAAGGCAGCAAAATGCTCCAAACACAACGACTCACCAGAAAGTGTAGTGTTGAGGTTTGATAGTCCTGCTTTTGTCAGGATTAGCGGATTACTAAAAACTGAAAAGATAATTCTGTTATTCTCCTGTATTAACTAAGAAATGAATAAAATTGACATAAGCATAAGACATAAAATATCGTTAGGCAGCTTTTTTACCATTTCTTGGGCATGATTGATACTTTCATGCCATCATGGGTCTCATGGGAGGTAAATGTTGCTGATTGCTTGGAAGTAAAATTTTGAATGTTCGACTTATCGGCAACAGAACTGCACGAAAGTTAGGCAGTATCCAAGTAGCCCACTAACTCGATAGTGGAATTCCACTAAGTGTTTCGAGCTACTTGGATATTGCCGGAATTTATAACAATGAATTTTGTACTTTGAAGAATTGGTAAATGTTGTATTCAATTGGTGAATTTTCGAAATAAAGATAAGTACTTTAAAGCTAAAATTAATTCTCATTTTGAGGTTGGTGCTGAGGCCTTAGGTACAAAATGCTTGAAATTTGAATCTAGGCCTTTGTCATTAAGCTAGATTGGAGGAATTAACGATCTTCTTCGGTTCTTCATCTCTTGGGATCGATCAAGGATTATTGGACTGATAATACTTGCTTCTCCTATAATCCGCTGAATGTTGGTTGATCACCTTTGCCATATAGATTTTATATTCCACCAGTCAAGCATTTAAAATATTTAATGGCTCCAGTTGAGAAAGGTGGTTACCAAATGCAAATGCACCAGTCAAGCTCTTAAAAATATTTAATAGCAAAAGTTAAGCAACCTGGATATAAACGCACCAGGCAAACTTTTGAAATATTTAAAAGGAACAGTTTATAAATATTATATTTGAGGAAGCATTTCTTATGTCGAAGAGTTTCTGCGATCTGCTGTCTATTTTAGATTTGGATGTCTGTAAATTATTTTGGTAGGCAATTAATAGAAGGGAGTATCCATCGAGACCACATGACTGGTAAAATAGTATATTGCTGGGGCAGTATGGCTTTAACTTTCAGTAATGGTTAAGAATTTCATGGATAAAGTTAAGCGCTGATCATAACTTAGTAGTGTTATAGTTCAAGATTTTGTTAAAAATTCCGATTTCCACACTAAATTCTAGCAACCGGGTATCTCGGTCAGAATATTTAAGATATTAATAAAAGAAGCTTATTCAAAAATAATATTCACCCGTGGTATGAAAGCGAAGTTTAGATTTGTATCTGTTAACTCTTTGCCCTTCATGCAGCTTGGATTTAATGGTACAACAGATCAATCAAACGTTTGATGACCTGATAGTTGCTGGTTGGCAACAGGAGAGCTGTTCCTTGAACTA
The DNA here is from genome assembly GCA_011033025.1 of Beroe forskalii. Taxonomy (NCBI): domain Eukaryota; kingdom Metazoa; phylum Ctenophora; class Nuda; order Beroida; family Beroidae; genus Beroe; species Beroe forskalii. The sequence goes on from WFMF01000327.1 coordinate 34,340, forward strand.
TAAGAGAATATGAAGGGTTAGCAAATCGTTAGAAATTGGTAAATCAAGAAGTGGCACTTCAATGGTGTGTTTATATGGAATGATTTGAGCTGGTGAGATGGGTGAGTGTATTTAAGATACATAGACACGGGCCTATCGGATCCATTTTGGGAAACGACTGTTTCCGAGGGCAAAGCCCGAAGGCCCTATCCGGTTTTGGCCCTCAGTCCGAAAGTCAAGGGTCTAAACCAATACCAAGGACTCGACTCGATCAGGTAAGTGTATGTCACAGGATTTATTTTGTAATTATAGCCCATCAATATCCATGATATCCATGATAGATTCCAGGTGTGAGTGATTCATCTTCTTCAATGGAAGATGGATGGAAAATGGATTCATCTATATAATTTCAAATGAATCCAATGAAATATGATAATATTGAATATATCCATTGTGTATTTGCCCTTTCCATTGGACATCAATGATAACGAAAATAAAATATTATCTTACGTTTATTTAAGACAAACACGAATATTCTACAACAAATTAGATAACAGTTATTTAACAAATAGTGCTACAAAAATTCAAGTATTGCTACTGTTATAGCAGGATTCTAGTGTTATAAGCAGGATTCTTTTTAACTAAATCATCAAATGTGGCATTTCGGTAGCCAAGAACACCAAGTCTCAACTCCGAAGTAAGATAATAAAAAGCAGCACTGAGTATGAAGGTCCGTCAGTGAAGCAGGCTTTAAATTAAGAGACTTATCGGACTAGAATCGTAGTCCCTACCCAACGGATAACACCATTGATTATAGTTTAGTCAGCCTATCTTAATTAAAAGGAAGCTTGTGTTCTACTACCACTGATACAAACACGGGGTAGCATCAAGAGGCACGATGTGTCCTGGGAAAGTTTCGTGACACTGATCAATAATATTATATACTGCAGTAGGGATAATAAAATTCAAGCTCCGAGGCTCTGGGGGTGTAATTTCGAATCGGTGCGTATATAACTATAATCATTGGGCTGTCAAATATTATCGATTCTTGTCACCGGAGGGTTACTTGAAGATGCGACCTGCCCATATGTGCTCAAGTGTCGTGTTTAAAATTCAAATAATAATTTGAGTACGATTTCTTGAATTGTACATAGCCTCCGTGCGGTGCATTTAAATCATTTTATCAAATAATAAATGTCGGTCACGATACTATCGTGACTCTCGTTTATTTCATAAAATGATATTAGTTATGCGATGGAATGATTCTACGCGAAAATAATGAAATATGATAATATTTGCGTATGGACTTTCAAGCTGTTTATCCTGCCTATATCATCTCAATCACCGAGACATATGTGTCTGTCTTTGAGATTATAACATGATTGATCGGTCTGGCTTCCCCAAATTTGGCAGACTAGTTAACTGATCTGACAACTGCCAATCTGTAACAGTGATCGTTGACAACAGTTTACTGTGAATTTGACACCATAACCTTCACTGCACACATACTCTCTGAATTTGAAACCGGTCCTCTCTGACACCCACACTCTAGTTGTATTCGAAACCAATCCTCTTCACATTCACTGAAATTGACACCAGTTGACACTCTCATTCATGCTCATGGCTACTATCGTTTATTCATCCCGATGGCAACAGAGTCCTGGAGCGCAGCCCCCATAATATCAAGAGGTTCCGGTAAAATAGAAGTTTCATGAAAATTGAAAAGCGATTTAATCAAATTACAGTCTATTATTTAGAATTTAATTTTGCTGCCCCAAATCGAAAAAAATGGATCAGACCCCAAGTGTCAGAGGCTTTGAATTTAAGGAAATCTTCATTGCACTCGGATTTTGGACTGGTTTGAGCTAAACATTTTGAGATGCTCCTCTGCGAATTGAAAATCGGCAAAAATTCGGTAAGTGCTTTATTGGGTAGCTCTGCTATCCGATATGCTGGTAGTTTTTGCAGCTATGGATGGCACAAGTTTTCTCGGACACACCACCAAAAGCCACCAACACACCACCAAAATCCAGCACACAAGTTTTCTCTGACTACTCAACATTGAAATTGAGTTAATCTGGAATTGCTTTACAATAAGTCAGATTCAATATATGCCATCCATTGATTACATTATTAACTTACTTAATAATGAACTAAAAGCGAAAACTTTTATGCGAGGTACTTGAAAACATTCCTAGGATCTTGAGAATACCTATTCCTGGAGATATCCAGAAAATATTTAAATTCATGCGATGTTCTTGATCCTAAGATGAAACATTCTCAGAGATATCCAAGAAACATTAAAGTTCATGCGAGTAATTCCAAATACTCCTAAGATAAACTTAAACATATCCAGAGATGCCAGGAAATATCTAAGTTCTTGCGAAGTACTTTCAAAAACACTCTCCGAAGATAAAACATTCCTGGAGATTTTCTTTTTCGTGCAATGTTCACTGACTACCTCCCCCGCCAGAAAACATTTAAATTCATGCGAAGTACTTGATCCTAAGATAAAACATTCTTGGAAATATCCAGGACGAAAAGTTGCAGCTGCCTCTGAACAACAGCAACTGCAATATTGTGAGTCTGAATTGCTTGAACCATCTATATAATACTGCTCCCTATATACCGAGAGCGCTATTCGATCTTGCGATGCGTAAACCTCCCGCTATTTTATAAACGACAAAATATTTAAAATTTAAACGGTTGTTAATGTATATGAAGGATCACGGGGTATCACGAGGGGCACCAAGCTCGAATTTTTAAAGACCCCATTTAAATTGGGAAGCTGCTGCGCAAATGTCTGTGTTTGACGTTCCGCGTGCAGTGTGACGGAGCTCTGAAATCATGCGGAATTCGCTGGGGTGTCTTACAGATTTACGTAAGACCGTAGTTTTCCGGGATTTCATTTAATAGGGTGGTTAGCTCTGATTGCATCGTCCAAACATAGAATTGAGTGGTAAAGTGGTAAAGGAGTATTAAGATGCATGCTTTTCCACTGTAGCAGCATGGTTTTTGTGGTTTTAATAAGATTTCTAGCAGTCTGCGGCCTTTAAAGGGTTATGGGAAATCAAAGTAATGATACGGTCATTATAGTCAAACTAAGAAACTTTGGATTTACAGATTACATTCATAAGTTTTGAATGTGACTTGTGAAGCACCGACTTACAAATTAAGAGAATGATCCCTGGTTACAATATAGACTTGTACCTGGTCACACCCACAGGTGTCAGTGGTTAACTTGATGGGAGTATTTTAAGATTTAATCTCTTGTTGGCACCCATGAGAATATTTTGCTCTGTATTATTCTGAGGAGTGAGACCTCATGCTATTGCTATTGCTGATTGTGTGAAACCAGAGTTTGGTCACAAAGGTGTTGGTAGTTGACGGTGGCTGCGATTGCCGAACATTTCTTACCACTCGCGATCCAAGTGTCTAGGTGAATTTTTTCATGCAATGAATGAACAGAAAATACAGCGAATATTCAAAACTGATTGGTGTAGAAATTATGACCAAAAATAGAGGAGATAATTAAAACGAAAGCTAAATTTTTGCTTTTCTTCAGAATCTGCAAAGGTCTTTAGCGTGATTATAAATGATTTGAGTAATGAGTATAATAAGATCTTAGAAAGCATAAGACGTAGGTGTGAACTGTGAATGTACGAGAACTTAGAGCTAGAATGTCACACAACTAGAACTTTGGGACACCAAAATGACGATTTTTCAGTACCAGAGCTTACCCTAAACCATCTGTTGTGAATATCATCCCACTTACATAATACATTTGATATTGCGTAATCAACTTCTTGGCAATTTCAACTCCCTCACACCTTATTCGCCTTTATTTACCCGACTTTTTAACCGACCCCTTTAACCGGCCCTTTGGACAAGGATCGAATCACAATTGTATCAATTTGTTTCAATAACACAATCAATTTAAAACCCCTTCCCTCCCCCTTGGCGATAACGTAATGATATCACGAAGGGGGGACTTTAAATTGGCAAAGCAATGTAAAGATACTAATGGGACGATATCACCCATCAGCTGAGGGTAAGAGCAATTGTGCTGCTGCTTTGCTTGCACTTATTACGCCCTAATATTCACCTTGGAAGTGAAAGTTGCCGAAGAATCAAACACTGGATCAGACGTAGTCGCTGCTCAGCTTGCACAGTACCCCGGAACTGAAAGTTGTAGAATAGTCAAAGTTCAAGCCCTTGCATGGTTCGTATTTCAAAGGGGGCTCAGCTTTGAGGACTAGACTTACAGCTTAAATGATAAGACAATGAGCTCAAAGGACTAAGATGTAGGACTAAGATGTAGCCCTCACATCTGAGAGGAATATGCAAGCCGCAAGGGTTTGATAGTTCGACAACTTTCAGTTCCTACGTAGTACGTTAACGTAGTGTAGGTGAAAGCTAGCAGTGCGTACGTCTAAGATCCAGTGTTTGACTCTGATTCTTCGGCAACCTCCACTTCCAAGGTGAATATAAGGGCGTAATAAGTGCAAGCAAAGCAAGAAATCCACTGTTCTGGCTCCAATATCGGTTAATGAAGAACCGTACCATTTACCAAAACGTTATCAGCTGATATTGTTTATTTTGTATTCCAGGCAAATCGATTACTAATAATTAAAATTTCTTGTAATTTAAGTGACAAATAATAGAAGAGTTTGATTTTTTGGAACATTCAAATTTAGAAAATCGTTACAAAATCATGTCAAATATAAACTTTATAAATTATAAATTAAGAACTTAATAGCGCGAATAGCCTTTCGGAATATCAAACAAATCAGGGGCGGTATTGGGCTTTCCAAAAATATAAATTGCAATTCAATAGTTACCTACAGATAAAATGAGAAGAAAATTCTCATTAACTAATTATTTATGAAGCATATCACCATAATTGTGGTTCCAGGTTTCAGCTTACTTTGACAGAGTATTTTGTACAAAATCAGCTAAAACAAGAATCTAGTCGCTTTTACAGGCGGGCTCATTAAACAATCACAAAATTCGTCACTTTCAATCTATTTTACATAATCAAGTATCATTATTCATTCGGTATATCAATAAATTGAGGAAATAAAATAACATTGTATTCACATAGATTCTGACGCCCTATAAAGACGCCCTTCAATTCCGTCTGGGCTATAAACTGCCCGACAGAATATGACAGAATTCTGCCACATTCCATTTTACACAGTCCCGTTATAAATGTCACGAGTTCTGAGAACGCCTTCTGAAATTTCCACACGACCACCATTTGCACGTACGTGATCCAGATTCAACAGTAAACCACGTAACTACACTGTGAAGCGCAACACAGAAATATCAGAATGATATTCTCATTTCCCTTAACACCTGTCAGCCCCATGCCTCTGTCTCTATCCCTTAGCCTTAACATGCGGACTGTTCTTGTTGTTGCGTAGCGTCAGTTCGTTCTGGAAGCATGGAAGCTTTCTGCTCCAGGATCGTGCTCTGAGCTTTGAGGGCTACTATCGTTTCTTCCAGCTCTTCTCGCACGCAGCTCGGCACGAAGCCTGATAGGGGGATTAATTATTTTTGAAATAAGCATTTTTGTATTTTTAGGAGGGCAGGTATTTTTTAGGAATGCACAATTTACGTCAGGTTTAAGGTGTTTAGACTGAGGCATAAAGCACAATCAAAAGCATTATATATTTTGTTCTAGCAGGACTAAGGAGTAAATTAAAAAATAAAGAAAGCCTGGGCAACTGAACTAAAAACTCAATTGATTTATTAATTTGAATATACGACATCTCTCCTGTCGACCACACACACACACACACACACAAACCTTTCATTCTCTCCTCAAAAAGAAGGTTAGTTCTCGTCAGTTTCTCCTCCATTTCCAGGGTTATCATCTCCCTCTGTTTCTCCAGGTGCCTGATGACGTTCCGCTGCGTTTCCACCTCCTGCTCCAATGCCTGGTGGGGGATGTGAGGAATGGGAAGAGAAGAAACCAGTTGGATTCTAAAAAAGAAGAGACGAGTTAAATTCTAAAGTCTACAGTGAAAGGGGTGAAGAGACACTGAAGGAACGGTAAGTCTGGGAGGGGGATGGTAAAAGAGATGGGGCTATCGGGGCAATTTTGAGATTTTCCTGATGGCTGGACCGACAGCCCGAAGGGTGAGGGTCTTAAAACCAATATCGGCCCGATCAGGCAAGGGTCTAGGTTGTATTGACACCAAACGTCAGAAGGTTCTAAAACCCACTCTAGAAACACTTCTCTAACCTTGGTGAGGTTCTACAACCCAGTCTACAAACACCTCTAAAAACCACTCTACAAACACTTCTCTAACCTTGATGAGGTTCCTGTGTCGATGTTCCTCGTCCGCTTTAGCTATTTCCACTTCCTGGTGGATCTTCTTGATCGTTCTCTCGTACATCACCGCTTGTTTCTTCGTTTCTTCCCGGTTTGAGGCAGCTTCCGCTTTGACTTTCTCCAGGTTCTGCAACACCATATGGTTTACTGACTTGGAATCTGTGTAAAATATGGTCTGAATGGTTTGAATACTTACCTATCGAACTAAATTCAACGCTGACTGTGACTATAGCGCGACTAGAGTCACACTCAGCCTTATTTTAGTGTCCTGAAATCAAAATCATAATACTGGTTTTCCTAGTCCGTAAGATTTATTATTTCGTATTTCAGAATGAAAATAGGGTTTTAGGGCATGATACCTCAGAAGCTTTTTAATTATTATCAGTTTGCTGCCCTCAAGCAGAAAGAACTTAATTTCCCAAATTTTTATAATCTGATGACCGTCAGCGTCAGGTATGAGCTGTCAAAGCAGAAGATTTTTTAATTAAATTGTTTATCAAATCATGTGAGACTGTCAGCTGATGCACTGTTTAGTGGTTGAATTTATTCTATAAAAAGATAATAGAGCACAGATGATTAAGACTGAATTACGATAGTAGACATTTCATCACAATCACTGATCAGTCTTGCCTGAGATGTCATAATCAAGATTTTGTCAAGAAACAGAAGGTTCATTAACAAAAGCTCCACCAATAATTCTCAGCTGGGTTCGTGAGAACGATCTCATGTGAATATGTATTAATTTCTAATCATTGGAACAGGTAATCAATTAAGTTTCAGAGAACTAACGAAACTTACTTCCACGGTCGTCTGAAGTCGTTCATTGAGTTCATTCTCGATCAGTTTGATCTTAGCATCGGTTTTAACTGATAGCTTCTCTAATTCCTTGGCATGTTTCCTCATTAATTCTTCCTTCTCTGGTGAGTTTTGAATATTGAGGCAATATCGAAACCTTCCAAGTGAAAGAGATACTAAAGAAGCATTGGAAATAATGTAAGCTAGAATGAAGCATATTGTCTTCTGGGTTCTGGAATAAGACCAAAAAATCAAGGATTGAAAAATTGCAGTTATCGACAGATTTTTAACGTGCAACACTATTTTGCAAAATAACAGAATTACTTAAATTGTACTTTTATTTTTGGAAATGGAATGTATCGTAAGAATAAAGGAATCATGTACCAACCAGCCTTGTGAGAGGCCCCCAGCTTTTCCCCAGCAATCTGATTCTGCTTCTTCTCCCGCTCTCTGATCGCGTTAGCTTCACTGACCGTTTTCTTGTGGGACTTCTTGGCTTCATGAAGCTCCACCGTTAGGTTGTCAACGTCGGCTTTCAAATCCTGCCATTTCTAGGTATTTTAGCTACTGAGTCATGGCTTTATAAGGGTATTGCAAATCCTATCCCTTCTAAGAAGTTAAGCAATGTAATCATAGTTTTATATTATGAGGGAGTATGGTATTTTATAACAAGTTACTTAACTACACGATTACAACTATTTTAATATTTCAATGTCAAATGCCGAAATGTGTCGAGTAGTGATTGGTCATAAAGCCAAAAGACCAATATTTATATTTTATCAAACATATACGCGTATTCAAATAAAAACTTTGTAGCTAGATGTCAGTTTCAACAGAAATATGGAACAAAAATGAATTTTTCTCAGCTAGAAGATGCTTGAGCTAGAAATAGAAGGGAAAGTTTGGAGTATCTTACCCCCATTTCAGACGCAATCCGAGCCTTAAATTTACGTTCTGCTTGTAAAACCTCTGCTGTTTTCTCTTCTTCGATTTGTAACTGAAAGGAATATCACATCATCAGGGCGATATGTTTGTGGACGAAAAGGTAGTAGTCATTGGGCAAACAAAATCTCTGTCAATGATTGAGATGGAGAGATTTTGTTATCGTGTCGATTCATGGCGCAAGCCATGGATCAACACAATAGCAAAATCCATCTGAGCCGCGCACGCAACGCGCGTGAATCTACCTGTTATCGACAAGGAGTTCTGAGAAATGATTTGTCGTTGCGCCCTCCGAATACGTAACATGAATGCTCCGTTAATGCATTCAAATTCATGTAAGCATGCAGCCAATTTGCGACTCTGTCAGTTTCAGGTCATACAAATATTATTGAAGAAACACTTCGTAACACAGACTTCTCAATTAAGAAACATTTTCTCATTTCTTTCAAGTTCCAGAAAGATTGGTTATTTGGGCACCTATGATCATAGAAATGTTGGAACTCCATGAAATTACCCTGTGTTCATCGAATCTCTTCTCCAAGTTGATAATGTCCTCGTGATGATGTTCCATTGTCTTCTGTTTCTCTCGTTCATGCTGCATCTCTTGCTCTGCTAGCTGAGGATAGGGAGCATTGGAAAAATGCCTAATAGCAAAAACTCAGGACAAACAGAAAGTCGAGGATCTTTCATGAGTTATGAGTCTTTTGAACAGTTTCTGACTGTCTCATTCTTTGATAAGTCAACAGTAGGTATATCTAGCAAAAAGGATGTATCCAATACCTATGTCTTTGTCAGTCATTAGCCAAATCTCGGTGCTTTGGTACAAGTTAGCAAAAATAAAAGCATGCCGTTATCTAGCTTTCAGTGCAAGAATTGATAATTTAAGAAATTATGAAAGTTAATGTATACCGCACCTTTTCCTCGAACTTGAGCTTCTCTTCAGACATTCTCTTCTTGAAGTCCATTTCCAACTTCTCCCGCTCATACACTGCCTTCTCCAAATCATCCTCCAGAGTTAGGACTTGCTCGTGTAAACTCTTGTACAGTCTGAGGTGAGCAGATGTTATGGTTTGGTGTCTGGCCCGTTTCTAGTCACTACGTGCCAGATACTTCCCTTTTGGGATGCTTCGGCAATGGCCTTGGTTTTGGAATACTATCCTTTACCATATTTTACTATAATGTAACTTGAGTCTCAATCAAGGTCAATTTATTTCACTATCAATATGTCACTTATTAGCGAAATTTCACCCCTTTCACCTCCTTGTGACTCGCCAATCAGAGGAGTAATGCGACTGAAATGAAGTGCAGGGGCGAGTTTCATCGGGTTAACAGATCACCAGCGATGATTTTCGGTAGATCATAGAGATAACCTCTACGGAAGATAATTGCTTTATCATAGTTTATCAAGTGTTCATGTAGGTGAAGCGATTCAACAGAAAACTAAATCACATACCAGCTATAAATAGTCTATCGGTGAAGGTTTGCCATTCATCGAGACACGTACGGTGTACGTGTTTCTGATCGCGCTATAAAACGCTTGTAATATTATCGTAAATCGAATCAAAGATTATTATTTTCTCAAGAATACAATTCGGTGAGATTTACGACTTTTCATAAACTTTTGATGTTTTCAGTTTACAGTTTCACAATGATCACTGCACGGTATTTTCTCTGCAAGACGAACTGACAGTGGTGCACTTTGCACTAAACGGTCACGTTGCCCTACCGGCCTTAAATTATTGTTTAAATCATAGAATTTTATTTTGATTTGAATGTACGGCTGCCCTAAGCTTGTAAATGAATCATGAATGCATGATTCTCTGTTGTGTAATAATTATTCACAATTATGCTTCTACTTCTGTATTATATTTCTAAAAACACAGAGACACGAGTTGAGGAGTCACTGCTACTCTTTCTTGTGTTTTGTAAATTAAAATTAAAGCATGCTAGTATAATATTTATCGGGCAGTGAAACCGTTATATTACGATGCACATAATTCCTGAGCCATCACGTCACATTTGCTACTTTTGAGAACTTTCGAAAATTTACTAGGATCACACGTGATCACGAGGAAGGTTATTTATTTCCTGTATTTGGATTTTGGAAGGATAAATCAGTCTTGTTCGCTTATCTCAAAACCATTTTTGTTTGAGGAAAGTTGTCACCGCTTTTATTCGAAGGAAGGCTAGGTTTGGACTGAAATAAGCACAGGAACAGGTGATTTATATTTTTTAATTTAAGTATATAAAATGACCCATGCCAAGTTTTCCTTCAGTCAAGCCATATGAAAGCACTAGCTGTGAATGAATATAAAAATATACAAGAGCCACAAATCCCCCAAATATACCGGTTAATAATAGCATAAAACTAACATAATGTAATTTGTAGGTTATTTTGTAATCTGACGAAGGTAAATCTGGAATTCAATAAAGTGAAATATGTTCATTGCTACCTCGAGCTATGCTACCATTGGTTATGTCATATTTCAGTTATTTGATACACGTTGATAAGTCGCCCCTTCTGCTTATCGGTTTCATATCCGTGTTGGATTAGTTTTTGCGTAAATCTGTCCCTTATCAGCAGTCTGCGATGGGTCTGCACCCTGCTATAAGTAATGAGCCCCCTTCTGCTAATTGCTTAGAACCCTTCCGCATTTTAATTCAAAGTTGGGTTTTTCGGTTTTTGGTTGGTTTTACTTTACCTTTGCTTCAGCTTGTTAACATTCTCATGTATTTCTTTACAATCAGTGCACATATTGCGTAATTCGGGGATGAATTTCACATTAACTTTCCAACTCAGAAATCAAATATATGTGACGCTACATCGGCAATTCGGCATATAACTACTAAACTATTCTCTATAGAACAATGGGAGCTGGGAGAGTATGGAATGGTTTAAGCTATTCTAATCACATTAAGCATAAATCTTAAGACTTAACATGTGTCGCAGTCGGTACGCGAGTGAATTAGATTAAGAGGAATAAATTCTTCACTTGAATATGCTCATATATGATCCGTTACTTTTGTAACAATATTCAATTATTCCTACCTCATTGTAAACGGTTCTCATCACCAATTCACCATTCTAAACAATGATAATGACGTCACTCTCAATCCGTTTCGCATGACTGAAAGTTCAACAGAAGTCCGCCTTTCTTCCTTACAATGAGTCTCTTGACATTTCACCACATTTTACAATTCCACGAAACACCATATTATATCGAACGGTGTGACAGCTGCTGTTCCAAGTATTTTGAATATGGTTTGCTCAGGGGCTGTGAATTTTGACACATTCGAATGTCATGGTCCAAGGAACGTTTCACACCACTGAGACAAGTGAACCTTGGATTTAGCCGGCTTGCCAGGACCATCTGGTCCTGTTGACACACCTACTAAGACCTTGGTAGACATGAAAACTAGTGTCACCATGGGGACTGACAGGACATCTGTTATCACGTAGTGAGCTGTATAAGTCTAAAAACCGGGACTGAGACTTCTATTTCCTTCATTTGTTCGCATTGAAGGTTTCTTTACTACAGACATAAGAGAAACAGAAGACTCCCGAATGTTTGTTGTTTTAGCAGGTTTATCCCTGCTCTCCACCCTCGTGACGAGGGCTTCCTCCTCGTGTCCTGACTGCAGCTCGTGGTCAGGAGGCGTTGACAAGGTGTGCGGGATTGACGGAGTGACGTATAATAACAAGTGCGAGGTTTTCGTTAACCTGTGCTCACAGGGCATTGTGACAGTGGATGCAAGTGTGGACCTGAACACCATAGCTGCGTTTGTGAACACGGCGGCTCAGGGCTACATCCAGAACGCCGGGGAGTGTGTGACAGGCGGGGGTGGGGGCCACTGCCCCACTTCCTGCTCCGGAGGGAATACTATCTGCGATAGCAGTCTACAAGAGTACGGGAATAGTTGCGAGCTGGTTGCGAAGCTGTGTGACGAGGGAATCATCTCCTTCGACGACTCGGTGGTGTTCGATGTGATGTCGGAGGCGGACTACTACAGTCATGTGCAGAGCTGGGTACAGTGGGTGGGGCCGTGTGATGGGGAGTGCGAGGCAGGGAAGATGTCCTCTACAGGGTCCTACCCTTGTGCGGAGTGCTCACCAGGCTCTTACCAGGCTGACAGTGGACAGACTTCCTGCTTAGTGTGCAGTAAAGGGAGTTACCAGTCTGACTACGCTGCTACAGCCTGTCTAACATGTCCTGGTAACAAGACTACCAGTCAGACAGGTGCCACTTCACAGGGTGATTGCAAGGACGGGTGCCAGCCTGGTGCCGCTTCCGACTCTGGCTTGGAACCGTGCCAGGTCTGCAGTGCCGGTACAGCAGCCAGTGGTAGAGCTAGTACGAGCTGTGTGTCGTGTGGGGCAGGTACCTACTCCGCAAGCAATGGAGCAGTGTCCTGTGACGTGTGTCCTACAGGGACTTACAGTGACGGAGCACAGAACACAGCGTGTACTGACTGTGACGCTGGACATTACACTGACGAGTCCGGGAGCAGCACGTGCAAACAATGTCCTGTGGGTACCATAGCAACCGCACAGGGTGCAGCGACATGTGACGCATGTCCGGTAGGTACATACTCCAGTACCCCTGGCAGTACCTCGTGTACCTCGTGTAGTGCAGGTCACGTGTCAGATGCTGGGGCAGGTACCTGTACAGCGTGCTCTGCAGGTACCTACCAGTCAAATAACCAGTGTATCCGGTGCCCTCCTAAGACTTACAGCACCGGTCCTACTGACACCTGTTCGCCATGTCCCGGGGATCAGGTCTCTGCTCCGGACGGTAAGTCCTGTATTGCATGTGCTGCTGGGAGCTATGTGAACCCTGCTGGGAACTGTGAGAAGTGTGCCCCTGGCACTTACTCGGATAGTGTAGGAGCAGCATCGTGTACATCCTGCCCTGAGGGCACATACAGTGCCACTCTGGGTGCCACTTCCTGTCAGAAGTGTGGTGTGGGGCACTTCAGCAACTCTCCGGATGCCACTTCCTGCACCATGTGCCATCCTGGATCGTACAATGACCAGGTAGGGATGACAGCGTGCACCCTGTGCCCTGAGGGTAAGTTTGCTCCAGGTTCCGCCAGCATGGCATGCCTGGACTGCGCTCCTGGTTCCTATAGCAACGAGACCGGATCCAGCACGTGCACGCCCTGTCCGGTGGCAGAATACCAGGACGGAACAGGATCTGAGAGCTGTAAAGTGTGTCCTGTAGGAACATACAACTCCCAACCAGGAGCACACTCCTGTCTGAACTGCGAGCCTGGTACCTTCAGTGGCAGTGTCGGCAGTGAGACATGTCAGAGCTGCAAGAAAGGGGAGTATGCCGGCAGTGCAGGACAGACCTCCTGTGATCTGTGTCCTATAGGCACGTACAGCATGAGTGAGAAACAGAGTCACTGCTCCCAGTGCCCAGCCGGCACATTCGCTGATACCCCCGGCTCGCATGTGTGTCTGCAGTGCCCCAAGGGGCACACTTCAAATGACGGCAGTGGGGTGGCGTGTACAGCGTGCCCTAAAGGACAGCACGCTGCTACGGACGGATCAGCTCACTGCACTGACTGTGCACCCGGATACTTTGCTTCAGAAGAAGGCAGTGCGATGTGTGAGCCGTGTGACCCTGGTCAGTTCACATCTCAATCAGGACAAGAACAGTGCACTGCCTGCCCTGCTGGGAAATACTCAGCGACTGAGGGCAGTACTTCCTGTCTAGACTGCAGTGCCGGACACTACTCCGCTGCAGGCGCCTCAGCGTGTACTTCATGTCCCGAGGGACACTTCACTGCCTCTGCCGGGTCACTGTCGTGTGACGTGTGTCCCGAGGGTCACTACTCGGCAGTGAGAGGGTCATCTCACTGCTCGCAGTGCGATGTAGGGGAGTACAGTGATGTAACGGGTGCTAACGACTGTTCGGTGTGTCCGAGTGGCTCCTACTCCAGTGTCCAGGGGTCGGTGTCCTGTGCTAAGTGTACTCCAGGACACTTCTCTGACGCTGGTGCCGCCTCCTGCTCCCAATGTCCGGCCGGACACTTCTCAGATCAGGACGGAGCGAGTGCTTGTGGTGTGTGTCCGGCAGGTACATTCTCTGGCAATTCTGGCGCTAATGTCTGTACAGCATGTCCAGCTGGCACATCCAGTGCTCCTGGCTCCAGCACCTGTACTGCCTGCCCAGCTGGCACCCACTCCGTGGTGCCAGGCAGTGCCACTTGTGAGCCATGCCCGGAAGGACAGTTCAAGTCTGCGGCAGGCACTGGGCAGTGCTCGCTATGTGCTGCAGGCAGTGCAGCCCCAACCACTGGCAGTGTATCCTGTACACTGTGCTCTAGTGGCACCTTCTCACCCACCCCAGGAGGTGTGCAGTGTCAGCAGTGTGCGGCAGGTAATTACTCTGACAGTGGAGCAGTGGAATGTTCCAAGTGTCCCAAGGGACAGTACTCCTCACTTGCAGGCTCCTCTCACTGCACCGACTGTCCTGCTGGGAAGGCAGCCCCCAGAGAAGGCACAGTCAGGTGTGAACAGTGCGAGGCAGGGAGTTACAGTGCAGTGGCCGGCAGTGAGACGTGCAGTGACTGTGCGGCGGGCTACTTCTCTGCCACCAGATCCTCGGCCTCCTGCACGCCCTGTCCTGCTGGACACTACAACTCTCAAACAGGAGGGACGGAATGCACCCCCTGTCCAGTGGGCCAGTTCTCCTCAACCCAAGGCTCAGCGTCCTGCACACTGTGTCAGAGTACAGGGATCACTGATGACGTGGGACAGACAACATGTACGCCGTGTGACAGCGGGACACGTGCTAACGACGAGAGGACGGAGTGTGAGCCGTACAACATAGCGCTGGGTAAACCAGCATCCCAATCCACTACCACAGATCAGAACAGTATCGGAGATGCGGGACACGGGACGGACGGAGACACGTCCACGGACTACAACTACAGAACGTGTTCCATGACATCAGATGAGAAGAGTCCGTGGTGGAAGGTGGACTTAGGAGCACAGTTTAGAGTCAGGGAGCTGGTTCTCTACAACCGGATGGACTGCTGTTCGGACAGGATAGACGGCTTCAGAATACACATAGGAGACACTGGTACATCCTCTGATGCGGTGTGCGGTAATGAACTCAACTCAGCCGACTTCGCAGCAGGATCTAAACACGTGAAGTGTGATTTGACTGGCAGCGTGATATCACTCCACCACCCCTCCACTTCACGCAATAAGGTGCTGACTGTGTGTGAGCTGGAGGCTTACACTCAGGAACTGGACCTGCCCTGCCCTCGTAACTACTACTCAGACACAGGTCTCAGACCGTGTAAGCCTTGCCGAGCAGGGAGCTATGTGTCTGGAGGAAGGTGTCTGGAGTGTCCCAGGGGCACCTACTCCACCCAGGATAACGCTGCACAGTGCAAGGACTGCCCAGCAGGACATACCACGTACAGACCCCACACTGACCGGTGTTACGGACCCGAACTTACCACGTACTACTACAGTCAATTGATATCCTTCAAGTCGGCGATCCCAGACCTCGGGACCAGGTATTCAGGAATCAGCAGGTATTACACTGCCGAGTCTGGGCTCTGGCACTTTTACCGCTACGGGTACTACAGAGATAGAATAGCAATGATGGTGCAGGGAATGTCGCCTATCATCACTTATCCAGGATCCATAGAACCCCACATGATGAACATTTACTGCTACGCACCACGCGATAACGGCGCCAGCTACGGCGGCTTCCGGAACACCGCTAAGGACGGACGGACGTGTAACCGGTGGAGCGGCAAGACCCACAACTACTGCCGGAATGAGGACCGGGACCCTATGGGGCCGTGGTGCTACGTTGGTAACGGGGAGAAAGTCTCGTGCGACATCCCCCGGTGTACTCAAGACGTGGAGTGCTATGTTGGAGAGGGGTGGGGGTACAAGGGTACTGCTCAGTATGCGGCTAATGGAGGCTGGTGTGACTTGTGGCCTGATACCCACGATAGGTACTGCAGGAACAGTATTGGGAGTGGCTTTGCTAAGCCCTACTGTTCCCATGGCAACGTGAAGATGGAGTGTCGGGTGGACAAGTGTGATCGGGACTGCGCTGACCCCAGGTCAGGACAGTGGGGCCGGTTCCAGGCTAAGAACACCAAGCTGTGCTGGGATGTGGACGGCTACTGGGAGGACACGAGGGATGAGGGATCTAATCTCTCCATGGGGGTGTGTGAACTGCCGCATCTGAGCACTACAGACCATGTCTTCAAGATGAACAGCGACGGATTCATCATCAACCAAAAGTCAGGGTACTGCGTGAACTTGGAGGGCTTCAAGTCTACGAGCAACAGGAAGAACTACAACTTGTGGCGGTGTCAGTTCGGCATGGAGACTGATCAGCAGTTCGATGTGGAGTGGCACCCGACCGACAACTGTGCTTTCAGACTCAGGAACAGGGCGACTAACAAGTGTATTGACGCTAATGGGAAAGCGGACGAGGACCCTGGAGCTAACGTGATGCAGTACACCTGTAAAGACAGTGACGATGACGACCACTGGTACCACTTCATCCCCAGTTCAGACAATATCTGCGACTACTCCTACTACGCTCACAAGAGCATCCAAGGGAGCACCATTTCGGAGATGGGGCCCTTCATCACTCTTACAGCAGCCCAGAAAACTTGCAGCAGAATGGGGGGTGAGTGTGGGGGAGTTATCAAGGATTGGAACAATCAGTTCTACCTCAAGAGAGGGTCCACACCCTACTCTTACTCGTCCTACAAGGCATGGATCAAGGGAGACTGTCATGATGAGAAGTTCAACTACTTCGAGCAGAAGTTCCAGTGAAAAGGTAGAATCGCCTTGAAAACCAGGATCATTGATATTTATGGATACTGTTCATTGTACTTTTACATATATTTGGTTTCAAAATGTCTTTAATTTTCTTGTCACCAAAGAGCTGAAATATTTTTATCTACTAACCACAGTACAGAATTGCTGTACCCTCATCAGTCCATGTCTTAAATGAATAAGAAGGTTCAATGAGGTTAATAAAATATAATTAATTACCGACAGAGGGCCATCATGAAAGATTTCAACCGGAACACACCAAGCGTAAAATGAGGAGTAAACTTTTCAATAAACACGAGCCACCATAATATGATTACGCCAAATCATAGGGATATTCATTATATTCATATTTGATAATCATTAATCATAGTGGTTGTGATGATTTCACTAAATATTAATAAAGCTTCTGAAGAATTATTAGAACCTATCGTGGAAAGTAGACGAGTAAAGTTCACTTTTTCACCATTTTAAACTATGATAACGACCTCACTCTCTCCCTCTCTCCCTCTATTCCTCCTGAGAGGCCCTTGGCTGTAATTCCTAGCCCCTAGGCATAATTCCCCCTAATATACGCTCAGAATAAATATAGTCGGTCGCAATGACGTCATCAACATTGTGCGCGCTGCCAGATTGTTGAAAATAACCGCCTATTTTCAGTTATTTCCCCGGCATATTTCCTCATTCCCCCTATTTTATTCGCCTATTTTCGTAAGCATCGTACAGTATATTTTCCCCTCTTTCCCCCTGAGTATTTTACCTGTTAGTATTGCACTCCATCTCCTGTCTCATCTCACAGAGTGCGCGTTCTGACTTTGCTGCCTCCTCTTTCTGTGACTCGTACAGGACCCCCACCTCCTGCTCCTTCTTCCTGTGTGAGTGTTTTAGGTGGAATTCATGCACCAAATGCGTAGATCGACAAAAAGCAACTTTTTCGTTTGTTTTTATCCCAATCCAGTGTATTCACCGTTAGAAGTGTCAAAATCTGGCATAATTATTCAAAATATTCAAATATTAAAATCCGCTCATATTGTCCTCTCACATCACACCTTAGACACTGCCTGATTTCCCCCATTTCCTCCATCAGATCAGCGAGTTTCTGATCTGCCGTCTTCTCAGCGACCCTCAGCCGCTTGTCACTCTGCCGCTCAAGTGCTGACAAGTCGCTCTTCTGCTTCTCCTCCATCTCCTGAGATTGGGTTTCAAAGTAGAGAACGATAATATAGTTTAGATTCCACAAACGCAAGACTTTTTTCTCGCGAAAACAAACGAAAAATTTAGGGCTTTTGGAATTTAAATTTTAAAACCCTCTTCCTGAGTTAGGTTTAGATTATTAAAGTATTAAATTCTCCTCGATTAAGAGGAAGGGCTAAGTGGAGGCAGGCATTTTAAATTAATAATAGGAACGTCCTCATGAGTTGATGAGTTTGCAAAACGGAAAGCTGAAATTCAATTCGTCATATGCTTGGCACGTCACCAGTGAATTAATCTCTTGAAAAACCACTGGCGTCAGAGCAGCTACCGTGATACGACCTTCAAATACATGCGCCATACGTTACTAGAATATGAATGAGGTCATTTGTCATACTTCATTCAAAAATCACATAATATTGTATCTGGAAAAAGTTCGTTTCATTATTAGCGTGATAAATAAGTGCCTAATCTACAAAGTTTTATTGAAATAGGATACCGTCAATGTACGACATGCCACGTACAATAAATTCTTAACACGTGTACTGTAAAGAAGGTATTTCTTTGTTTCCTTTTTGCAACGCATTCTAAGCATTGTATGAAGGTTCGTTTCTCGATAGTTCGTTTTGAAGTGGTTTGTTCGTTTGGTTTATTTCAGTTTGGAAATCTCAAGAATTACCTACATCATGTAGCCAACTCATTCAAAAGTTTCTAATTTACCCAAAACCTATGAAGTAGGTACTACATCACCTACCTTCAGTCTACACAACGGTGTCTGGTGTCATCATTAGAATTTGGAATGGCGCATGTATGACCTAATTCAATCGAACATCCTATTTTCTTGTGTGGCATAAAATAATCGAATTTTAGAGTTAGGATGTACACCGCACACTGTGTAATAGGTACATACACCTATACAGTACATAGATACACGAAACTTACGCTGATGTGTGCCTCGTGTTTTCTCTTTAGTTCCTCGACCTCTTTCGTTACTCCAGCCTTGCTTGCTTTCAGGTCCTCCTCAAGTTCCTAAACCAGGATTTTTTATTTTGTTGATTAAAGTCTTGATTTTAATCAACAAAGTTATTTTCATGAACGATTTCAAGACTGATTAAATAAAACATTAAACATCTGAGTTGTTTTAAGTTTATCAATGCAATACTACAACAGATTCATTTAATGGTTTTTTTTCGTATAGACTATAGGTAGTAGGTATTGATTTTGCGTATGGAATAGATTTTCACAGTACAAGTTGAGATTAGACAAATTAGTTATGCAATTGTATAAAGATGCATAATTAATGAAGTGGAAAAACCTACGTAAGTGTTGTAAACGCTATTTAACCCTATTTATGGCTCCCAGTCATGCTTTATTGAAATAAAGGAATAAAGTCAGGCGTCCTCATATTACTTCCCTACGACTTCTTCCTTACCGGTCGATGACTTACCCGTTCAGTTGATAATGCCGAATGTTTAAAAAACGGCTGGAAATGTTCCAGATAATTAAAGTAATTATGATAACAATATTATGTGGTTACCCGTTGCTCAATTTGCTGAAAACTGGGCCTATGAGTCAATAACTTACCCCTTGCTGAAGTTTATTTTAAATTGTCGCATCTGTCTCGCAGGTCAATGATTGCCGTAATCTCGCTATTTTTTTGGTCTTTATCAATTAATCTTTCCTTTTTGACACCAGCATGGGTGCCATCTTCTCGATTACCATTGGCAGACATGAAATACTGTGACACCACTGGCACAATACGAGCACATGATATGCCACCGTTATAGGGCCCAATAATTCATGCGAATTCCTTTGAATTTCCCAGAAAGAAAATTGGCACTTTCTACCCAGATACTGGATGAAGTTTCCTTTCTAAAATCTTAGTTTTCACCTTCCTTTAATATTTTTACCTGTATTTTAGAGGTTGCCTCTTTGTTCTGTTCTTCAGCCAGTTTTGCAGCTTGATCCGCACTTTCTTTAGCTTTGTCAAGGTCCGTATTTAGCTCCTTTATCCTGCAGATAAACCGGTTGGATTAACGTCATTGAACCTAGATCCGGTCTTTTAATTATCATGCTTCGGAAAGGTGAATTAAACCTACTATTTATCATGCTTCGGAAAGGTGGATTGTCGACTTTGAATTATTAATTTTGAACACCTAGAGACATATGTAGCATGTCTGGTTTTTTACATATCAGTTAAAAAAGTTCGGCTGTATACAAATAGACCGGATATGAATGGCCATGATTCAAAATCCTTATTTTCTTAATGGAGCGCAAAGTTTCATGGTGGGTTGGTGGGTGTTAGACCACCATATTGCTTTCAGACGGTCTAAATGATTATGCAGGTTGATTAATTAAACTACAGCTTGGTAATCGACTCCAACGGTTTACGAAAGAGACTCTTCAAAACTTATCACATCATTTCATGACGCTTTCAACCATTCTCAAGAAAGAGGCTGTCATGATTTCAGACGTAATGTCCTGTGCTTATCGTCTGATCGAGTTTATACGTCTGAGTGAAACGCGTCTTGGGAAAAATCTGAAGCATCTAGATTCATTGACTCAGACACTGACGACAGATTTATAGACGGTTGAGATGACGTCATCATCATGGCTCAAAGTAGTACTTTGATGACGGTGAACAGCTTATTTTCTGAGCAGCTCATACTTCCTCTTCGTTTCTTTCCCTTAGAATCGGGCACAGAGTGTATCAGACTATATCCCTTATCATGCGTGTATTATTAAACACTCTCTTATCGCTTCATCATTAAAATTAAAATTCCTGACTGTACAGAGTTTTTCTTATCGGACTTTAATATATAATGTGTGCCTGCGCCACTCGTGGGCAAAGTGTGTTGTAATACGATAATATTTCAGGCGCGTGTCTTTCTCTGTGCTTACATTTTAGATTTGCATTCTTTATAGCGCATGATTTATTGTATAAAATATGTAAATTTATGTCGAATTCTATGAAGTAAAGGCGTGATAGCTAAGATAATCTTACGTGTAATCTCTAAAGTATCTGACCAGGTATCACCTGGGGTCCTATCAGTCTATCAGCTGACTCGTCGAAAGTTTCAAATTTCTATTTTTATTAATACTTCATGATTGATGTAATAAAAATGGAAATTTGATCAGCTGCGAATGTCACATTGTTTTAAAGAACTTTAGTAGCAACTGTATCTCATTAAGTCATAAGGTTTGTATTGTACTAACGTTTATTTTGTGGAACTTTTTTGTTGACTTGAATTTAAACTATTATATTTTATGATTTTCATGCACAGACGCATCGCAGAATTGCTCTTGCTGCACTTTCATAGACGATTCTGACGTTTAGAAACCCAGAAACCCATGTCTAATCGGGTCCATATTGGTTTACATCCCTTTAGGTGTGAGTCTAAGTATTTTGTAGACTTATACTTTACATACTATTCCATCTCATTACAGGATCATATGGACATTGGAAAGACCGCCTGACTTCCCCTCTCAGCCTCACAGAATCAACTAGAAGTTCATTTGAAAAATATAAAGAACTGTAAAACCGAGACCTGTGAATATTCATCTACAGAAAGGGTACAGTAAGCCACTGATCATACAGACTTCA
This sequence comes from Beroe forskalii, assembly GCA_011033025.1. NCBI lineage: Eukaryota > Metazoa > Ctenophora > Nuda > Beroida > Beroidae > Beroe > Beroe forskalii. The sequence goes on from WFMF01000327.1 coordinate 56,015, forward strand.
CTAGACAGAAAGACGGATAAGTAAGCAATCTCCGATCTGCAGCCTCTCAGAAGCAATAACAGAGATACCACTCTCTAGAGGGTTACCAATCAGGAAGCATAGCAGATAAAGGGCGGATCTAGCTGCATTAACAGCTATCAAGATGGAGAACATGGGAAGCTTCTGGAAAGTTATCGTAGTGCTGTCAATAGTCATGCTTACAACGGCAGATGTGATTGAAGTTTTACTTTTCTAGTTCTACAAAAAGATCAAATAATCCACTATTTTATTTTATAGTTACTACCAGCAATGTGATATCGATCGTATCTTAGAAATCGGATCAATTAGTACACCCCAGATGTGATAGAAGTGGATATGGATCAGGAAGTGCCAGAAGAAGGGCTGGTGTTTAATCTCGTGGACAGGAACCACGTCCCCACGACCAACGGATCCGGACTCCTCATCGCCAGCAAGCGATCCCAGAGAGAGGTGGGTAGAAAATACCTCATAAAATACCTCATATTGCTTCCCTAGCTCCCTGTAAACCATGTCAGCGTTTCCTAGCGAAGTCAATCCGAATGCAGGACAATGACCTAGATATTCTCCGAGGAATATTTCCCTAGCAAATTATCCAATTTTCGAAGGCACTTGTCCGAGTGCTACTATCCCAGTCTTGGCACAAAGCCAAATCCTCCCAGGTCACGAAGGGTACAGTGTGTGACGATGGTTGGGATAACAAAGTGGCTGATCTGGTGTGCAAGAGCATGGGATACACCTGTCACGAGTACTGGGTAGCAGGTGTAATATATATCCGCAGGCTGATTTATATCCGAATATTCATCAGGAATTGATGGGCAGCTTTTCAAATTGAAAGTCATGAAAAACGGTTCGGAAGAAAAAGAAGTACTGTGATCTGGCACGATTGGAATTCAGAACGTCTTCCGTGTTCGTTGATATGTAGCTATCATTGTGTACCACCATCAGTAACCTATGTCAGGTGTTATATCTGAGAGACAGACGACCCTCCCGACGCTAGTTGACGATGTGGAATGTCCTGAATCCAGCACTTCCTTCAGCCAGTGCACCTACACCACCAACCATAACTGTCAGCATTCGGAAGATGTCCTCCTTATGTGCGGTAAGTTTTGATATCGTACTTTGAATTGTTGTGAACTTAAATCAGCTTTCAGCTCAAATAGCTTTCTTGATACCCGAATTTGATTATTACCTGTACTTCTCCTAGCTTGTATGTTCTAAAAGCTGATAGATCTGTGACCACCCCAAACCCAAAAGAGTGTGTGACCACCCCAAACCCAAAAGAGTGTGTGACCACCCCAAACCCAAAAGAGCAAAAGACTGTGTTTTGCCCAGGACACCTGTGTAACTACAACTTCGCACTGGTGGACGGAGATGGGAATCCAGCAGAGGGATCTGCCGGGCTTTTGATAGCAAACAAAGTCGGTACAGACAAGGTACTGAACAACTTGTAAAACTTACTTTAGCTTCCTCTTACAAACTCCTTTCATCTTTATTTCATATAAACCTAAGGTTATACAACAATCATTGTTTGAAGAGTTTCTGGGTATGGTGATTGTGCCAGACAAAGCAAATATTATATGTCAGTTATCGTGTTAGTCAGGCAGTTTTCCCTTATCCATCAATCAATACATCTTTCCAGAACGGTACGGTTTGCGATGATAGTTTTGACGCTAATGCCGCCACCCTCATCTGTCATTCTATGGGACACACCTGTGCTTCCCACTGGTCCAACCCTCCCGAGACCCTGCCGATCCAGGTGCCCAATCAACCAGTCAACATGAAACGGTGTTTTTAAGAATTAGAAGATACTTTTCTCTGCATTAAAACAGCTGCCTATAAATGATAAAATTGTATGACTTTCAAGGTGAACTCCAGATGATCGATCCTCCCAATGTATCGCTTATTGAGACTTTTTCCACGCATTCTCGCTTTTCTCTCACTCATTCTAAATTTTCTCTCACTCATTCCACTTTTATTCTCTCTGCAGGAACAGCTAGAAATTATCCTGGACGACGTCACCTGCGTGGAACCCACCGGAGACTTCCAACACGTTTGCTCCTTCAAAACCATACACAACTGCGGTCACTCTGAGGACTTGTACCTGACCTGCGGTATGATAAACGACTTCAATTTTTATTTCAAAACATGGTATGATTTTACTTTCTGAAGTCCTAGGATACATCGGACATTCCAAAACCTTATAATTCTTGCTAGCATTATATCCAGTATAATCAACTTGAACTGGAATGAGATTGATATTTCTGAAACCCCACATCCATTCCAATTATAACACTGGATTTGCAGGGTGTATGAGTGATTTGTACAGTTTCCAGCTGGTGAACAAGGAGGGAGAAGTTTCAACTAACGGCAAAGGGCTCCTCATCACTCAGAAAATTGGAGAAGATGAAAGATTGATAATATAACCATGGCCATTTCACAATCAAGATCATTTCATCATTGTTACAATCAGAATCTTTATACTAATTTTTTTTATCTACTTTCGAAGAAATGAAAAGCAAGAAGTTGTGACTAAATCTTCAAGATTTGCAGCCATATGATTGAAACACTGAACTGACACCGGATCTCTCTTCTCCCCAGGAAAGACAGGGCACGGTTTGCGATGATAACTTCAGTGAAATGAGTGCGGATGTGATCTGTAAGGACTTAGGTTACTCCTGTGCTATCTGGTATGAGAACGGAGAGGACAACGAAGATTGGCAATCGGTGAGAAACCTTAGGATGTCTACTCATGGAGGTTGTATTTTGGGGATTTTTCGGGAAAATCCCCATTTTTTCACACACCATGACAGTTCAAAATGACGTCATTATCATATGTTAACTAGAGTAATGACTTGAGAAAGATCCCCAAATTGCACCCTACCAAATCACAACTTACATTAACGAACTTTTTGACACAATAGTTCGGTCTGAACGGGACCTCTCAGCTTCAGTTCCTTGTTAACCTGCTGTTTAGTAAGGACATTCACTGAGTGATGAGTTTACAAGTGTTTACCGAGTTTAACGAGTTCACCAGGCTCATAACCGAGTGTCATTTCCACAGGCTCAGGAAAAGTACGATATAATGATGACGAACATTCGGTGTCGGAACGACTCTGCAGGGTTGAATGCTTGTAGTTTCGATGCTGATGCCTCCAACTGCAATCACGTGGAGGACGTTTTCCTTTTTTGTGGTGGGTTTTCCAATTCCCATGTAGCATCATTACAGAGAATCAATTAGTTGTCATAGTGTAAATATAAACAGATTGCCCCATGTCATTTTGTGTATGTTGTGTCGCTTCTTATCAGCTTATCAGTAAAAAACCTCGCAGGAACACCAGAAGCTTGCAGCAGTAACGATATTAAATTCCATTTGGTAGATGAGAACAATAACGTGACGGACTCTGGCAGTGGTCTTCTCATAGCATCTAGAGCTGCTCTGGAAGGGGTAAATTAATTTGTCTCGGATAGATCCATGTTAAAATCAGAGCCCTCCGCTGCACATATTATAGAGTGGAATATCAGTGCTCACACTGGTGCTAATTTCTGATTGTTCTTCTAACCCCCCTCCCCTGACAGTCTTGAACTTCTCCGACACCACCGGCTAGCCGCTTAGCCGGCCGGCCAGCAGGTGAGCCAACCGGCTAGTCGACCGGCTGGCTGACTAGCCGGCCGGCTAGCCGGTTGACTCACCAGCTAACCTCCCTCTCCCTCAGGCTACCGGTACTGTGTGTGACGACGGGTTCACCACCCAGACAGCCCGGTTGATCTGCCGGGAGATGGGCTTCTCTTGTGCTCTGGGCTGGTACGCTGGGAATAACTTCGAGGACCTCCAATCTAGGTATAACATCATGTTAGATGACGTTGTGTGCGGTCCAGACAACCAAACATTTGCTGATTGCTCCTGGAGGACTCAGAACAACTGTGGACATAACGAAGACATCCATCTCATGTGTGGTAAGAGACATTGTGACCTTTTCAAGAATCATGTTCCGAGAAAATTTTCTCTTAAAATCCTTCCTTTTTAGCTTCGGTACTAAACTGAACTTGTTTCTTATATGGCCACCAAATTGGACTAAATGTCGAGTTTTAAAACCAACACTTTATTTCAATGACACCATGTATTTGATCAGCAAACGATTGTACCTACGCCTTTTCTCTGTTGAATGAGGACGGGACTAAGTCCGATTCCGGGGGTGGTCTTCTCATTGCAAACCGAACTACAGGCGAGTTCGGTACCTAGCACAGTGCTGTCAGGGATCAAGAAAAGGGCTGTTTTCTTATAAGCTTATAATGGTCCTTAAGTTTGGTACTCCTCCCCGCTGTTTTCTAATAGTGACCCCTCAGATCGGTACCTCCGCTGTTTTCTTATAATGCCCCTCAGTTCTGCACCCCCGGCTGTTTTCTTATAATGCCTCCTCAATTTGGTACCCCCCGCTGTTTATTAACAATGACCCCTCAGTTGGCCCCCTCCTCCCGCTGTTTTCTAATAATGACCCCTCAGTTGGCCCCCTCCTCCCGGCTGTTTTCTAATAATGGCCCCTCAGTTCGGTACCCCCTGCTGTTTTCTAATAATTTACCCCCAGTTGGCCCCCTCCTCCCGCTGTTTTTAATAATGCCCCTCAGTTCGGTACCGTGTGTGACGATAACTTCGGGGACCATACAGCGGATCTTATCTGCAAGGATATGGGTTACCAATGCTCCATCCACTGGACTTCAAAGGTAAGTTGTCTTGGTAACCGTTCCTACGGTAGTGTGTAAGGATTCTTTCCGTTACCAATTACTCAATACAATGACAACGATCTTTCCATTTCCCAACTTCTCATGGAGTTATTTCTCCGCAGGAATTCAGCATAGCAAGCAACTGGACAATCATCCTGGACAACGTCGAATGTGGCAATGACACCGAGACGTTCCAGGAATGCAACTTTAACTCAGGAAAACACAACTGCGCCCACAATGAAGATGTTCACTTGAACTGCGCTGAGTAGAAGTGTAAATGCAAATCCTGATCTTCATGGCGAGTAAAAGTCTAAATACAAACCCCTGATCTTCATGGTGATCAAAACTCTAAATGCAAATCAATATCGGTCTTTGAAACACCACTTGTTTGTAGACTGGTGTTCCCATGAAGGGCATAATCTTTGTTCCCCTTAGGTAATCATTGATAAGAGATGGCTGACTTGTTTCATTCTTCCACGGCGCTTCTAACAAAGCATTTAAATCCAAAATTTCTGCAGCTAACACGTGCGGAAACGAAGAAAAGATAACTTTTATGTTTGTGAACGGTCAGAAGGAAAACATAACCAGCAACGGGCAAGGGTTGCTAATAGCAACACGACATATAACAGACGATTTAAAAGTGGTATGTGTCTTTCTCATTCCAACATCTCCGATGCTAACCAACCCCCATTCTAACCTCCCCGATTCTAGCCTCCCTCGGTTCTAACCTCCCCCGATTCTAACCCACCCTGATTCTAACCTCCCCCGATTCTAACCAACCCTCATCCTAACCTCCCTGATTCTAGCCTCCCTCGTTTCACCCCCCCCCCCGATTCTTACCCCTACTATTCCAGGAAGGTACGGTCTGTGACGACTACTTCAATACAATCACATCAGACGTTATTTGCCGGGAGATGGGTTTTGCTTGCTCCAATACCTTCAGCTCTGGGCTCCTGTTGCCTGAGGCCCAGGTTGGTAGATACGTAAATTATCGTAAAAAATACGACGTTTTAGCTTCGGAAGAAACGTAAACATGTTACGCATGATTTGACAAAATTGGAGAAAAAATACGGCAGTTTCTGCCAATAAATTGTTGTATTTCTAGCCTTGCCTTCCACCCAGACATCATACTCCATCATTATGGACACGGTGGCGTGCGCGGCGGGGGAGGACACCAACTTCGCTGACAACTGCACCTTCGCCTCGGAACACAACTGCGGGCACTCAGAGGACGTTTTCTTGGTGTGCGGTGAGTAAACAAAACTGCAGGCATTTCGAGGACGTTTTTCGTTTTGGTGCAAGTGAAACATTTATATCGTGAGAATCGGTCCAAAATAGCCCATAATCGTACAACCAGTATATCATTTATTGAATGCCGCCTCTGTTAACCCCTGCCGCTTCTGTTAATAATAACCCCTCTTATCGCATGCAGGTGAGGACTGCAGTTCCGAGATACAGCGACACGTAGCCTTCTCTTTGGTGGATGCCACTGGTGTGACGACTACTGGTAGTGGGCGGGGCCTCCTGGTGGCAACCACTGTTATGATGAAGGGAACTGTGTGTGACGACCAGGTGAACTCACCGATCAGAGTAGTGGATTTATTACATTTGTCTTAGCCAAACGGAACTGTATTAAATAAATTAGCGCCTTCTCACTTTGAGGAGACTTGTGATTATGCACAAGGAGTTTCACAGCTCCTCAAACAATACTCCATAATAACTACAACCTCTGCTAACCCATTCAAACACAAACTCCTGTCACCACGTCCCTCACTGCCTCCCTCCCCCAGTTTACGGACATGGCAGCTAATGCTATCTGCAAGGAAATGGGTTTCTCCTGCGCCAACTCCTGGACAATAGGCGTGGGATGGGGTGAGGACTTGGGACTGCCCATATCTCTCGATAACGTCGCTTGTCGGGGGCCCAATTGGGCGGAGTGCGACTTTGAGCTGTCGCACAACTGTGGGCACAACGAGGACGTGGTCTTGTCTTGCGGTAAGTTCAAACATATTGCTTTAGACTTTTCCCTTAAGCTGCTACACTGATAGAAGGAAATTCCAGGAGTAATGAGAGATAGCCTGATTTTACAGAATTGGAGTCACTGGCCACATCTATGATAGTTTCAATAATGAAATCATTAATAATGTTCATCAGTTTCACGTCGCTATTTTACTGAGTTTCTTCCCAGCGGATACCTGTCTGGACGGACACGGGTTGAACATTAAACTGGTGGATAATGCTGGAGATCGCTCACGGACCAACACCGGACTGGTCATAATCTCGTCTGCAAACGATGACATTGTGAGTTGATTAAGAGTGCCCTGTTGTTAAATTTGTCATTTAAAACTTCAATATTAATGACCATTAATTGGGTTCATTGTTATTTGCGTAATACATGAAATCAGGAAGACGCGTTGTTCAATTTGCCACCCATTTCTCAAAGTCCCATCAAATTCCCCCCTCCCTTGACTTCCCCCTCACACTCCCGATTTCCAGTCTGGGACAGTCTGCAGCGACAACTTCACGCTTTCCGACGGAGAAGTGTTCTGCAAGTCCATCGGGTACTCGTGTGCCCTGAAGGTGTCGAGTGCGGAGAAGGAAGGGACCACCCCCTGGCCTCTCCAGGAGACCTACTCTATCGCTATGACTGAGGTGGCGTGCAGGGAGGGGAGCAGTAATGTCACAGATTGTGCACACACCCTCTCACACAACTGTACACACAGTCGGGACCTCTACTTGACATGCGGTACGTAAAGGGAGGATAAGGATAGGTAGGTAGGTATGTATAACGTCTTACTAACGTTTTGAAACGTTCTGTTGACTGCCCTTTTTATGAAATTGCGTCCGGAACAAATATTACAAATCTGAGAAAATGTAATTCCTTATTCGGGATCAGGTGGGGAGCGGAATATAGCCAGGGTGGGCGTGGCTATCCAGAGCGACGACTTCGACAACGCCCAGGCTTGGTTAGCAATCGACGGGAACAGAGATGGAAAATGGTCCAGGTGACAATAATTCACAAATCTAATTGGCAATATTCTAAATTGTAGTCAGATTAAATTTCGTTGAAAGTAAAACCAGAGTTTTGAACATTGCTTAAATTTGACACCCTTTGGTCAAACCTCAGTTCCAACTCAGACCATAATAGTATATCAAGCAATAAACTGCATCTGTTATTCAGTGAAACACTATTTCAGTGGTTCTGTAACTCACACAGAATCTACCGGAAATTCTGCCCGATGGATGCTGAAATGGGAACGACCTATGGCAATAGAGAAGATAAGGATATACAACAGAGTCGATTGTTGTCAGGTAGATTTGGTTGCTTAGCAACATTTGGTTACTAAGCAAGAATTATTGTAGATAATAGGCATGTATTTGATAGGAAGTATGAGGTTGCTAGGCAACATTTGGTTGCTAGGCAGCATGTTGTTGCTAGGCATTACCAGGCAGCTTGAGTCTCCAACCAGACATGACAATCCACCACAGGAGAGATTGGTCGGTGCTCGGGTGTATGTTAACGGAACTAAGATGATCAGCGCTACCATCACAGAACAGTCAATCACTGACAACGTATACGAGCTTAAGATGGTTGGAATGCGTGCATCGGAGTTTTTCATTGTAGGTTCCCCTGGTAACTCCCTCAGTTTGGCGGAGGTGGAGGTATTCGGACCGTACAATGACAGTGGTAAGTCATGTGAAATCCTCACTCATTTCATATAATAAACTAGCAGGCCCGATGGGCCTGCTAATACATAGTTCAATCGGCGGCGCTACGTTGGGCCGGCTAGATAATACAGGACCAAATAATAAGCTCTCAAAATTTTTATGAAGGAGCAAAATTTACTATTATTCGTTGGTAACTTTTATTAATGCTAGACCCTGCAAGTTTTGATTATTATAATTTGCTCTTGTATGATATAGTTCAATCTGAAAATTAAAACCGAGTATCGTATTCATACTGAACGTTGAATTAAAGCATTGATTCACGCCAAAATCGCAATGTGCTTATGCCCAAATTAGATTCTATTTGATGTTGCTTTTGTTCAATCTTAGATTGCTCTAAATTCACATTTTTCTGTTACCATCAACTCAGCATCAATTTAAATTGACCGACGTCTGTCTCAGATTTATGAAGAGATGCTATCAGAAACAGCCTCCACGATGCCAGCCATAAGGTCGTCCTCTGTCTTCAGATCTTGAATTTCAAACGAAAAACAGTAAACACGCCGTTCTTTTAAACGTTAAAATGCAGCAGTCAACAACGTATCAGGAAGCACTCGCAAAGAACTGATCATAATCTGCACGTGCAGAATACGTGTATCCATAGCAACGGTACCATTATGCGCATCTTAGCCTTCGTTTCTCTTGATATTTTCTTGGCAAGCTCAAATTTAAACTGTGCGCCCGCACAGACATTATTCACGTGCTCTTACGAAATTATATATAAGATCAATTAAAGATCGTACACAAATTGCTCAGAAGACAATTCCTCAAATTGGTCTGATGTCCTAAGTTTCGAAACAGCACCCAGTTTCCCCGCTTAGCTTCACCGCGCAGGATCGTACCCCCTGACAAAATAACCCCAATTCTCCCCACACAGGATCGTGCCCTCTAACGTTCTCCCTCCTGTCTGAGGATGGAACCCCCGCCACCAGCGGTTCAGGCCTGCTCCTGGTCAACCGACAGCGGTACCAAGGCAACTCATCAGGGACGGTGTGCAACGGCCGCTTCAACCAGAACTCAGCCGACGTTATCTGTGCCGGTATGGGCTTCTCATGCGCAACCTTCTGGACTGGGAATGCCAGGTGAGGCTTACATCCTCTCATTTACTGGAGTTAGAAGGAACAACATAACAACTAACAAGTTAACAATATTGGATTCCAATAGTTCACCTGCCCCAATCAACTAATTAACTACTCCAATTTGCTCTCCCCAATTAACTCTCCCCAATTAACTCCCTCTCCGATCAACTCTCTCCAATTAACTCTCTCCAATTAACTCTCCACAATTCACTCTCTCCAATTAACCCTCTCAAATTAACCCTCTCCCCCTGTGAAGGTGGGACATACAGGAGGAGATTCCAGCCCTGGTGGACGACATCTCCTGTCCTTCTAACGAAGCAGCCTTCTCTCAGTGTACCTACTCTGATACCCTCTCCAATGGCTTCTGCATGCATTCAGAGGACCTTTTCCTCAACTGCGGTAAGTTGGGGATGACACCAAATCCACGCAAATATCTTATCTGCGATAAGTAGCTGACGATGATAATCACATGATTTACGAAAGCAAAATTGTTATCAGTATCTGGATTGCAATTGACAATTATCGTGAGTAATGTCACACTCATTTCTAGGTGAATCCTGCACCAACGCCTCCATTGGATACGAGTTTAAGCTCGTTGATAGGGATGGGAACCGTGCTAAGAAAGAAGGTCTTCTGATTGCTGAGGCAAAAGCTGGTTCTGGGGTAGGTTATTAATAGGGATGTAATTGTCAAGTTATCCTATTTTAGCAAGAATTTTAGATTGGATATTCTTGTTTTGAATGATCTATATAATCCCCCTCTTAGATCTTGATCCACCCACCCTCTATCTTACATTTCTTACATTTTCACCAGCAAGAAGTGCCTGGTACCGTATGTGACGATGGTTTCAACATGACCTCAGCTACTGTTATCTGCAGAGAAATGAACTTTGCTTGCGCACGAGGTTACTATCCAGTATCCAACGATCCAGTTGATTTGTAATATAATCTCGATTCTCGCCTTTCAAATTCTTCGAAATCCCTCAATTCTTCAAAGGAATATTCTTCACTTTCCGTAGATCAATAAAATATTACATCCTTTGCCAGTAAAGAAGTAACCCTTTCCAACCTTTTCCAGGATGGTACAAGAAGCAGTGGACGGAGCTGCAGGTCACGTACCACATTGTGCTGGACGAGGTGAAGTGTGGAGATGAGAGCATGAGCTTCAACGAGTGTAGTTACAAGAGGATGGGGACCAACTGTGCGCACTCAGAGGACGTCTTCCTCATGTGTGGTAAGTGGAGATAGCCTTCTTCCTAGCAAACGACCGGTTACCATTTCTCAATAAATCTGGTTTCGGTTGGCTAAAAACGCCCGGTTAACAGCACAACCGGTATTTCGGTTCAGTTAACCGTTCGTTGCCTACTTCAGTACGTCTTCCTCATGTGTGATAAGTGGAGCTAGCCTTCCTTCGATAAGATTCTTGAAGAGGGCCAAGACATGCCACGATAGTATACCAGCTGTGGGGATTTCCAGGGCATAGACTTTTACAAATCAGCCAGAATTTGAAGTATGTGACTTTTCCTACTTTATTCTTAACACTCTGCCCCTCAGACGACGAATGTTCCCCTGTCGAGTTTACCTTTTCTCTGAAGGATGCCACTTCTGGGGTTGATGTCACTTCCTCTGGTAAAGGACTCCTCATCGCCTCGCACAACGATTCGGACACGGTGAGTGGTTCTATCAGATATATGAGAGATCGGAGTTTGGCGACCTCACTTCCGTTTATTCCCATTCATTCACCTTCGGGACTCCTTAAACGCATGTATCCCATTCGACATATTTCCATCTTGTTAAATTTCCTACTACTTTTCTTACTCACAACCTTCTGTTTCTACATCAACTCTGCCACACCCTCGACCCTCATTTCTCTCTCACTTCAGGAAGGCACTGTGTGTGACGACATGTTCACCCTCCCCACTGCGACCCTCATCTGTCAGACCATGGGCTACACCTGTGCGAGGGACTGGTTCGTGTCCCGGCCTGCTACAGAACTCCAGTCCTCCATGGACATTGTTCTGGATAACGTGGACTGTCCGGTGAACGCTACTCAGTTCGGGAACTGCTCCTTCGAGATGGGGCACAACTGCCATCACTCCGAGGATGTCATGCTCACCTGCAGTGAGTAGAGTATCTTTCAGATCTAAATATTTCAATATCATCAAGTCATACTTTCGATCTTTATACTTTCACGTGCAGTGAGTAGAGTCCTGAGAAATAAACCCACGGCATTCATGAACTCAGTATTTAAATACTTAAATATCAGCTGATACCTTCGATTTCTTTTCTCACGTTCGGTATTTTAGACACTTTTACGATGGGCCAAGCCTTATTGACTCCTAACGAGTCCTGTTCAGCTTATTTCATCATCCACCTCTAACAATGAATGTATCTCCAGAGCACACGATAGCAGAGTGCGAGAGGAAGGATACTTTTAATTTCCTGCTGGTAGATGAGAATCTGGAGGATACCACTGTCACCGGGTCAGGACTTCTCATGGCCAGGAGAGAGGAGGACGACTCGGTAAATCTTATTCTAATTCAGTTATTAGTGACGAAATCGGTAAAATTTGCTTTGATTTTAAGCAAATCATGACTAACAATTACTGGGCAACCTGTTCTTATCGAAGATTTGTAACCTGCTGACATCCCCCATTTTATCCTCAGACCGGTACAGTTTGTGATGACAAGTTCAACTCCACGTCAGCGGATATCATTTGCAAAGAACTCGGTTTCAACTGCGCAACCACCTGGTATTCCAGCGTAGAGTATGTAAGTATGAAAGTGTTAGCATTTCAGTTATTTCTAACAATACCTACCAATCAAGCGTTCGCAATAAAATATTAATTATCTGTGCTTATCACAGAGTCACTGAGATTTGAGGGAAAGATATATTCCATGATCAAATTGCAGTACTGTACCATAACTTATCATACTTTACATTTAGTCAGAGAAGTATATGATTATCTGACTATGAAACTCCGACCATGATTCTCCTCTCCTCATGACTTGACTCCTCCCTTTATCAGGGACAGAACGCCAACCTATCCATCATCCTGGACAACATAGCGTGCAATGAGGAAGCTGAGTCCTTCACAGACTGCTCGTACAATAACAACCACGACTGTAGTCATAACGAGGACGTGCACTTGCTCTGTCGTGAGTAGTCTCCTCTTGACTGTAGTTTCCTCTCCTGTTTTGTTTATAAATTAGTATTTTATTCTGCTGATTGAACGTGATTATGTCAGCTATATTATTCTTCTCTGCTATATTATTTTATGGACGAAGGAAACCCTCTTTCAATCCAATATTAACCATGACTGGAGAAGCAATCCCCACCATGATTGTAGATGCAATCCTCACCCTACTCCTCCCAGAGAACGAGTGCAGAGGCCGGCCTTTCTCCTTCTTCCTGGTGGATAAGAACGGGCACCAGACGACCACCGGAGAGGGGTTACTCCTTGTCAGCATCATGAAGTCCGGACAGGTACGGGATTGCAAGTTCTAAGATACGTTAAACTGCGTTTCATTTGTACACAAGGGGCAAATTTGTTAGCAGATTAGCTATCAGCCATCCTATCTTTTATCGTTTACCTTTATCCTTTATCCTTATCCCTCACAGTTTACTCTCTTCGCTCTTTCTCCACTCCCTCTTATCTCCACTCTGATCCTTGGATTATAAAATTGATATTCAGTGTTTGTTTGATGATTGTCATATACCTGGATACACCTTTATAGATAAGACTTTGAATTATACACCGTTCAATTCAGGGCACGTCTGGGGGCACGGTGTGTGGTGACGGTTTTAACGATAACGCTGCTGCTGTTATCTGCAAGCAGATGGGGCACGACCATGCTGTGTCCTGGAGACAAGACAACGCCAAGGGAATACAGGTACCGTCTTGTGTTCTTCCTCCAGAAATACAGTGTCAGCAGGATGAAATATACAATCTATTTAGCCAGTTTCTTCATTACAGCTTATCATCATGACTCCTTTCCCCTTCTTTACCCTCCCCTTCAGCTTTTCAGATGATCTACCACCCCCCCCTGAATCTTGTTCTCTCTCCCAACCCTTTCCTTTTCAGATGATATACTTCCTTCTCAACTCTTAACACTCCCCTTTACAGATGATCTACTCCCCCTCCTGAACTCTGTTCCCTCTCCTAACCCTATTTCAGATGATCTACTCCCCTCTCCTGAATCTTGTTCTCTCTCCTAACCCTCCCTATTTCAGATGATCTACTCCCCCCTCCTCAACTCCGTGTCCTGTGTCTCTGCTGACCAGCAGTTCAGTTCGTGTGACTACTCCCTCAACTACACGTGTACCACTGATGTGTATCTCCAGTGTGAACGCACCACTTACTCCCAGTTCATGTGTCCACCAGGCTCCCACTACTCAGCCTCCACTGCAACCTGTGAACCCTGCCCAGCTAACTCCTACAAGACCCTCTACGACGCTTCGCAGTGCGAGGCGTGCACCACGGGCACGTTTAGTGGGGTGGGTGGCACAAGCTGTGTGCAGTGCCCGGGTGACGCCCACGTGGTGGGCGGGGACTGTCTGTGTGCGCCCGGCACGTACCTGGACTATGTGAACGGGGCGTGTGCGAAGTGCCCTGCGAACACCTTCAGCTCTAAGCACAGTGGGGGGTGTGAACCCTGTCCAAGTGGGAGTGTGTCAGGGGCGGGGGCTGTGGTGTGCCTGTGTGGGCCGGGGGAGGCGTGGGGTGAGGAGGAGTGTGTGGCCTGCCCCTCAGGGGCTGTCAGTGGGGCAGCCAGCAACACCTGCTCAGCGTGCCCTGAGGGCGTGCCCCCCACCAAAGACAAAGGGGCGTGTCTGTGTGGCACTGGCTACTTCTGGGATAATTCCACCTGCTCACCCTGCCCTGCAGGAGAGTTCACAGACTCTGTAGGGTCGTTGTCCTGCCGACCTTGTCCGGACTTCACCTTCTCCCGCGCGGGCGCGTCTTCCTGCGCGGCGTGCAGCGAGGGGGAGGCGTGGCAGGAGGGGGCGTGTAAGGCGTGCTCCTCTGGTTACTATGGCGACGGTGTGAAGTGCATCTCGGTGTCTGATCCTAAGTTCGCGGAGGCCATAAAAGCAGTGCGCGCTAAGAGTAACTCGTGGATGTGGCCTGTGGTGCTCCTAGTCGTACTGGGCGTGGTCTGTGTAGTGCTGATAGTGAAACTTGTAAAGTACCGCAACAAGGTGAAGACTCTGCAGCGAATACCCTACGGTATGGACATTGTGGAGGGCGATGACGAGTTTGTGGTCATGTCATACGAACCCAGGGTGGTGGAGTCTTCCGCAGACAATGTCCCCTTATTCCCGGCTTCGGACTGAGAAGGCGGGGCATTTAGTGGGGTTACATTAATTTATAGATTTACTGATTGTTTTGATGCTTTATTAGGAATCAGAATGGAGATGTGGATATCATTATACCCGATACTATTGCATATTGCACACAGGGGAGTAGCCGGGAGAGAGATCTTGTAGCCAAGTAAATATTAATAAGACATTCGAAAGGTTTTGGACCCTCACTGTCCCCTTTCCAAAAACCTGGCTACGCCTCTGGATTCACAATGTCACCGATTCCTAAATATGCTGCTCAATTGATACAGACTCCTTAGCTGGGATCCACAGCGTTGATGACATCGACCCTCGATTATAAACGAACGATGAAACTTACAGATGAATGAACGTAATTCGTTGATATTTTTACTATCATGATGTACAGTAATTATTTTCATACGATTCATGTACTTTGTATTTTTATCAGTTTCTGAGTTTTAATTTCTTGTTTTCGATTTGAATGGCGAATGAAAAGTACGCTTTTATTGATTTAGTAACTAATTTTAATGATGATTATTGTTAGACCTATGGATTTAAATTTGTTACTTTGCTAATTTTTTACAATTTGTATAATGTTTCATAATGTGATTTTTTATCTTCCCCCTCTGGCCTTTTTGTCTTACAAAAGGCATTGAGGGAGGGTTACAAATGGACAAGTTTTGACTTTCCCGAGAAATTTGTACAGACTTTTAGTAAAATACTACTTTGACTGTTGTAACGATGATAGCTAATAAACGAACAGAATGTCATTTTCATGTGCACATGCGAGCGCGTCATAAATTTAATTTAAATCATGATTGCCGCGCGTGTGAAGTTCACTTTTTGAAATTTTGACTAATTGCAAGCGTTGTTGGGTCTAGCTCGAGGGAGGGAAATGAAACGCCCACTTTAGAGGCAATGGGCGAAATTCTTGTTAGGATTGTGAATATTTTCTGATCAAACTAGTTTTCTTTGCTTATGAATACTGATTTATACGTTGATTAAATTTGATTAAATATGAATCAATCCAGAGACTGAATTTTCGAGAAGCTGTTGATTAATTGCTGATACAAGAAGAAACTAAAATGAGTTGTCTTTTCACACCATAGCGTATCACTTACAATCACGTGACCGTCACGTGACCGCAATTATCCCGCTCCAGCCCAAGCCCTATCACGTGACTAGCACGTCGCAGCGTTCGTATCAGGTAAAACATGTGGAGTGCGTGTCACGTGATCGAATTTGTCATTCGATACGCTACGCAGCACTGATCGCATTCCGGGTGCAATGTTATTGTATGACACACCTAGCATGTAGGGAGGCACATGTAAAGCTATGTACATTATATACTGATTTTGATACACTATGATATAGGAATGTGGGTGTAATGTTATCCTACACGCAGCTTTTACCGCATGAATAAGAGTTTCTCTGCAGCCAGGGTTTACGGAAACAGCTTTGCAACAGGGTACATTAATAATATACAAATACAATATACATTGAGCACAGTTTACATTGAAAGTTTCTCAGCCAGGGTTTACGGAAACAGTTTGCCGCAAGTGTACAATATATAGTATTTTCACGTATTTTTATTTCATTTTATTAACGTATAATATCCCCTTTTTTAGAAGTAAACAGGGGACTGTTTCCGGAATCAAAAGCTTTTAACCCTGCCAAGGTGGTCAGTAGCCCACAGTTACTTCTGTAATGTACTAAAGATGTTCTATGTTTAAAACTGCCTCTTCTTGCGTATAGGTACATTCAATACAGTTCACAATGAATGCAATTTACATAAAAAGATTTAACACAGTGTACATTATAAAAAATAATGTCCGTGAGGATTAAATGAAAGCAAACTATCCTTATTACAGAAAATCTAATATTCATAAGTCATGAGTTTTGAACGGATAATTATTATGGCATACTAAGTCGATTTTAACAGTTGATTGAACCTCCCAAAGGTCTATGTGTAATCTAAAAATTATATGGCATAATCCGTGCAAATTTCATGATTTATGAATATTGTTCTCATAAGTCTAAAAGTAGAACACATATGGGACAAGATTTAACCTTTATTATTCACCATAAAGGTGGTGGGGTTATACCGGTTGAGTAAAACGTGTTATTTGCAGCTTTTTGTCGTTTTACCCCACCCTTTTTAGTATTATTACACACTTTTACCATGTTACTCCACTCTTACACCGTGTTATTTGTCATTATTATGGTGTTATTCCACACTTGAGCCAAATTAATGAGCTGGCACACTGTTTACTTGACTGATCAGTTTCTACTTTCTATGGATCATTGCTCTACACTAAATTAGTGATACGATAGAACGTTCTTTTCTGCTGAAAACTGTGCAAAATGCTAAAAAGAAAGCCTTTTAAGGCTTGAAGCTTTGTAAACTTGGTGAACGTTACACAACTCATAAGTGTGAAGTAACAGCATGTATTCAACTCAGCCTTCGGCTTCGGTGAATAATGTGATTTACGCCCACTCGTTTCGTTCTTGGCATAGGTATTTATGTTGTTATTACACACTTTTGAGGTGTGGATTTGGAAATATTCTTCGAGGCGAAGCCGAGTGGAATATGGGAAATGCACACCAATATTACGAGCAAAAGCTACGATTCTGCTCCGTAAACTGGGTTTCTAACTCAACGAACGGGCCGTGATTCAAATAAATCATGTAACTTACTTATTCGTTGTGTAACTCTATATTATTGCACTGCAAGAAATAGGATTATGCATTGTTTGAAGTTATTTCTTCTTGAATTTGTTTCTGATCCTGATCACAGCGGGCTGCTGTGGCTCTTCTGAACTTGGCCCAGGGTCTGTGTAGGCAGTAGATGGTCCTGGGGCATCAGCAGAACAAGAGGAGGTGGAGGGGTGTGGGGTGAATGGAGACTTGAATGACTTGTTGGGATTCCCTTTCGGTGCCATGAATAAGAGTTTACGTTTAGATCTTGGCTGAGGTGTTGTTGTGGGAAGTCTGAATGGAGAGGATAGAGGAGAGGAGTCAGGTGCCTTCACTTCATCCCGCGATGATTCTCCTAATGCCACAGCCAATGGTGAGCCATGACTTCTTTGCGCTTTCGGAGCCTTGTGTTTCCCCTTAGAGGATTGGATGACTTTGGAACTCGACGGACCAGGTTTGTTCTTAGTGTCTTTCCTGAGTTGCAAGATATTGAGTAATGGACTTAGTTCAATATCCTGCTGCTCTTTTGTCAGGGTGTAGGGAGGAGACTGGACAGTTGTTGTTGAGATGGTTACACTTTGACTCGCCGTCGGAAGGTATTTGTCCAGGGCTTTTTTCAGTTCTACCTTTTTTTTCTCTTCATGCCTAACGTTGATCGTTTCAGGATCCTGTGCGGCAGGGTCCTTTCGTTTCAGGTACTCAGTCTGCTTGATCACGCAGCGGTCTTCGTGCCTTAAACAAATTTAACGATAGTCAAATTGAAACCGAACTGCATATTGAGGCTACGCTGAGCCTACACATCCACAACACTGTAGACACGGAACAAGAGAAATGGGGCACAATGGCAAGAACTTGGGGAGTTGGGAGATATTACGCATCACATGTGGACATGGCACGTCTCATGTAACGTTTCTTCTTTGCGTCCATAATTTCCACATACATATATTTTTTAATGTAGGTACATTGTGTATAATTTACTTTTTACATTGTCTTAAATGTAAGTGGTTTTCAATGTACATTGTACTGTTTATAGTGTAAATTGCGTTCATTGTGAACTGTATTGAATGTACCTATATTGTACACTTGCTGCAAACTATTTCCGTAAACCCTGGCTGAGAAACTTTCAATGTAAACTGTGCTCAATGTATATTGTATTTGTATATTATTAATGTACCCTGTTGCAAAGCTGTTTCCGTAAACCCTGGCTGCAGAGAAACTCTTATTCATGCGGTAAAAGCTGCGTGTAGGATAACATTACACCCACATTCCTATATTATAGTGTATCAAAATCAGTATATAATGTACATAGCTTTACATGTGCCTCCCTACATGCTAGGTGTGTCATACAATAACATTGCACCCGGAATGCGATCAGTGCTGCGTAGCGTATCGAATGACAAATTCGATCACGTGACACGCACTCCACATGTTTTACCTGATACGAACGCTGCGACGTGCTAGTCACGTGATAGGGCTTGGGCTGGAGCGGGATAATTGCGGTCACGTGACGGTCACGTGATTGTAAGTGATACGCTATGGTGTGAAAAGACAACTCATTTTAGTTTCTTCTTGTATCAGCAATTGTTCTGTTCAAAACATCTTCCTATCTTCTAATATTTCAAAACTTTAAACACTTTCTTTTATTTCTCAAACAATTTGTTGAAATTATGATGATACAAACTTGTGCACAATCAGACTATCTAGTATCTATTGTGTAGTCCACAGACATAACAAACCCTTAGACAATATTGTCATGGAGGCACTGTGGTCTTATTACCGCCCTGGCCAGCCTCTTAAAAACCCCATTTTTGGCCTAAAAATGGACTTCTTTGTCTATAATTGTCCACAACGACCAAAAATAAGGCTGAAAACTGCTTTTTCCCATGTGACTGCCTTCCAGGGAGTGTACTAGAACCAAATAATGATGCATTTATACACAGAGTTTTCCCCAAGTCCAATTGTGTCAGAGTATTTTCTGAATTTTGATCAGTATCTCGGGGGGGGGTCCTCCCACTTAAGTTACTAGTAAACTCATGGAATTTTGTAGGTCTGTACAGTTTGATCCAACTAAGAAAATGCTGCTTTCAGAATCTTGAATTTTGGCCATTTTCACGATTTACAGCCTCTTAAAACCCCCATTTTTGGCCTAAAATGGATTTCTTTGTTTATAATTGTCCACAAGGACCAAAAATAAGGCTGAAAACTGCTTCTTCCCATGTGACTGCCTTCCGGGGAGTGTACTTGAACCAAATAATGATGCACTTATACACAAAGTTTTCTCCATGTCCAATTGTGTCAGAGTATTTTCTGAATTTTGATCAATATCTCGGGGGGGGGGGTCCTCCTACTAAAGTTACTAGTTAACTCATGAAATTTTGCAGGTCAGTTCAGTTTGATCCAACTAAGAAAATGCTGCTTTCAGAATTTTGAATTTCGGCCATTTTCACGATTTACAGCCTCTTAAAAACCCCATTTTTGGCCTAAAAATGGACTTCTTTGTCAATAATAGTCCACAAGGACCAAAAATAAGGCTGAAAACTGCTTTTTCTCATGTGACTGCCTTCCAGGGAGTGTACTAGAACCAAATAATGATGCATTTATACACAGAGTTTTCCCCAAGTCCAATTATGTCAGAGTATTTTCTGAGACAAACAATCCGAGTTACTTGCTTCATGGCAGGGGTAGCTTAGCCAGACAAACAATCCGAGTTACTTGCTTCATGGCAACAGGGTAGCTTAGCCAGACAAACAACCGAGTTACTGCTTCATGGCAACAGGGTAGCTTAGCCAGACAAACAACTGAGTTACTTGCTTCATGGCAACAGGGTAGCTTAGCCAGACAAACAATCCGAGTTAAGTGCTTCATGGCAACAGGGAAGCTTAGCCAGACAAACAATCCGAGTTACTTGCTTCATGGCAACAGTGTAGTAGCCAGACAAACAATCCGAGTTACTTGCTTCATGGCAACAGGGTAGCTTAGCCAGACAAACAATCCGAGTTAGTGCTTCATGGCAACAGGGTAGCTTAGCCAGACAAACAATCCGAGTTAAGTGCTTCATGGCAACAGGTAGCTTAGCCAGACAAACAATCCGAGTTAAGTGCTTCATGGCAACAGGGTAGCTTAGCCAGACAAACAATCCGAGTTACTTGCTTCATGGCAACAGGGTAGCTTAGCCAGACAAACAATCCGAGTTAAGTGCTTCATGGCAACAGGGTAGCTTAGCCAGACAAACAATCCGAGTTACTTGCTTCATGGCAACAGGGTAGCTTAGCCAGACAAACAATCCGAGTTAAGTGCTTCATGGCAACAGGGTAGCTTAGCCAGACAAACAATCCGAGTTAAGTGCTTCATGGCAACAGGGTAGCTTAGCCAGACAAACAATCCGAGTTAAGTGCTTCATGGCAACAGGGTAGCTTAGCCAGACAAACAATCCGAGTTACTTGCTTCATGGCAACAGGGTAGCTTAGCCAGACAAACAATCCGAGTTACTTGCTTCATGGCAACAGGGTAGCTTAACAAACAATCCGAGTTAAGTGCTTCATGGCAACAGGGTAGCTTAGCCAGACAAACAATCCGAGTTACTTGCTTCATGGCAACAGGGTAGCTTAGCCAGACAAACAATCCGAGTTAAGTGCTTCATGGCAACAGGGTAGCTTAGCCAGACAAACAATCCGAGTTACTTGCTTCATGGCAACAGGGTAGCTTAGCCAGACAAACAATCCGAGTTAAGTGCTTCATGGCAACAGGGTAGCTTAGCCAGACAAACAATCCGAGTTAAGTGCTTCATGGCAACAGGGTAGCTTAGCCAGACAAACAATCCGAGTTAAGTGCTTCATGGCAACAGAGTAGCTTAGCCAGACAAATAACTTTGCTTCATCACAGCAAAAGTCGCGTCATACAGACAAACAATCCGAGTTTGCTCTCCCATGTAGCTTAGGTAGTTTTGCTTTCCAGCCTAGTCATACATTGTAGCTGAACTCCATATTGATGTCATTGGGTACTTTGTTGTTAAGGAGTTTCCACATGTATTGTGATGAATCTCTCACGTCTTCTTTGAAGTGATTGTAATCCAACAAGGACTTGTAACCGTGCCCAGTAACTCATGTCCTTTAGGCCACAGATGTGCCTTGTGAAGAAGCGTTGTACATCCTCTATAGCTTTGGTGTCCCCCAGCTTGTGGGGGTGACAAACAATCCGAGGTATTGCTTGCATCGAATGAGAGATTTCCACAGTGTTAGCATCACCGGTGTACTTCGGTCTCTAAATACCAAGAGCCCATCCTGCCAGTTTTCTAGCTCCAGCAACCATCGAGTTTATGTGGGTGGACCAATGATAGTTGGAAGACAGTACAAAACTCCCAAGTCCTTCACAACATCCTTGGAATCAAGGCTAAAAACCTGGAGTTAAGTGGTTGAACGTGCTAAATGGTAGTTCGTCCAGCCAATTGGGTCTCCCTGCTCGTAACACAGGTACTCAAACTTACCCTCAAACAAGACCATATTGTTTTGTATCGACCAGTCCACAACCTTGTTGAGATCGCTTTGTAGGAGGGTCATTTCAGTCTCCTGGGTGATCAAACAATCCGTCGAGTATCGTCAGCAAAACAGGGAGGATGCAAAGACAAACAACTTCTTCAAGGTCATTCACGTCAAGGAGGAAAAGCAAGGGCCCAGAACAGTCCCCTGTGGTACTCCAACTGGGTAACATCTTCAAACAACAGAGTGTTGACCATCAACAGTTACAATCTGTCTCCTGCCTGAAAGAAAGTCCTTGATCCATTGGTAGAGGCGACCTCCTATGCCATAAAACAACCGGAGCTTCTTCAGAAGTAAACGGTGATCGACAACCCAGTCAAACGCTTTGGAGAAATCCAGGTAAATCACGTCTGTTTCTATACCCATGGTCATGTTCCGGACTATGTTGTCGTAGTGGCTAGAAGGTGGGTGAGGCAGCTGCATACCTCGGAATCCATGTTGTTTCTTGGATATCAGGGAGACCAGGGTAGTCAACCAGCCAAACAACCCGTTCAAACACCTTTATGATGTGTGACAAGGGAAAGCTGGGCGATAGTTTTGAGGTCAGCTTTACTATCTTTTTTGTGGATAGGAGTTATAAATTGCTCTTTGAGCATGCTGGGTATTTTCCCGTTGGCAATCCGAGTTAAATGCTTCATGGCAACAGAGTAGCTTAGCCAGACAAACAATCCGAGTTACTTGCTACATGGCAACAGGGTAGCTTAGCCAGACAAACAATCCGAGTTAAGTGCTTCATGGCAACAGGGTAGCTTAGCCAGACAAACAATCCGAGTTAAGTGCTACATGGCAACAGAGTAGCTTAGCCAGACAAACAATCCGAGTTAAGTGCTTCATGGCAACAGGGTAGCTTAGCCAGACAAACAATCCGAGTTACTTGCTTCATGGCAACAGGGTAGCTTAGCCAGACAAACAATCCGAGTTACTTGCTTCATGGCAACAGGGTAGCTTAGCCAGACAAACAATCCGAGTTACTTGCTTCATGGCAACAGAGTATCTTAGCCAGACAAACAACTGAGTTACTTGCTTCATGGCAACAGGGTAGCTTAGCCAGACAAACAATCCGAGTTAAGTGCTTCATGGCAACAGGGTAGCTTAGCCAGACAAACAATCCGAGTTACTTGCTTCATGGCAACAGGGTAGCTTAGCCAGACAAACAATCCGAGTTAAGTGCTTCATGGCAACAGGGTAGCTTAGCCAGACAAACAATCCGAGTTACGTGCTTCATGGCAACAGAGTAGCTTAGCCAGACAAACAATCCGAGTTACTTGCTTCATGGCAACAGTGTAGCTTAGCCAGACAAACAATCCGAGTTAAGTGCTACATGGCAACAGAGTAGCTTAGCCAGACAAACAAT
This sequence comes from Beroe forskalii, assembly GCA_011033025.1. NCBI lineage: Eukaryota > Metazoa > Ctenophora > Nuda > Beroida > Beroidae > Beroe > Beroe forskalii. Next base: position 79,467 of record WFMF01000327.1, read on the forward strand.
CCGAGTTAAGTGCTTAATGGCAACAGAGTAGCTTAGCCAGACAAACAATCCGAGTTACTTGCTTCATGGCAACAGAGTATCTTAGCCAGACAAACAATCCGAGTTACTTGCTTCATGGCAACAGGGTAGCTTAGCCAGACAAACAATCCGAGTTACGTGCTTCATGGCAACAGAGTAGCTTAGCCAGACAAACAATCCGAGTTACTTGCTTCATGGCAACAGTGTAGCTTAGCCAGACAAACAATCCGAGTTAAGTGCTACATGGCAACAGAGTATCTTCGCCAGACAAACAATCCGAGTTACTTGCTTCATGGCAACAGAGTATCTTAGCCAGACAAACAATCCGAGTTACTTGCTTCATGGCAACAGAGTAGCTTAGCCAGACAAACAATCCGAGGTAAGTGCTTCATGGCAACAGGGTAGCTATGCCAGACAAACAATCCGAGTTACTTGCTTCATGGCAACAGGGTAGCTTAGCCAGACAAACAATCCGAGTTACTTGCTTCATGGCAACAGGGTAGCTTAGCCAGACAAACAATCCGAGTTAAGTGCTTCATGGCAACAGGGTAGCTTAGCCAGACAAACAATCCGAATTAAGTGCTTCATGGCAACAGAGTAGCTTAGCCAGACAAACAATCCGAGTTACTTGCTTCATGGCAACAGGGTAGCTTAGCCAGACAAACAATCCGAGTTAAGTGCTTCATGGCAACAGAGTAGCTTAGCCAGACAAACAATCCGAGTTACTTGCTTCATGGCAACAGAGTAGCTTAGCCAGACAAACAGTCCGAGTTACGTGCTACATGGCACAATCTCTGCCATCCCTCCTATTTGCTTTTTTGTTTTACAAAAAGGCCAATGGGGTTGGAAAAAATTTAGTCTCATTGAAAAATTTAGTTTTATTGAAGGTTGTAAAATATTTCATGCTAATCATCACCAAATAGATATGCGAAAGTTCTTCAAAAAGGCTATGGCTAGCATTGAAGACGACGATATTCAACGGCACAAACCAGCCCTGACCGGGCTTAAGCGAGTCCTTGAAGATAGCTTTCACCACTTTTTTCAACAAGCTTCAACACTGGAATTGGGATAGCCTCAGTTCAGCAGTTGTTGAGCGCCTGGGACTATGTCAAAAAAGGACAGGCTTCATATACCATGGATTTTCGAAGATGTTCATCTATTTCACGAATTGTGTAGTTAATTTCATAGCTCAAATAATTTCCTCTGATAACAAAATAAAATTTGCCATGATAAACGTAGCATAGTCTGCAAAAACATGGATACTGTAATGATGTGTACATGAAGATTGCTGCACTATATAGTGACACCGCACTATATAGTGACAAGCTTTTTAGTGCCAAAATACCCCAGTCACTATATAGTGCGTAAAACACTTTACAGTGTCAGCGCACTATATAGTGACATGTTCTTCCCAATAATAGCCTACGTCGGTGTATCACATTGTTTGCCCTTTACTGGTCTACTTATTGAAGTGAACGACCCCCTTAGGTCCTAATTAAGTCTACTGTGAGCTGTAAGCATGGTATCGTGAGTTATAAAGTCAATTTAAGAGAAGAGCCTGGGCAGAAGTCCATAACCAGGTCAACGCAAATAGTACTGCAAATAGTATTGCCCTTAATCGTTCTTAACATGTCGTGAGACTTCTATGTAGTGAACAGGGAGGGGCCATCTTGAAGGTTCCGTCAATCATAAGGTGACGAGCAGTACAAATAACATAGTGGGATATGTTAACGAATTTTTGCAGGATAAATGCATTTACTGACCAGACCGCTGTAGATTAGGCTATTGAGAAAGCGATACTTTGCCTGGGGGATGAACCCCCATTTATGCTATGTTCACTAAGGAGATAACTAAGGAGATCAGCGGAGTGAAGCCATAACGAGATACGTAACACGATGTGGACAAGTGCGGTAAATGTAGTGCAGTTATGGGAGAACCTTTTGCATGTTTTTCGGGACCAAATGCAGAGTGATAGCATGAGATCTACCACAGTTCGATGAGACACCATAATCATAATCACTATTCGAATGTTATTGCATGTTGTGAGAGAACAATTTCAATAGGTGACAACGTGTACCCTATCACTTGCATAGGATCCGGATGCAATGTGATCCACCGAGATGCTGTTCCGTCAATGAGGCCATGTCACTATATAGTGCGCTTTCCCTTTAAGGTGATTCGGGACACTCAACAACATATTACGGTCTACTTTTTGTCACTAAACAGTGCGTAAAACACTGTATAGTGTCAGCGCACTATACAGTGACATGGTGTCACTGTATTGTGCGGTGTCACTAGTATATAGTGCGATTACCGTACGTGAAAACTTGATAAGTGAGGGAACTTACTAATTAGGTGATATTTAAGTAATTAATATAATAGTATTAAGTAATATTAAGTAATATAACAAACGTTGTTCATAATTGGACAGGTTGTCCTCGGCCGCAGAGAGCATGTCCTTTAAAGCTTCCTTCTCCTCGTGCAATGATCGGACATTGTCCTTTGTCTTCTCCAGCTTCACTTCACATGCCTGAACAAACAAGGCTTACCTACTTATCTGGGCACTCAATCGACTTTTAGATATTATATATTTTTCCTGATCCCAATCGCGTTTTTGTTTCACAAAAAGGCATTGAGAATAGGTCAGCAGAGATCGTGTATTTTAGGGGTTGTGTGTATACTACCTTTACGCGTACTGTTAAATCTGAAATAGGTGCTGCGCGCGACCGTGTGTCGTGGTGGTGGTGGTGGTGGTGGTGGTTGGTACATTTTCATGCATCTAACTGCTCCTTTATAATATCACTCGTATCAGAGTAGTGGCATCCTTTACATTGTGGGCTACAGCTAGCTAACAGCGTTGTAGGTATTTGAGTCCAATGCTCTGTTCATTCTGATGTTGAAATTAATTCTTTTTCAAAAATTCTACAATTCTTTAATCATTAAATCGAGACAATATCGATTTTCACGGAATTAATCAAATATTTGATTGGATTTCAATCACACAGTAATTTGGCCTTCTTTATTAAGGGGGGGGGGGGTTCACCCCTCACATTTTGGAGAACACGAATTTGAGATATGAGTTGGCCAGGATGGCCAGGGCGTGTACCAACATTTTGACGGTGGTCTTGAGTCCATAGGTCCAATATTGCCCATGTGAGGCCTCGGTGCAAAAATGGCGTCCAAAAATCGAAATTTTTCCTGATGGAGAAAGAGCTTAGCTTTTGGTTGCATTCGATTCGTCTCGACGAGCTGATCATTTTAGTGTATTTGTTTGTCAAAATCGGATGAAAAATGGCCAAGTTATGCCCATGCGAAGCACGCGTGCCAAAGTGGCAGTCGGCCTATTTTGGGCCTTAAGATGGCCATTTTGGCCACATTTTTGGAGATATGAGCTTCAAACTTGTTTTGCCCATCATTTAGGTCAAAATTGATGGGCAAATCACGCTGTGTTCTATTGCAATTATATGACATATTCTAACGCTGTGTTCTATTGCAATTATATGACATATTCTAACACTGTGTTCTATTGCAATTATATGACATATTCTAACGCTGTGTTCTATTGCAATTATATGACATATTCTAACACTGTGTTCTATTGCAATTATATGACATATTCTAACACTGTGTTCTATTGCAATTATATGACATATTCTAACGCTGTGTTCTATTGCAATTATATGACATATTCTAACGCTGTGTTCTATTCCAATTATATGACATATTCTAACGCTGTGTTCTATTGCAATTATATGACATATTCTAACGCTGTGTTCTATTGCAATTATATGACATATTCTAACGCTGTGTTCTATTGCAATTATATGACATATTCTAACGCTGTGTTCTATTGCAATTATATGACATATTCTAACGCTGTGTTCTATTGCAATTATATGACATATTCTAACGCTGTGTTCTATTGCAATTATATGACATATTCTAACGCTGTGTTCTATTGCAATTATATGACACATAACACTGTGTTCTATTGCAATTATATATATTCTAACGCTGTGTTCTATTATTATATGACATATTCTAACGCTGTGTTCTATTGCAATTATATGACATATTCTAACGCTGTGTTCTATTGCAATTATATGACATATTCTAACGCTGTGTTCTATTGCAATTATATGACATATTCTAACACTGTGTTCTATTGCAATTATATGACATATTCTAACGCTGTGTTCTATTGCAATTATATGACATATTCTAACGCTGTGTTCTATTGCAATTATATGACATATTCTAACGCTGTGTTCTATTGCAATTATATGACATATTCTAACGCTGTGTTCTATTGCAATTATATGACATATTCTAACGCTGTGTTCTATTGCAATTCTGACATATTCTGTGTGTTCTATTGCAATTATATGACATATTCTAACGCTGTGTTCTATTGCAATTATATGACATATTCTAACGCTGTGTTCTATTGCAATTATATGACATATTCTAACGCTGTGTTCTATTGCAATTATATGACATATTCTAACGCTGTGTTCTATTGCAATTATATGACATATTCTAACGCTGTGTTCTATTGCAATTATATGACATATTCTAACGCTGTGTTCTATTGCAATTATATGACATATTCTAACGCTGTGTTCTATTGCAATTATGACATATTCTAACGCTGTGTTCTATTGCAATGACATATTCTAACGCTGTATTGCAATTATATGACATATTGCAATTATATGGCATATTCTAACGCTGTGTTCTATTGCAATTATATGACATATTCTAACACTGTGTTCTATTGCAATTATGTGACATATTCTAACGCTGTGTTCTATTGCAATTATATGACATATTCTAACGCTGTGTTCTGTTATATGACATATTCTAACGCTGTGTTCTATTGCAATTATATGACATATTCTAACGCTGTGTTCTATTGCAATTATATGACATATTCTAACGCTGTGTTCTATTGCAATTATATGACATATTCTAACACTGTGTTCTATTGCAATTATATGACATATTCTAACGCTGTGTTCTATTGCAATTATATGACATATTCTAACGCTGTGTTCTATTGCAATTATATGACATATTCTAACACTGTGTTCTATTGCAATTATATGACATATTCTAACGCTGTGTTCTATTGCAATTATATGACATATTCTAACACTGTGTTCTATTGCAATTATATGACATATTCTAACGCTGTGTTCTATTGCAATTATATGACATATTCTAACACTGTGTTCTATTGCAATTATATGACATATTCTAACGCTGTGTTCTATTGCAATTATATGACATATTCTAACACTGTGTTCTATTGCAATTATATGACATATTCTAACGCTGTGTTCTATTGCAATTATATGACATATTCTAACGCTGTGTTCTATTGCAATTATATGACATATTCTAACACTGTGTTCTATTGCAATTATATGACATATTCTAACGCTGTGTTCTATATTGCAATTATATGACATATTCTAACACTGTGTTCTATTGCAATTATATGACATATTCTAACGCTGTGTTCTATTGCAATTATATGACATATTCTAACGCTGTGTTCTATTGCAATTATATGACATATTCTAACGCTGTGTTCTATTGCAATTATATGACATATTCTAACACTGTGTTCTATTGCAATTATATGACATATTCTAACGTTGTGTTATATTGCAATTATATGGCATATTCTAACGCTGTGTTCTATTGCAATTATATGACATATTCTAACACTGTGTTCTATTGCAATTATATGACATATTCTAACGCTGTGTTCTATTGCAATTATATGACATATTCTAACGCTGTGTTCTATTGCAATTATATGACATATTCTAACGCTGTGTTCTATTGCAATTATATGACATATTCTAACGCTGTGTTCTATTGCAATTATATGACATATTCTAACGCTGTGTTCTATTGCAATTATATGACATATTCTAACACTGTGTTCTATTGCAATTATATGACATATTCTAACGCTGTGTTCTATATTACAATTATGTACATATTCTAACACTGTGTTCTTTACCCTTTGTACCGGGGTTTTCGTGCCTTAAAAAAATTTAAATTTAAAATTTATCCAATTTTAAATTTTGTGGCTTGAGGATAATATGAACATTAAAATAAAGTTTATAAACTATATTTTTTATGTGATGAACTCTAATAGCAATGCGTAGGTACTGACATATTACAGCCCTATTTGATGAAATTTAATAAAAACGCATTAGATTCGTAATCAGCTGATTTTTAGTAAGTCAAATAGGTATTATAATGCCAGGAAATTATGGGAATCTACCTCTGCAAATCATTGGCTGAAGAGAAAGTTCTTGAACACCAAGGACACTTCTTTTTACTGGGGCATTCAGCCAAATGTCTGAAAAGTTGTAAAATTATAGGTGTTTATTTTCAGCACCGGTATTACCTTCGGTTGCTGTAAGACATGACCTCTTCTCTATGTAATTAGGGTTTGGGTAAGGGTTAGGGTTTGGGTTTGGGTAAGGGTTTGGGTTAGGGTTTGGGTTAGGGTTTGGGTTAGCGTTACTGTTTGGGTTAGGGTTTGCGTTAGGTTTGGGCGAAAGGCTTACCAGTTCGCTTACGGTTTGGGTTGGTGAACAATCGTTCGATGCGAACTAGTTTGGCAGTTTGCAGTGGAATTTTTATAGTTGATGAAGTTCGCCGCGAACTAGTTCGCCGCGAACTTAGAAAAAACTAGTTCGTGGCGAACTAGTTCGCGGCGAACTAGTCCGCCGCGAACTTGTTCGCCACAACTAGTTCTGTAGCGAATGATTGTTCGCCGGCGAACAACGTTCCGCCAACCAAAATTTTAAGTTCGCTGCGAACTAGTTCGCGGCGAACTAGTTCGCCAGTTTGCGGCGAACTCCGCGCGGTTCGCCTGAGTTCGCTCGAGCCTGCCCGGAGTTCGCGAACGTCTGGCGAACTTTCGGCGAACTTCAGCGGAGTTCGCCAAGGAAAAAATTGGCGAACTGTTCGGCGAACGTTGGCGAACTCGCGCGGAGTTCGCGCGGGTTCGCCTGAGTTCGCCTGGCTCCGCGCGGAACCAAAGTTCTTATTATGCCTTATTTTGAGTAATTGAGTATGCTATGCCTATAATTGTAATTAAGCTTTGAATGTCTTACTGAGTCTTGCGACGAGAAGATTTATAGATCTTGCAACAGGTGGGGCAGGTGAATCCGACATCACGGTGTTTTCTCTTGTGGGCATCAACCTGAAAAACACAGTCTTTTTAATCGCTCATAAAATAATTTGAGATCTTAAAAACAATGCTAAGCTTGTACCTATTTTTGGGAATTAAATTGCAGAATATCTTACCGAATTTTTTGGTCCCGTATAATCGCATCCAGGATGGTCACATTTCACTTCTGAAATGATGATTGATACACTGAGTTTAAAACTGGATTTAATTTCACAACACAAAATGGTTAACTTTATTTATTTTCAAATAGCCAAAAAATCGAGTTGATTTATGTAGGTAATAACAGATGCAGATCCATACATCAGGATTAACGATATGTAGGTAATAACTAATATTATTATTTTTGCTCGTTGATCGATGGCAACACGTCAAAGATGTAAGCGAAAAGGGTTATCTAAAATATAGAATATAATTACGGGCATCCATAAAGGACGTCCGCAATGAGGGGGAGAGAGGAGTCTAGAATGGCCCAAATTTTGAGGACGTCCTTCATTGAATATCTAACTTAGTACAACTTTACAAGCGCATCTAGCACTTTTTGGAGTAAGTTTTGAGTTGAGGGTAGCCGTTAGGCCAAGGGCTGTTTATAAAGAACTTAGAAGATTTAAGGATGAGAAGGAGAGGGCGGGATGCACGACATCTCACGACACATTATTTTTCTGTACTGGCAGTTGGAAATAGCCATAACCCTAACAGTACGCAATGCCTTATCTTTGAAGTTGAACCGGGCCCAAATCCATAACCTAACCGTTTCTTTAAACTACAATAAAATTACGAGGCAAAGTGTCGGTAGATTACTGACTAAACTTTAGACTGCTACCTTATTATCCTCGTGAATCTATAGGGCAATATAAGTAGTGCCCCAATAATGATGTTATATTTATGTGACTGGAATATAGGTTTTAATCTCACCTTTTGAAGAAGGGCAGTTGCTGTGCTCCTTCAGTCCTCGTTCAGACCCGAAAGCTTTCTTACACTGATCTGAAGAATGCGTAGTATCGTGACGCTCGTTAGCAATTTATAAGCAGTAAGTACTCGTCATGTAGGCATATGTCTCAACAATGCTTAAATGCTTACGTGTCTGTATACTTACGTACCACAGAAATATTGCGGCTTTTGATGGGCCTGATACATGTGCATGTTGAAGTACCTTTGTCCTCCCCAAATTCGCAATCCACATTCTTTACAAACAGAGTCGGCCATTGTTTATCACTGCACTTTCTAGCTACCTATAACAGATTTACGTGTTACGTACGTGTAATAATCAAGTTGATAAAGTTGTAATCCATGAAATGCGATTTGCAGAAGCTGACCAGATTTCTATCTATTATTAATTTTATTTCTCGTACATACTGTATTGCAATGCTTTGAAAAACAATCAATAATCATGATGATATTGAAGCATTATTTTATTATTGATAAATTAGTATAGGTATTTAAATTGCTTCAGGTGTCTTCAAGTTCATCACAATACAATTAAAGTGCATGTAACTAAGTTTATCATCAATCTGTGACTGCATTTTGGTCATTCAGATGTGAGGGTCCAGGTTGGTCACTTCCTGTTGCCCTCATCTTAGGCCGCATCTCTTTGAGGTGAGCTGGTTGTAAGTTGGTCAAGAAGCCGCAGACGTGTAAAAAGTGGGTTGCCCAATACATCATTTTTTGGGGCTTTTCCGCGAGACATCTCCAATCTTTCAGGTGACTTATGACCCGCTCAACATGAACCCTAACTCTGCTAAGCTTCCTGATAGTTTCACATTCCTCCTTCGTAAATTGCTGTTTTCCTCTCAGACCCGGAGGCATGTTCACAGTCACTCCTGCGGCCATAAAATTCGTCAAATGTTCTCATTCAGATAATTTTACTTATCAAGAGCGTGAGCAAATGCTGTGTCATTTAAGATCTTTCAAAAAAAAATTCAAATGCAATGCTTCCTTTAAATTGTCTCCATTTTCCAAAAATTTTTCCGGATGCTCCGCTCCCCACTCCCCAGCCCCCACCAGATGCTGATCTGGCCCTGGAATCCGCTGGGTGTTAAATGCTGTCTTACTTGCCAACAACCCCCCCCCCACTTTCCCAGCCAAGATCAACCAATGATATGCTAATAATATACACCTCTAGCTTTAACTATGATATATGCCATATATAGCCATATTTTAATATTTTATCTTTTACCTGGTGGACATAGATCCTGTATCAGAAATCCCTTATCTACGAGAATTCCATCCCCCGCAGTGAGCTGTTTTAACACGCCACACTTAGTCACCACTTCTTTGTCGGAAACACTTCCCGGGTAAGGATCAGACAAATATACTATCGCACAGTTTGGTGAAATCCCAAGTAGTACCTTCTTCGTGTGTCTACCTTTAAAATAAGGTGACGAGCTCAATATGTATCTAACTATCTAAATTTGAAATTACATTTTACGTTTTGGGTCGGCAAAATTTAAAATTGACCGATGCTGAATATCTGCAGAATGATTTCAAATCGTACTAGACTTTTAGATCTTGATCTCGTAAGTCGTGACTGCTTTATCTTTATTGGTTTGATTAACATTGAGAATTCAGTATTTGTTTGATAGGCATTATATTACTCACTCTTATAGTTGCTGTAAAAGAGAGCCTGTTCCAAAATCCCGTCAGGTTTCGCAACTTCAATCTGAAATAATCCATATTATTATATTTTGAAAAACTATTATTGACTGCTGAAAAATACGTTTAAAATTAACTGTGACATGAATTGTTAGCCTTCACAATATTTTCAGAAAATTTTCACCTCAAAACAATCAAGAATCACGCGTATATTCTGGAACTCTTTGAAAGAGTCCGGTAGAAATTCTTTTGTCTTTGCTTGCGAAGGTATCTTGTTGTAGGATTCGAGCATCATTAGACACTCGTATATCAGTAACAACCACGACTGCCAAATATTTGCCACTGTCTCATCACTTATCTGCAAATAAGGCATAAGCTATATTAGCCAATTTTGAGGGTACTTGTAGGCGTGCAATAATAAGTAATATTGCACTCCTCACATTGGCTAATACACTAAGAGCATGGCAAATGGTCATGACGCTAATAAAATTATTGCACTCGGCTTCGCCTCGTGCAATAATTTGGTATTGTCGCACTCGGCCTGCTCCTCGTGCGACAATACAAATTATTGCACTCGGCTACGCCTCGTGCAATAATTTCTATTAGCGCATTCCCAGCCATGCTCTAAGCGTATAATATTTCATCCTAATTCTTATAACCATTGAAGGTGAAAAGCCGAAAAATTATAGATTTATAACAACTTTTCTGTTCCAAACGAAAATCTTTTCTCATTTATCAAGGGATAAATACCAGTCTTAATTTACCACACTTACATCGAAAATGTATCCTATGACATTGTTCGCTAATCCTTTTCTCAACTTGAACAATGTTATAAACAGTTGGTCTAGGTATGAAATCTTTGACGGCCGCCACCCTTTAACATAATCAAGTCGCTCAAATTTATCTGTGCTATCTTCAAGCCATTTTAGAAGAGCAAATATAACTCGTGAGTTGCTCATCCCAGTGAGTGATAAGACCTGAATAATTCATTATTTTCATATTATTTCATTTTTATATCATTCACTGTTAATGGAAGCGACTCAAATTCAAACACTACTCAGCAAAACTTGATATAGATAGTCCTTATAACTTCATTACATAGTCTGTGCTGAAAGAATATATTCAGAACTGTACTAACCAGATTATCATTGTTTGATATATTCTCCATTGTTAAACGTGGGCTTCGGCTGTACTTGAGAGTTCTCACTTCTACCTGGGACTCGTTTAACTTCTTTTGTAAGTCCCTGACCTCTTGCTGCAACTGACTGTTTTGCTGTTGAAGGCGTTTATTCTCCTCTTCCAACGCGCGTATCCTCTCCAAGCATACTGTCAACTGACTTCCATCCATTTTCTACAATAAGAAGTGACAGTGCTACAGTGGTGGCATGAGTACTCGAGCAGTATTTTTGACACAGAATATCTAAAATCAAGCGGAAGGAATGAGTTTGACAAAATACTACTAAAATGTAGCTCACACCTGTGATTACGATGAAAATTACCCCACATTAAAATGTAGTCGTTAAATAAATTTACTGATACTCTGATAAAAATACTGGTTATTTCATACAAATAAAATTTAAAGTAGATATATAACTTATTTTCTAGGAAAAAAGAGGTCAGTCCGACCAGAGTTAGTTTTTAAGCTTATTTGGTCCAAGATCCAAATTCAGCATGATTAACAGATTCATTGGGTCATATATTTGGGCCTACCCTAAGTCAATTGTTTCAATACTGGAAGGATGCATCCGATATAAAAACTCTTCAATATTCTGAGTTTGTGTGACCATGATTCATTCCTTGACACCCTAATAGTGAACGCAGGAGGCTGTGGCGTCCATATGTAAAGGAATCCCATGTCACGTTGTGTGGCGTAAATCTGGCCTTGGATCTGAAATTAATTAATGGAATTGGCAATTATAGAAGCCCGGAAATAGGGGAGACATTAATTCTCCCCCCTTTCCCGGGATCACGTAAGATAACAGCAACACCCGTATCGAGGCATGGGATCACCTCTTGCCCAATTAAGTATGGGTGGGCCCGAATTAGCTAAGGGAGCCCAAGTTAGTATGGGGGAGCCAAAGTTAGTATGGGGGAGTCCGAGTTAGTATGGGAGAGCCCAAGTTAGTATGGGGGAGCCAAATTTAGTATGGGGGAGTCCGAGTTAGTATGGGAGAGCCCAAGTTAGTATGGGGGAGCCAAAGTTAGTACGGGGGAGTCCGTTGTGTGGCGTAAATCTGGCCTTGGATCTGAAATTAATTAATGGAATTGGCAATTATAGAAGCCTGGAAATAGGGGAGACATTAATTCTCCCCCCTTTCCCGGGATCACGTAAGATAACAGCAACACCCGTATCGAGGCATGGGATCACCTCTTGCCCAATTAAGTATGGGTGGGCCTGAATTAGCTAAGGGAGCCCAAGTTAGTATGGGGAGCCAAAGTTAGTATGGGGGAGTCCGAGTTAGTATGGGAGAGCCCAAGTTAGTATGGGGGAGCCAAAGTTAGTATGGGGGAGTCCGAGTTAGTATGGGAGAGCCCAAGTTAGTATGGGGGAGCCAAAGTTAGTACGGGGGAGTCCGAGTTAGTATGGGGGAGTCCGAGTTAGAATGGGGGAGCCCAAGTTAGTATGGGTGAACAGGAGCCCAAGCTAATGTAGTAATGTGAAGCCCAGGATAAGGTGGAGCCAGGTATGGTAGAGCTTAAAGGGTGAGCCTGGTAGGTGCGAGCCCCTGTATCGGGGTTATGCCTGTATTGGGTTTAGCTTGGTATGGTGAAGACTGAAGCCCGGCAATGAAGTAAGTCTGGGATGAGCGAGATAGATACCGTGTATAAATTGGGAGATTACCTGATCGTAGTATGGTGATGATTCCTTTAGGATAGGCGTATTTCTATCGATATACGTAATGTGCTTGTAACACTTGAGATTGTAGGGGAATTTTGTGACAGTCTTCAACTCCTTTTCTGCTTCAGCTGCCAACGAACTTTTTCTCAGTGCATAAGGGCATTTGATTTCTACGACAGCGTCACCCTGTCGTATTGGCATATTTTATCTATCACTTTGCATTTACAACATTTTGTGAAAAGTTATATTTCGAGTGATTGCCGCACTATATAGTGACACCGCACTATATAGTGACAAGCTTTTCAGTGCCAAAATACCCCAGTCACTATATAGTGCGTAAAAACACTTTATAGTGTCAGCGCACTATATAGTGACATGTTCTCTCCAATAATAGCCTACATTTGAGTATCACATTGCATGCCTTTATTGGCCTACTTATTAAAGGCAACGACCCCATTAGGTCTTATGTCTACCGTGAGCTGTAAGCATGGTATCGTGAGTTATAAAGTCGATTGAAGAGAAGAGCCCGGCCAGAAGTCCACGACCAGGTCAACGCAACTAGGTCAACGCACTGGGACCACCATCTGATCTACGGCTACCCCTGGATATCAAACATGATCGAAGTTCGAAACGACGGAAGTTCGAGTTGTTTGAGCTTCCGTCGTTAAAACTTTCGTTAGATCACCTGTGTACGCAAGGCCAAGGGGAGGGAGGGAGGCAGGAGGAGGAAAAAGTGGAGGAGGAGAGTCAGATGTCCCTAGCCATCAGTGTTGAGGATGCTCTGAATGTGCTGGAAGGTTGTCTGTATATTAGGCATTTTGAGAATGCGATACTTTGCCTCGGGGGTGAACCTCCCATGTACACAGAAACTAGCCGTAACGAGATTCTTAACACGATTTGGACTGATCAAGTGCGGTAAGGCAGTTATGAGAGAACCTTTTGCATGTTGTTTGGGACCAGTGTGATAGCATGAGATCTACCACAGTACGATGAGACACCATAATCACTCTCCGAATGTAATGTAATTGCATGTGGTGCGATATATAACGTGTACCCTATCACTTGCAGTTGCATAGGATGCAATGTGATCCACCGAGATGCCGTGCCGTTAATGAGGCCATGTCACTATATAGTGCGCTTTGCCACTTTCCCTTCAAGGTGATTCAGGACACTCAATAACATATTATGGTCTACTTTTTGTCACTAAATAGTGCGTAAAAACACTTTATAGTGTCAGCGCACTATACAGTGACATGGTGTCACTATATAGTGCGGTGTCACTATATAGTGCGATTACCATTTCGAGTTTGATAAGTTGATATGACTTTCAAAACGTTTCATAATGAGAAATTTTATCGGGGATATTAGTTCAACTTCTGAATTTCCAATATTAGAAAGCATTAAACGACTTACTGCCTCTGTCAACCCATCTGGTGTTGCTCCCAAATATCCATCTGGAAACAAAAAAAGCCCTGAATCAAGCACCCTAATAGTGTGCTCCTTGGAGAAGTCTTCAAGTGCCCTCTTTTCGTGGTCTCTCCCCCACTGACGTGCCCCCATCGATTCTACGAGAAGTAAAACAAGGTTTCAATTATTATTATACTAATATATAATACGTATTAGGTATACGCTATATTCAAAAAAAAACTACTAGAATAAACCGAAGTCTATATCAAGGTATCTAATATTAGATTATCCCTCAGTTTCATGTTACAATAAAAATGCACCTGGCTTCATTAATGAATATTCGTGAGTAACTCAAACCTGCGTTTGCTACGTCTGAAGAGGAAATCAAATTTTTGATAGTTCCACAAACTTCATTTCTCTCAGCGGCTTCAACGCATTTCTTGAGCTGGAAAGACTTAAATTAAAGTTTAAATATCTAAATATTAATCATTTGTTTACTTCCCTGCCGAATAATTCAACCCTGTGAAAAGACAATTAGTTTCAAAAACAAATTTATATCGCAGTATTATAAAATCCAATAATTATAAGGGATATACGAATGAAACGATAATTTCTTACGGTTGAGGGCAGGTAGTGCAACACGGTGTTGAAATTTGACGATGTCAATCTGAGTGACTTCAAACGACAGAATAGGGGATTGTTGAACTGGCCGATTGTGTCTTTGCTCAGCTGTTCATTCCGTGACGTGTCGTACTTCATTGCTTTACGGAATTCATCTCCATTCAAATGAATGTACTTAGATAACAGCAAATCGTCCCATGGTGTTGCAATTGTTGCTGGTTCTTGAGCGGTGATGAAATGTAGTGCAGCCCCAGGTTCTGCAATTTTCAAACTGAAATATTGTTCCGCATTTAATCTCAAAAGTCTTCAATAAATAATATATTTAAAATACGATGCATTATACGCTTAGAGCATGGCTGGGAATGCGCTAATAGAAATTATTGCACGAGGCGAAGCCGAGTGCAATAATTCTATTAGCGTCATGACCATTTGTCATGCTCTAAGTGTATTAGCCAATGTGAGGAGTGCAATATTACAAATTATTGCTCGCCTGCAAGTACCCTAAAAATTGGCTAATTGCAATTACAGCACCCTTTGCCTGTCCACAAGAGTAGCAGGACTGTAGCAACGAGACGCCAAACTACTTAGTTTAGACTTTATAACTACACACTAGAAGTTAATAACCTTGATTCCAATGTACCTAATAGTTATCCGAAAAATTGCAGTGCAAAGTTCTATCATCTATTTTTCCCTGTTTAGAGGATTACCTGTTAGCAAATGTTGCAAACGCTTCATTGGTTCTCATCTTGATTGGGCCAGTCTCCTCGTCGTTATGAGATAAACAACTATGGGTGTTGTGATATAATCAAACTATCAAAATAACGGCGAAAAAAGCCTTTCATGTTATAATACTCTCCGAGCGCTCTAGCAAATTTACACCCTCTCACTTTGAGAGCTAGTGACGAACTATCTTGTGCAGCCAAATTTCTCGGCTCCATTGGTTCGATACTTCGCCTCGTCGGTGGTCGCTCAGCTCTCAAAGTGAGAAAATATTAATTTGTTATAGCAGAGATTAAGATTACTAACTTAAAAATAAAAAATTAATATGGTTGAAAAACATTGTTTATTGTCTTACGCATATTATATGGTTTAAAAACAAAATCCAGAAAATGAAGATGCAAATAATACTATCCGCTTAGCAACAATCGTTATTAATACCTTGCCAGGGGTCTTTTTCGAAGTACATACTCATTCACTGGTTTAAATTCTTTCAATTTTGCTGATTTCGGACGAGCCATCCAGGACTGTGGTTCTAAAGAATAAAGAAACTTGGTTAAATTTTACCTACTAGATTAATCAAGCAATTGAATCCCTCATTGACAATGGCGATAAGTTGTCCACATTCCACAATGAATTCATTATCTCATTATTGGCAATTACAAAATCATTGATCGAAGATTGATCCAAATTATCAGCATTGATGGATCCACAATCGCAAGTTCTTGCAAATTGTCGCCTATATATGTCTGACGGTCGCCAATGGCAGTCGTGAGCCATTATCGTCAGGGAGTGAGTGAAATTGTCGACATTGTATCATTCACAATGAATATTGGATATGTTGCCGCAAATATTTAATGAACCGTCGTTGTCGACAAAAGATGATTGCGGTGGCATATTTTGAAATAAAATTAATAACACTTTTACTATGAAATTAAAAAATAGAAAATCTTACCACTCGTTTTTGAAAGATTGTCCATGGCGTATAAGAAAAGAGCGCCAATATGATGACATGGCTTCTCCCCTGGACCAACGGGGCACTCACATGTCCTTTCCAGGATCGATTCCATTTTCTTGTTCAGCTTGATCTAGGTAGCAAGGCAGTTTACTCCACGACAGTTTACCCCGTCACAGGGTAAACTGTCACCCACCCTTTAGCTAGGCATAAGGATTGTGCAAGACTGTTAATAGGTTAATGTTATTATCGACACGGGGTGTCACACAATAAGAAAATTTGAAAATATGTATAATTGATCATTCAATATTGAATAATAAAATCTAAAAAAGCAGCATTGAGAGCAGTACTGAGTTTTAGATACCTTTACTCTGTAAGCTTTATCTTTCATACTGGCTTGTACTAGTCCCTCAAGTGTCATGTCTCTAAAGGTAAACTGAAGTACATGCCCTGATTCCGATGCCTGAAAGGCAGTCCATTTAATTATATAATGGCCAATGTTAAATCGCAATCCCAGTCTGCTCAAGCGTAAAAAACTAGAATGGGAGTCCGACATTTCACCTTGACCTACGAAAATTCACCTCACGGCACTTCATCTCTCTGCCCTTACTCCAACCATAACCCTAACCTTACCCAAAGCATTCACTCTAACCTTGCCCTAACCCTAACCCAGAACCTAACTCTAATCTTAGATAGTTGGAGGTCAAATATTACTTATGGGATAAAGTGTCGTGAGGTGAATTGTCGTAGGTGAAATTTCCGGTCCCCCTGACCCAGACCCTCACCACAGTCGTTAGTTGGAAAGTTCATTCCCAATCTAAGTATCTAAAAAAATATAAAATAGTACAAACTACAATATAACTAACTAACTACTAGAAGGTACCTGATATGACTTTTTAAGATATTTCACATTGTCTTGAAAAGTAGTGGTAAACAGGGCCCCCAACTTCGATTTAACACTACCCTCAGTCTGATCATCTCCTGACATGGCGATATAACCTGCGCTGTGCAATTTTGCTCAATTGAAGCTTAACAGATTGATTGAATAATAAATTTTCAATCCCATACGATACATTTAAGATGATCGTTTGCTCTAAGTTGAGCCCAGTTGTGCTCATTTGCACCCAGTTGCGCTCAGATAAACCAAAATCTACTTTAGTACACTCAAACTGAACAAAATTGAACGCAATTGAACGCAGTAATGAGCGTTTGAGGGCAAACTGAGCGCAATTAATGGTAAATAAAATTAAATTCTGCACAAATGATCGCAAATGAACGCCAAATAGAAAAAAGCCGACTTAGCGGATAGCCCGATAGACATGTTTTGCGCCCAGTAAACTGAGTGCAAATATGCAAATGGACGCAATATAAGATATTTTGCACCCATTTGCGCGTAGCCTAATTCTGGTTCTAAGCGAGTAAGCGTAAATGAGCGCAAATTCGTCCAATTGACCGCACGTCCCATTGAGCTCAACTATCATCTTACCTCACTTTTCCTATCTAGTGTAAAGATAAATTAATTAACTACTGAATAAGTTGAACTTTTGGAAACATTTACGTAACTAACACGTATAATTAATTAAAAGTATAATGTTTACATACAGATTAATAAAAAACGATGAAATTTAATTTTTAAGACAAGAACTACAGCTAACGTACGTTAAAGGGACAAAACAGAAAATGAAAGATTGTTCTATGGTAATACAGTAGGTAAACAGTAAAGCAGTAATACACACAGTATCCCGATGTACGCACGTACATGCTAATTAGGTATTGGGTCTATCACTACTGCTACTTTTATTGAACAAACATTCCAATTCTCTTAGGTCACTGAGTTTACCGCTAAATTTGTACTTCTGTGCGAGATGACGGTATTTTCCCCATTTAAGAAATTTCATTATTCGACATAAAGAACTGAAAACTAATCGACACAAACAAACGTAAAAAAGTAAAAAGAAGGATAAACTGAAGCTATGGAATTATGAATACTGTATGGTTAAATTGACTTGAAACTCTATCCAATTCATGTAGTGGATACAAGCTAATTGTATTAACACTTGAATAATAATCTTCCGGTGGAAGATTATTATTATTAATATTATAACAGGCAAATAGTAATACACCAGCAACATCAATTAATGATCGATAACTTGTTAACAACTCATAGTAATATACGTTATGCAGTTACGAACAATACAGCATAAAATTGAAACGATTAACGATAGTCAAATTGAAACCGAACTGCATATTGAGGCTACGCTGAGCCTACACATCCACAACACTGTAGACACGGAACAAGAGAAATGGGGCACAATGGCAAGAACTTGGGGAGTTGGGAGATATTACGCATCACATGTGGACATGTGGCACGTCTCATGTAACGTTTCTTCTTTGCGTCCATAATTTCCACATACATATATTTTTAATGTAGGTACATTGTGTATAATTTACTTTTTTACATTGTCTTAAATGTAAGTGGTTTTCAATGTACATTGTACTGTTTATAGTGTAAATTGCGTTCATTGTGAACTGTATTGAATGTACCTATATTGTACACTTGCTGCAAACTATTTCCGTAAACCCTGGCTGAGAAACTTTCAATGTAAACTGTGCTCAATGTATATTGTATTTGTATATTATTAATGTACCCTGTTGCAAAGCTGTTTCCGTAAACCCTGGCTGCAGAGAAACTCTTATTCATGCGGTAAAAGCTGCGTGTAGGATAACATTACACCCACATTCCTATATTATAGTGTATCAAAATCAGTATATAATGTACATAGCTTTACATGTGCCTCCCTACATGCTAGGTGTGTCATACAATAACATTGCACCCGGAATGCGATCAGTGCTGCGTAGCGTATCGAATGACAAATTCGATCACGTGACACGCACTCCACATGTTTTACCTGATACGAACGCTGCGACGTGCTAGTCACGTGATAGGGCTTGGGCTGGAGCGGGATAATTGCGGTCACGTGACGGTCACGTGATTGTAAGTGATACGCTATGGTGTGAAAAGACAACTCATTTTAGTTTCTTCTTGTATCAGCAATTCTGGGATCCACTGGGATTAGAAAAACATTCTAATCTCATTAAAGTTACTGTTATGCTTCAGTACCGTTCAGTATTTTGTCTCCAGACCGGCTCAGTACACGATCATTATCCGCGCCATGTAGACTGTATAGAGAGTATAGAGATAGTAATCTTATATGTAAGTATGATATGGTGTAATCGACAATCGTGTTATCAATATCTAAATGAACTGGCTAGATATGATTCTATAATTAGTTGTGACTTCAATTTTGAGATACAATCATATACCTCATGACTCATCGAAATGCTTTGAAATATTCCGACAAGAGTAGTTATTGGTCGTGTAACAGAGTGGAGTGCCGAAGGCACGACACGATGTTACACGACCAATAACGCTCTTATTTTTCGCTATGGAGATAAGAGGGATCGATTGCCGTCAAAAAAGTTGACCTAAATGCATGCATTCATGCATTTTCATTCACGTGACTTTGTGCACCAATCGCAGCCCGCTACGGGCCTCCCCTGACCCTGTCTCGTGGCATTATAGCTTCTACTAGTGACTTTAATGCTGCTGCATTACTGGCTGATATCTCTGCCACGTCAGTGCCACGTGCTACGCATAATTCACTCTAGAACACGTGACCCGGTCAGGTTGAATGGAGGAAAAATATGGGAACGGCGAAGAAACGGAGGAGAAAATACGAGAATTATGGAACGGCAATCTCAGGAGGATCAGCCGCGGTATTTGTAATTGATAGGAAGTAAATGCAGTCACTTCGAAATTTTTACGGATTGTGCTTGTTTTCTCATTTGCTGTTGACTTATCAGTTTCTGCTCCGCAGTTCACAGATAGTATCAATCATATGCGCTCAAGTACATAAATCGTATGTTGGAAATAACATGCTAATTACTAAAAAGGCAGTACCCGTGTCACGCACAATCCATTTGTCTAATGTCTATTGTAGCATTTCTGTAATCTACACCATTCGCAACGCCTATGATCGTATTCATGAATGAATGAAGTTCCAATTATTACGGCATAGGATTAGGAATTGGGCTTTTTTAAAAGAAATCATTACGTGATTACTTAATTTCAATACGTTTTTCATAACCCGCCGACGAAAAATTCTTACTAAGTTACTATACCGTTTTGAGATTCTCCTATGACGCAACTATGCTCTTTCCCACTCGTGTGGCATCCAGAATATTCATATTGGCCCTTATCCAAGTTATTTTACTCCATAGGTAATAGATATCATCATGATTCACGTACATGGGTGCAGCAACTTCTTTGAAATGAGCTCATTATCAGGTATCAAAGTAGCAAGCTAATTACATACGACCGCCATTTTTTCGTGCGTGGATATTTGTAACTTTGCTATAGTAAGTTGGGAATCAGATTATACTGCAGGGGCAGGTCAAGTCATAGTCACGTGACAGGGTCACGTGACCCAGTCACGTGGTAGTAGCCTACCAGAAGGTTCGTCACGTGGTCACCACGTGACCACTAGGTGGCTACCACATGACAGGCACGGCCAACAGAGCGAAAAATAAGGCTACATAAGCCCCCTTCCAGCAGGCGCACCTGCGGATCTAATTCGGCAGGATTTGCCTTGAAGACAAATATCGCATTTTGAGGCACTGATTTGAATCCATATCAATCCTGCGAAAAAGATGGCCGATCCTGCTTAATCCAGTTCACTAAATTACATAATTATATTAAGTCTTGTTGATGAATACTGCGAATTGTGGTCAAATCCTGCGCCGTCCCACCACCGACAGAGGCATGATTATACCATTTCGGCAGGTTTCTCCTCCAAAATTCAAATTCAATTTTCGCGGGTTGCTGGTCAAAAGCGCAGGATTTAGGACTAAAATTCTGGAAGTTCTGGAGATTTGATTAAGGCAGTCGAATTGTTCCGCAGGATTATTGATTAACTTGAGGTGTAAACTAATTGCATTTACACCAATTTTCTGTAGCACTATCATATGTTTATATGTACATTCTTACATTCCCTTACACACAATATTTTGTGCACACCACGAACTTTGCTCTCTTGTTGTAGACTTTGCTTCGCAGACACATAAAATGTGAAAATTTAGAAATTTGAATGACATTTAATCGTCATTCACAAATTGTCATTTGCGAGTGACAAATGGAAAATGACAAATAGAAAAATGGCAAATTACAGCAATTAGTCCCCAAAAACCAGAAAAGTGTGGCTAAAACCGGCGATTGTCACCAAAACAGGGAGAATGTCAACAAAAAATTAGCCGACACCTGGCCAAAAAAATAAAAACCTCATATTTAAACGGATTTTCTGTGAATGCTGCATATCTTCAGTAGGTGAGTTATCGCACTTTCATTGCAATTGTATGCTATAATACCTACACGGGCTTAACGCTCCTCTGAAAGCAGGTCAGTAGGTAGGTATAAGGTACTCATCGAGCTGATAATCATACAATCATGTTTTTAAATCCTAACAAGGTCCTCCTCACGAAGTGCACCCGGGTGGGTTCCAGCAGAACGCTCCACTTCGAGGGTTGCCATCGCATTCCGAAAGGGATGGTGATGGTCTGTGGATTTTGCACTAAAAAGGTTCTGAACGAGAAACTGCAAGCGGCTTAAACGAAACACTTGTTTCAACACACGCAACTAAACCCTCTCATGAGAACTAATGATATGGTTATCACGCCTGCACTCTTTTACAACAACAAGACAGCAGACAGCTTGTTAATTTGATTAATGAATCACATTTAACACATACTATGAGATCACCATCAGCAAAACAATTATGCAGTTCCGACTTCCGCTTCCAGTTCAGTTTAGGAAGTTGTTTGTCGCTTTATGTTGCCGTACGATGTATGACCCATTGACCCACTGCCGCCAGCTGTGAAGTGCCGATTGTCAGGAGGGTCTGGGCTCTGGCAACGGCTAACAAATTTCATGCTAAACCTCATGGTAATTATTGGAGGGTTACAGGGCTACTCTGTGCATTGCAATGAAAGTGTGGATTGTTGAACATTCAAAAGTTACGTGTATTGGACGCACAATGAAACATTGTGTAACGATTACTGAATTACTGATTAGATGTTCAAACCTCACCTTGGTGAAGAATCGGTCAGACAACATGGAATGGCCCTTCAACAATCATAGTTGAAATCGTCAAATATATTATGACCAAATGTGACATGACTTCCTCGATACCTACTTATTAATAACCCTTTAAATAGGTAGTGTTCGTGGAGACAAGTTGAGTCGAGTCGGAGTCAAGTCGAGTCAAGTCGAGTCACCCGAGTCAAGTCGAGTCAAGTCGAGTAAAGTCGAGTCAAGTCGAGTCAAGTCGAGTCAAGTCGAGTCAAGTCGAGTCAAGTCGAGTCAAGTCGATTTAAGTCGAGTCAAGTCGAGTCAAGTCGAGTCAAGTCGAGTCAAGTCGAGTCAAATCGAGTCAAATCGAGTCAAGTCGAGTCAAGTCGAGTAAAGTCGAGTCAAGTCGAGTCAAGTCGAGTCAAGTCGATTTAAGTCGAGTCAAGTCGAGTCAAGTCGATTTAAGTCGAGTCAAGTCGAGTCAAGTCGAGTCAAGTCGAGTCAAATCGAGTCAAATCGAGTCAAGCGAGTCAAGTCGAATCAAGTCGAGTCAAGTCGAGTCAAGTCGAGTCAAGTCGAGTCAAGTCGAGTCAAGTCAAGTCAAGTCAAGTCGAGTCAAGTCGAGTCAAGTCGAGTCAAGTCGAGTCAAGTCGAGTCAAGTCGAGTCAAGTCGAGTCAAGTCGAGTCGAGTCAAGTCGAGTCAAGTCGAGTCAAGTCGAGTCAAGTCGAGTCAAGTCGAGTCAAGTCGAGTCAAGTCGAGTCAATTCGAGTCAAGTCGAGTCAAGTCGAGTCAAGTCGAGTCAAGTCGAGTCAAGTCGAGTCAAGTCGAGTCAAGTCGAGTCAAGTCGAGTCAAGTCGAGTCAAGTCGAGTCAAGTCGAGTCAAGTCGAGTCAAGTCGAGTCAAGTCGAGTCAAGTCGAGTCAAGTCGAGTCCAGTCGAGTCCAGTCGAGTCAAGTCGAGTCAAGTCGAGCCAAGTCGAGTCAAGTCGATCAAGTCGAGTAAAGTCGAGTCAAGTCGAGTCGTCGAGCCAAGTCAAGTCAAGTCGAGTCAAGTCGAGCCGTCGAGTCAACGAGTCGTCGTCAAGTCGAGTCAAGTCGAGTCAAGTCGAGCCGTCGAGTCAAGTCGTCGAGTCAAGTCGAGCCAAGTTGAGTCAAGTCGAGTCAAGCTTGCCGATTCAAGTCGAGTCAAGTCGAGTCAAGTCGAGTCGTCGAGCTGTCGAGTCAAGTCGAGTCAAGCCGAGTCAAGTCGAGTCAAGTCGAGTCAAGTCGAGTCAAGTCGAGTCAAGTCGAGTCAAGTCGAGTCAAATCGAGTCAAGTCGAGTCAAGTCGAGTCAAGTCGAGTCGTTGAGTCAAGTCGAGTCAAGTCGAGTCAAGTCGAGTCAAGTCGGAGTCAAGTCGAGTCAAGTCGAGTCAAGTCGAGTCAAGTTTTCAATACACACTCTTAGTGTTTTCTTATAAACTGGCAACTTCTGTCATTTTGGGATTTTCTGCCGGTTTTTGAGTAGTTTTTGATGGCTTACTGCCTTTTTGACGAATTTTTGCCGGTTCTTGGAAGTGTCTTGGCAGATTTTTGTCGTTTTTAGAGTAAAAGCCGGGGTTAGTTCCCACAATAGAATAGCTACAGTGACGGATATAAATGACAAATATTCTAATTTTTCTTTACATTATTCCTATTGTCCTATATTTCCTTACCAGAGTTTGAGAAAACTCAAAAACAGAAAAACCTGCGAATCTAGGAGAGATTTCAGCCGATAGAGATGTTTATACTGCCAAATTACTGAATAAATTTGCTTAGTAGAAGGCTTAGGTAGATAGTTAGAGTCAAATCCTGCCAATTAAGGTTTGAAACAGCTATAATGTAGTTACTACTAATCAAATCATGCTTCAGATGAAGACGTCCAAATTTAGCAGAGAATCCTGCGAAATTACTGGACATCGCGTTGTTGAGGGCATGCTTTGAGCCAATTTGGCAGGATTAGTGGATAAATAATTACAATCAAATCCTGCCAAATCGGTGAATTATACTGCGAACAATCCTGCCTTAATTAGATCACCTGGCAGGCACGATAAATTGGCAGGATTCATTCAAATTAGGCGGAATTTAACATTAAATCGGCAGGGGCACCTGCTGGAAGGGGGCTTACATATATTGCGGTTTTTACTGCACTTACTCACAAATGAGTAAGTGATATTCGCCATGACCTTGGAACACCACCCTTTTTCGAAGAATTCCCTATGAGTAACTGCAATGTGAGTAACTGCATTTCTGAATTTTGGAGCACGACCACCACGTGAGTAAGTGGGCATAAGGTCTATGCACTTACTCACTGGTATCCCCCGGTCTCACGACAAGTTTTGATCGATTTAAAGGGTAGTACTATATGTGTAGAGTCGTGTTCTACACGCGTTTTATATCATGTGTCTGTTATGACACAACATTATAATGTAAATCTATGCGACCTTTGCTTTTGCGTTACAAAAATGTGCATATCTCCGAGGTTTTTTCTTTTTTTGAGCAAACTTGATGAAACTTTCAGGATATTTAGAGCTAGATAAGAGCAACATCTCAGTGAGACGATTCATTTTTGAGCTCCAGAAGCGGAGTTATGACCGAAAAACCAGTTATTAAGCGGTAACTTTAAAACAAAACCACGGTTTATTTGTCATATCTCAATTTCTGAAGGTCAAAAATGTTAGCTACTCCAGGATTATATTGGTCATATCTTGCCCGTAATATCCTGAAAATTTGATCAAAATTGCTCAAAAAACGGCTGAGTTATGCGCTTTTTATGTCCGTATTACCCAACATTCAAGGTCGTCTTTAAACAAAATTTAAAGCCGAGGTGGGCTTTAAATGAATTTAAAGACGAGTTCGTATTCCCCAACAACAACATAAAGGTGACCTTTAAATTTAAAGGTGACCTTTAAAGGTGACCTTTAAACGGTATTAGCCAACAAATTTAAAGACGAGGTCAGCTTTAAATTCGGTAAAGGTCACCTTTAAATCGTAAAAATTTAAAGCTGACCTCGGAGCTACTTTAAATTTAAAGGTCACCTTTAAATCCTCTTTTACGTTGTAATTTGCCTTATGTTTGCAGAATACCTATTGAATATTGATAGATCCCTGCAGTTTCTGGTGCTTACCCATTGAAGAAAAATGCACATGAATTAGGGGAAATTATTTTGAATTCTCGAATGAAATTTAAATTTTAACAATTATTAAAGAATTGGCGGCTGCTGGTGTGCCGACTTCCCTCAGAAGAAAACCTCCAGTATTCCGAGAGTCCGATTAATTTGGCTTGACTGTAGACATAAACTATGTCTAGTAACACCAACAAATGAAATGGTATATCGGAATGGTATATCAACTAAAATTCGATAGTTAGCTTTTACAGCTTCGCCGAGAGCTTGATTCGTTTGATGCTTTCAGACTTGCCTCGTATCGTATTTACAATACTGTGGCATGCGAAGCTGAAGTCTGGATGATTTCATTATTTATCACCATGATTTCAGTCGCCTATCCGATACTCCGTAAACTGATACTCATGCATAGGAAGTAAATTTCCCATGAACTCAGAAGTGTGGGTGAAGAGGTCATAAAACCGGTCAAACCGGTTTTTTGATCATTTAAAGACGACCTTCGTTGGGGAATACCAAATAAGAGTCGATTTAAAGGTGACCTTTACGTAAAATTTTGGTGGACTTTAAATTTAAAGTCGGCCTTAAATTTGTTGGGTAATACCTCAAATTTTTAAATTCCCAATTTTTTAAAGGTCGCCTTTAAATTTAAAGACGAGCTCGTCTTTAAAGGTCATGTTGGGTAATACGGACATGAGTTATGTGTAAACAAGCATTACCATGCATTACCATATAAGGTAATGTGTGCTTGTTGTGTACAGGGTGTGTCATGTGTACACCGTTCGACTACTATAGTACTTTAGAAGCTCAGACTCACCGCAGAAGTTTTAGTACTGGCTCAGCTTCGCTTCGCCTCGCACTCTAAATAATTTAAATGTCTCCAGCTTCGCTGTCGACATTTAAATATTATAAAGCCCTGCTCGCGCAGGGCTTTATAATGTCTGCGTGTTCGTCTTACGCTTCTAAAGTACATTTAAAGTTGTGCCGTAACAGACACATGATATAAAACGCGTGTAGAACACGACTCTACACATATAGTACTACCCTTTAAATCGATCAAAACTTGTCGTGAGACTACTATAAAGACTATCACGTGACCTAGAAGGGAGGGGACAGAGTTGGCAAAAAAGTTATATTCTGGAACCAGCTTCTTATAAAGACTATCACGTGACCTAGAAGGGAGGGGGACAGAGTTGCCAAAAAAGTTATATTCTGGAACCAGCTTCTTATAAAGACTATCACGTGACCTAGAAGGGAGGGGACAGAGTTGGCAAAAAAGTTATATTCTGGAACCAGCTTGAGAATAAAGAGAACGACAAAGTAAGATGTCAGAAATTTCATAACGAAATAATGACACTAAGTTACAAAGCAACGTTTCAATATGATCAACATACCATGCTAAGGGTGGAACCAGCTTCTTATAAAGACTATCACGTGACCTAGAAGGGAGGGACAGAGTTGGCAAAAAAGTTATATTCTGGAACCAGCTTCTTATAAAGACTATCACGTGACCTAGAAGGGAGGAGGACGGAGTTGGCAAAAAAGTTATATTCTGGAACCAGCTTCTTATAAAGACTATCACGTGACCTAGAAGGGAGGGGACAGAGTTGGCAAAAAAGTTATATTCTGGAACCAGCTTCTTATAAAGACTATCACGTGACCTAGAAGGGAGGGGGGGGGATCATCTTTTTTTTGTATAATTGTCCAAAGTGTACCTTGTTTTTTGGAGTTGGACAAAAAATCATTGGACAAAAAAATACAAAAAAATACAAAAAAATGAGGAAGAACTTCTACCATTCAGGCATCTATGTTTGTACGATTTTGCATTCCTCAATCAACAATATTAAGAATGTAGATCGTCTCCGATTGCATTCCACGTATTGCTTTGATTAGCAGACTATAATGTGACCACGACGGAACTGTTTCATCCGTTCTATGATCATGATTATTATTTGATTTTTTATGTTTCATGGAGAGAGGAAATCACCGAAGTTGCAAATTAAATTTACCGGGAAATTGAGTCTTGTCAAAACAACGTTCAGGTCTGATGAATATCGTTGCGCGATGTTTTCTTTTTACTGTCTATGTTATTGTTTGTTTGGCTGTCTCTCCCTCTCCCTCTGGCACCATACTTTTTGATTTTAGAATTTGTCTTGTAATGGAATACATTGTATGTTTTATGTTCCCATCTGCTTTTGTCTTTATAGGTACTCCACAACATTAAATGAGTAAGATATTCAGTGCATATATCATCCTACAATATTGTGGAACAAAGGTCTAGTTAACTGCAATTCACGAATATTTGATGTAGTTGAAACTTGGATATTTTCTGCTGCTAAGAATGGTTTCGGTTCTGGTTTTAAAATCAAACTGATAATCTCGAATTGATCGTATTTCGAGGAAAATGTTCGATTGATAACACTATGCCGTGTATACTGTCGATAGTATAATTACACATATAAATATTCATTTTCAAACATTCCCTGTTCTCCGTATGTTTTGCCTTTCTATTAATTAACAATTTAATAGATGGTTCTTTATTAGATTGAGAAATATCGGGTTTCCATTGTTTTAAATTACATCCGTATTAGGCCATACAGAAATTATAACGTTATGATAGTTCCATCTATTTTAAGATTTTTTTTTTTCAATTTAAAAGGTCGCCATTGCTCTGCAGGTTTCCGAGCAAACTTAGATTAAGGGAACAAAAACTAGTTCAATGAAAGAGTTGTAAATTTATTATCTTTTTTATTACTCCTTATTACCAATTGCAATACTGCACTAGTTAATTTTTATACTCCTTTGCCCTTTCACTGATAAGAACTGGTTGCAGTGAAGTTCAGTTTCTCCTAAGATGTCCTTATAAACGGTTCTACAGGTTATGCTGTACTCTAATGACTTAATGAGTATATTTTAATATAATATAATTAGGTACTATATTTCTCACAAGTTGTTGTGCCATTAGATGCATAGTTTTCACCATCTGTTGTAAAATTTGTCAACTTTGTTTTTGGAACAATTCAATTTAAAAATCACGAACCTAAAGATATGTCACAATATTTTGTCACACTTATATATATGTCCATACAAAGAAAACAATTTTTTGTATTTTTTTGTATTTTTTTGTATTTTTTTGTCCAAAGTGTACCCTATTTTCAAAAGTTGGACAAAAAATGGTTGGACAAAAAAATACAAAAAAATACAAAAAAAAGATGATCCCCCCCCAGGGGGACAGAGTTGCCAAAAAAGTTATAGTGGTTAGTAGTAGTGTACAGTGGTTAGTAGATAAAAATATTCTGGAACCAGCTTCTTATAAAGACTATCACGTGACCTAGAAGGGAGGGAAGGAGGGAGGACAGAGTTGGCAAAAAAGTTATATTCTGGAACCAGCTTCTTATAAAGACTATCACGTGACCTAGAAGGGAGGGAAGGAGGGAGGACAGAGTTGGCAAAAAAGTTATATTCTGGAACCAGCTTCTTATAAAGACTATCACGTGACCTAGAAGGGAGGGGGACAGAGTTGCCAAAAAAGTTATATTCTGGAACCAGCTTCTTATAAAGACTATCACGTGACCTAGAAGGGAGGGGGACAGAGTTGCCAAAAAAGTTATATTCTGGAACCAGCTTCTTATAAAGACTATCACGTGACCTAGAAGGGAGGGGGACAGAGTTGGCAAAAAAGTTATACATATGGAATGGTTTCACCTTCTATATGTGCGGCCTCCGGGGTGTAGGTTTCTTGGGCTTGGAGGCCGAAAAATCGTGTGTGGTACACTTTGTGCTGCACAATCACCCTTGCCCAACTGATGACCCATGTTAGCCCTAGAGCACTAACGTTCACTTTCAGGCCTTAAATTATTATTAAAAATCATATAATCCTTTTAAGCATGATTTACTGGAATGATATTACATAAATACATATGATTTAACCTTGCATGGTTACACGTATAATCGTTCATTTTTCATTGCCTTTTGTAACCCTGAGATATGGACTGATCGGACTACAGCACTTCTGTACTGTAGTTCATAGATTAAAATATGTCTGGGCAGTGAGTGTGCTCGTGGAGGCTTGATAGGCTCCCTTGACACGATACCTGTCGACAGTAATACGTCATGGGTGAGAGTCAGGTCATCTCCTAGCTTTAATTAGGTTAATTAGGTTAATTAGGAAATTGATATATTTTTACCGCATAATTCAGCTAGCACCATAGCTGTCCTGGCTACCACCTGCGGCGACAGAAATGCTTGTGCGTGATCACCATATCTCGAACCCCTTTCTATGATTCAGGCTAGTTGGCGACTACCTTAGTACAGGAAATTAAGAACTCCGAAAATTAAGAAGGCACAATATTACGCAGCACCAAATTAGGCATTTTTTGTGACCCCAGTGCTTAATTTTATGCTACTTAATTTAATGCTTTCTTAATTTCCTGCATCTAATTGATTCGAGTTAAATTTAGGCAGTAAGAATGAGACCATTTTCATTTAAGTAAAGTAACAAAAGTAAATATTAATGATCCATTGGGCTTCTTAAGTTCTTAATCACATATTTGAATGTTTGAGAACGGATCTATAGTAGCTTGTCTACGGATCTATAGTAGCTAGATTCCTACACTCCCGAATCACTCTGAGAATACCAGCTCCCTTCCACCCATTGATTATTATCTCCCTTCCTTCTTCTGTTTTAAAGAAACCATAAGACTTGGAGATTGCTCGTGCGTGTAAGGGGCAAGGGCTTGAGCTTACTTAAGTGTGTGTCTACTTTAGCATCTGCAATATTCATGGTAGGATTGACAACGTGATTTCTGCAAGAGAACTTGAAAAACATGTCGAAAATTCCTTTCGCTCAAAAAGATTGAATTTTATTTTATTAATCATACTATCCTAAATCGTAATTCACCCTGCCTGTAGTCAGTAGTCACACATACAAACTCGGTGATCTGAAAATGAGCGGGGCGAGCGGGGCTTGAAGGTTGTGGGTTCAAGCCCCGCTCGCCCCGCTCATTTTCAGATCACCGAGTTTGTATGTGTGACTACAGGCAGGGTGAATTACAAATAAAACCAAGCATTGGCATGTAATTTGCATAGGTATCATGTAGTTAATAGTGTAGTACAGGGTGGTTAAAAAGTCTGGACCCCCCCTCTCCAGCCAAAACGGTGAAAGATACAGACTTGTCCTTTTGAACATATTTAGTATCATCAATTTTGAGTAGAAAAAAGTTGTCAAAGAAAAGAAATAATCAAAAGAAATTATGAAGGAGCAATTTTACAAAACTTGTATTTTTGGGCCTCTCAGTCGCTTATTTTCTCCCAAGTCACTGTTAGACTCAGCAAACTTGTCTTGAACCAACTTAATTTTGTTTGTATAGTCATTTTGAATCAATTTTGCCACTTTTGTCAACGATCAAATAGTGTATAAATGCTTTAAATCAATGATAAACCCTCATAATATCACAAAATATTAGATATCATTGATTAATTGTAAAATTTTGTATATTTACGTGATAATTTAGCTCACGAAAGTGTCGTCTTAATGCTCCTTCATAAAATCCGACAAAAATGATTTAGAAAATCCAAAATGACTTTTTTCTACTCACAATTGATAGTACTAATTATGTTCAAAAGGACAAGTCCGTATCTTTTACCTACTGTTTTGGCTGGAGAGGGGGGGTCCAGACTTATTACCCACCCTGTACACTCTACATGCAGGTTATCTCGTTGAACGAGAAAGGTATATGTACCAAGAGTGCCATATATAGAATTAAATCTGATATCCTAAATCAACATACCATGCTAAGGGTGGAACCAGCTTCTTATAAAGACTATCACGTGACCTAGAAGGGAGGGGACAGAGTTGGCAAAAAAGTTATATTCTGGAACCAGCTTCTTATAAAGACTATCACGTGACCTAGAAGGGAGGAGGACGGAGTTGGCAAAAAAGTTATATTCTGGAACCAGCTTCTTATAAAGACTATCACGTGACCTAGAAGGGAGGGGACAGAGTTGGCAAAAAAGTTATATTCTGGAACCAGCTTCTTATAAAGACTATCACGTGACCTAGAAGGGAGGGGGACAGAGTTGCCAAAAAAGTTATAGTGGTTAGTAGTAGTGTACAGTGGTTAGTAGATAAAAATATTCTGGAACCAGCTTCTTATAAAGACTATCACGTGACCTAGAAGGGAGGGAGGACAGAGTTGGCAAAAAAGTTATATTCTGGAACCAGCTTCTCCATAATGATCATCACGTGGTATGGCTGCACCCCTGTCACGTGATGGCAAAACAGTTAAATTCTGGACCTAACTTCTCCCAAATCTGGCAAATAAGCTACGAAAATGGCATTTAGGATAACGTTTGCTGAGTGGGGGTACTATATATAGGACAATGAGAGAATATGGGTTAATATGTAATAGTATTTACCCCAAGGATTTAGAAATAGTGATGACCAATCACCAATGAGAGCAATATGACCACTACCTTTTTGGACTTAGACATAAGTGTTAACAATGGACACTTTGACACTAAACAGTAAACTGTATGATAAAAGACGAGATTTCTCATTTCAAGTTCAATGTAGTTAGTTTACCTAACCTTAGGTCTAACATACCTAAGAAACAAGCATAATATGGTACCTATATTTAATAAGGGTGAACTATTTAGAATATGCAAATCATCGTCCAATAGTATTGTATTTATTAATGATGTCAAGCTGTTAGTTAATAAACTAATTAATCAAAAGTTTGAGAAGAACAAATTGTACAATACACTCAAGAGTTTCATACAGTGTAAGCCTGGCACAACTACAATGTTAATGAGTTTATGTGATCAACTGGGTGGTGGCTAGTGTTTCTAGTTCCTATTTCGTTGTTCGCTGGAACTTATCGTTGTTTTGTCTTTGCCTGATACCTACTTAGACTTCGCTGTATGTTTCGATTGAATGCCAGGTTACCCGTCCCTTTTGAGGATTATTTTGGCATGAAATCGTGCACAGACCATGTGTCCGTTTTGAGGGATTGAGACCAAAAAATAAATCAATTTTCGAAAAAATTACTCAAAGGGGACAAAATGTCCCCTTTGAGCGATTTTCATTTTTTCTTAAAAAAATATCACTCAATTGGGACATATCCTCACGTTTAGTCTACATTTTCATTTTTTTAAGTTTTTTCTAAAGTTTTTGGAATTCCTCAAAAGTACCACACCTTTTTCCTCAAAAATGACATGTCCGATTTGAGCGATTATCATTTTCAGGTATCCCTCAAAGCGGACAATATGTCCTGAAAGAGTGATTTTGTCAAATTTGCCAACGAAATTCCTCATTTGGGACATGTTGTCCACATTGAGTGATACAATGTTCTTTGCTGGTGGCACAAGGTGGCACTAGGTGGCACTTGGCCAATAATTTCCTCAAAACGGACAATATTCTCAAAAAGCATAGAAAATCATCAAAAAGGACAAGAAATTCGTCAAAAGTGACAAAAAATTCTTCAAAACGGACTCTAGCTCATAGTATACACTGACATTGTGGCTTAAGCCACCAAAATGTGGCTTCAGCCGGTTGCTATTTAGTCGATAAATTCCTCAAAATAGACATTGTGCACAAAAATAACAAATCCATCATTCAGGACATTAAATTCTTAAAAGGGACGTGAAATTCATTTATTTTTTGTCTGATGCTGGGGTTTAAGCAACCAACCCTAACCACTAACCCTATCCACTAACCCTAACCACTAACTCTAACCCTAACCCTAACCCTAACCACTAACCCTAACCAAAACCCTAACCACTAACCCTCACCACTAACTTGACCACTAACCCTAGCCACTAACCCTTACACTAACCCTAACCACTAACCCTGACCACTAACCCTAATCCAACCACTAACCCTAACCATTAACCATAACCTTAACCACTTGTCTACTTACCTTAACCACTAACCCCAACCCTAACCCTAACCCTAACCCTAACCCTAACCACTAACCACTAACCCTAACTATAAACCCTACTCACTAACCCTAATCCTGCCCAGTTGAGAATTCCCATTGGAAAAATCAATGCTCTATGGGAATAATCAATGTGAATTGAGAATTCCCATAGGATATTTCAATATGCATTGATTTTTGCCACTTTTAAATGTGATATCACATTCAAAATACTTGGGAATGCGATATTGCACTCCAAACACTTGGGAATATGATACCACACTCCAAACACTTGTCCCAAAGTCCCAATTGAGTGATATATTTTTTTTTAAATGAAAATCGCTCAAAAGGGACATTTTGTCCCCTTTGAGTAATTTTTCCGAAAATTGATTTATTTTTTGGTCTCAATCACTCAAAACGGACACATAGTGCGTGAACATTTACATGCCAAACCCTAACCCTAACCACTAACCCTTACCCCAACCCTAACCACTAACCCTGACCACTAACCCTAACCCAACCACTAACCCTAACCATTAACCATAACCTTAAGCACTAACATTAATCACTAACCCTAATTTTGTCCCCTTTGAGTAATTTTTCCGAAAATTGATTTATTTTTTGGTCTCAATCACTCAAAACGGACACATAGTGCGTGAACATTTACATGCCAAACCCTAACCCTAACCACTAACCCTTACCCCAAACCTAACCACTAACCCTGACCACTAACCCTAACCCTTACCCTTACCCTTACCCTAATCACTAACCTTAACCCTAACCACTAACCCTAACCCTAACCCTAACCACTAACCCTTACCCTTACCCTTACCCTTACCCTTACCCTTACCCTTACCCTAATCACTAACCTTAACCCTAACCACTAACCCTAACCCTAACCACTAACCCTAACCCTAACCATATCCCTAATCCCTAACCTTAACCCTAAACCTGACCCTAACCACTAACCCTAAACCTAACCACTAACCCTAACAACTAACTCTTAGCCTTACCCTAACCGCTAACCTTAACCCTAACCACTAACCCTAACCACTAACCTAACCACTAACCCTAACCCTAACCACTAACCACTAACCCTAACCACTAACCGTAACCACTAACTCTAACCCTAACCCTAACCCTAACCCTAACCACTAACCCTAACCAAAACCCTAACCACTAACCCTCACCACTAACTTGACCACTAACCCTAACCACTAACCCTGACCACTAACCCTAATCCAACCACTAACCCTAACCATTAACCATAACCTTAAGCACTAACATTAATCACTAACCCTAATTTTGTCCCCTTTGAGTAATTTTTCCGAAAATTGATTTATTTTTTGGTCTCAATCACTCAAAACGGACACGGGACACATAGTGCGTGAACATTTACATGCCAAACCCTAACCCTAACCACTAACCCTTACCCCAAAACTAACCACTAACCCTGACCACTAACCCTAACCCTAACCACTAACCCTAACCACTAACCCTAACCACCCTAACCCTAACCTTAACCACTAACCCTAACCACTAACCCTAACCACTAACCCTAACCACTAACCCTAACCACTAACCCTAACCACTAACCCTATCCCTAATCCTTAACCGTAACCCTCAACCTGAACCTAACCACTAACCCTAAACCTAACCACTAAACCTAACCACTAGCCCTTACCCTTACCCTTACCCTTACCCTAACCCTAACCACTAACCCTAACCAAAACCCTAACCACTAACCCTCACCACTAACTGACCTACTAACCTGCCCTAACCTGACCACTAACCCTAATCCAACCACTAACCCTAACCATTAACCATAACCTTAACCACTTGTCTAACATTAACCACTAACCCCAACCCTAACCCTTACCCTAACCCTAACCCTAACCACTAACCCTAACTATAAACCCTACTCACTAACCCTAATCCTGCCCAGTTGAGAATTCCCATTGGAAAAATCAATGCTTTATGGGAATAATCAATGTGAATTGAGAATTCCCATAGGATATTTCAATATGCATTGATTTTGCCACTTTTTAAATGTGATATCACATTCAAAATACTTGGGAATGCGATATTGCACTCCAAACACTTGGGAATATAATACCACACTCCAAACACTTGTCCCAAAGTCCCAATTCAATTGAGTGGCTAGGTTGATATTCAAGTTAGTGGTGAGGGTTAGTGGTTAGGGTTTTGGTTAGGGTTAGTGGTTAGGGGTTAAGGTTAGTGGTTAGGGTTAAGGGTTAGTGATTAGGGTTGAGGTAAGGGGTTAGGGGTAAGGGTTAGTGGTTTAGGGTTAGTGGTTAGGGTTAGGGGTTAGTGGTTGGGGTTAGTGGGTTACGGTTAGGGTTACGGTTAGGGTTAGGGTTAGGGTTATATTAGGGTTAGTGGTTAGGTTAGTGGTTAGGGTTAGTGGTTAAGGTTAGGGTTAGGGTTAGTGGTTAGGGTTGGTGGTTAGGCTAGGTTAGGTCAGGGTTAGTGGTTAGGTGGGGTAATAGTGGTTAGGGTTAGGGTTTGGCATGTAAATGTTCACGCACTATGTGTCCGTTTTGAGTGATTGAGACCAAAAAATAAATCAATTTTCGGAAAAATTACTCAAAGGGGACAAAATTAGGGTTAGTGATTAATGTTAGTGCTTAAGGTTAGGGTTAGTGGTTAGGGTGGTCCGGGGGTTGTGGTCAGGGTTAGGTCAGGGTTAGTGGTTGATGGTTAGGGTTAGGAGGGTTAGTGGTTAGGGTTAGGGGTGGTTAGGGTGAGGGTTAGTGGTTAGGGTTTTGGGTTAGGTTAGTGGTTACAGTTAAGGTTAGGTGGGTTAGGGAAGGTTTAGAGTTAGGGTTAGGGTTAGGGTAAGGGTTAGTTAGGTTAGTGGTTAGGGTTTAGGGGTTGTTACAGGTTAGTGGTTAGGGGATTAGTGGTAGTGGTAGGGGTTAGGGTTGGGGTTGGAGTTAGGGTTAAGGTTAGTTAGGACTTGGTTACAAGGGTAAGTGGTTAGGGTTAGGTTAGTGGTTAGGGTTAGGGTTAGTGGTTGGGGTAGTGGCTAGGGCTGGGGTAAGGGTTAGTGGTTAGGGTTAGGGTTTGGCATGTAAATGTTCACGCACTATGTGATTGTTTTGAGTGATTGAGACCAAAAATAAATCAGGTTAAATTATCGTTAAGTGGTCTAATGTCCTTTTGAGTTAGTGGTTAAAAAATATATCACTCAATTGGGACTTTGGGACAAGTGTTTGAGTGTGGTATCATATTCCCAAGTGTTTGGAGTGCAATATGTTTCACACTATTTGAATGTTTGACATTTAAAAGACCAAAAAAATGCATCAAATTCCGGGGAATTTCACTCACATTGATTAATTCCTTACAGGATTTCATTTTTCTTATGGGATATATCACTCAAATTTGGGATTTGGGACAGTGTTTGGGTTTATCATATTAGTGGTTAAGTTAGTTTGGGTTAGTATCGCATTCTCAAAAGTGGTTAAATGTGATATCACATTTAAAAGGGTTATTAGCAAAAATCAATGCATTGAGAACGGATGAATTCTCAATTCATGGGGATTCCCAAAAGAGGATTGATTTTTCACTAAATTTAAAAATTTGCTGGATGGTTATGAGTAATTTTCAATGAGTTAGAGATAGGAATAAAGGTTAGGGTTAAATTTTTTTTTTTATTGGGTAAGAAACAAGTTTGAAAAATGGTTGGAAGAATTGCTTGGGCCTATTAATAATTGAAACGGATGACCATATAGGGATGACCAAAACAGTACGTCGGATGAGTTTTAAATTTAATATAGCGTTCCATCTTAATTTCAATTAGTGGGACCTTATTAAAACAATAAACAGCTCTCGAGTACGTTGATGAAGGATGACCAGGAAAGATATAGGTAAGTACGAACAGTAATAAACGCGTATATAATATGACTTATTAAAAGAATAAACAGCACAAAATACTACCAGGAATGTGATTACCATATTTTCTACTGTGATCTATGTAAGTGATACTTTTTGGGGGTCTGGGGTGAGATTTTGCGATTCTCACCTCCGTAAAGCCAAAAATCATAATATATTAACGTTGGCAAGTTAATTAGATTTGATTATAATGTATCTCTATGATTTTGGTCATCCTTGAGCTCTCGAGCGCAAAGGCAGATCATGATATACGCTCCAGAATAAATAGGTAGTCGCAATGATGCCATTAACATTGTGTGCGCTGTCAATTTGAAAAAAAGCCCATTTTCGCGTGAACAAAAACAAGTTTTGAGGATCATTATGAATGACATTGCATATTTTCATGTTATGATTGAATTTCCAGGATACGCTATCGTCCGCTGAGCTGACTGGAAGGCGCGGTCTTTTCCTCACAGCGCGCAGCAACGAAACGTGCCACCGACATGATTAATCGTAAATATTGTAGAATTTAGGCAGCCTTGAGATGTGGACCGGCCTAGCTGCCATCCAAAAAGGTCTGAACCAATATCATATAGACTAGCTCGCTGTTCAGTATAATATGTGGTCCAGTATAATATGTGGTCCAGTATAATATGTGGTCCAGTTAAGATTGGGGACAGGGTAGGCTTTTGGTTAGGGT
This sequence comes from Beroe forskalii, assembly GCA_011033025.1. Taxonomy (NCBI): domain Eukaryota; kingdom Metazoa; phylum Ctenophora; class Nuda; order Beroida; family Beroidae; genus Beroe; species Beroe forskalii. Next base: position 117,606 of record WFMF01000327.1, read on the forward strand.
AAAGCACACAATGCACACCGATACATATACCATATCGGCACTTGATCAACCGACAAAATGCACAATAAAGCCGATTAAAGTGGGGCCGGTTAACTTAAAATATAGATTCACAAAAATGTTAACACGGGGTTTGCCAGATGCAATTCCCACAATAAATTCACACAGTGCAAGTACAATGCAAGTACAGTGCAAGTACAGTGCAAATTACCTGGTTTCCTGAATCTGAGGTGCTCAGGGAGGGGAGGAACGTGCTTGATGAAGTAGTAGGGGTCCTGCCAATCCGCCAGACAGTCGTCTGTCGGGTTGTCATATCCCGCCAACATGTCCATGTCACACTTAGACTTGTACTGCCGTTCCAGGGTGTCACATGCCTCACAGATCGGATACATCGGAGATAAAACCTCGTCTATATCTGGGTGGGGGTGTGTGGCTAATTGGGAGGTGTGGCAAAGTGAGGGTGTGTGGCTAAGTGGATTGAATTGTATATGTTTTCTTCACTTCCAAACAGGTGGGGCTGAATTGAATGGGTTTTCTTGCTGATATAACTTGTTCAAATTGAGGATATCAAACGACAATAGATTTTCACGATGTGGGTGCTAATACGCTTTTTCAAATTCAGATTGAACTGAATTCCACTTTAACCAAAAAAACAAAATGTAGTGATGATATAATAACTGGGGCGATGGCAACAGCGATTATGTATGTGTTCCAAAAGCATTGTCAGTTCGTCCAGCAGAACCTGAAATTAAGTTTTTTTCGATATGCGAAAAATACTCTTAATGCATGATGGAGAGAGGTGATTATGTTGCGAAATTACAACTTACAATACAAGCAATACATCGCAGGTTTTAAAGTATTTAACACGCTTGGAGCCTCTATGGATGTGTGCTCCCATGATCATCCTATCAATGTAACTGAGTAACTAGAGCGTATTATAAAGACGATCTAGTAGGTACACCACTGACTGACGCTGGTATAAAAACATTTCTAGCTCAGTTATCCTCGACTATCATACCACGGTGTGGTTTTAGCTGTCCACGAACACACTTACATAGTTAAAAGTCTTTATGGTTACTCTATCAACGTCCACGAAAGCATGAGAGTATGAATTCATTCTTGTTTTCACTCCTATTATAATAGGCTATCTGTACACCACAATACCGTTCATATTGATGAGTTCATAATCGAAGGAAATTCTACGATTATGTACTCATCTATATGAACGGTGGTTTACAGATAGCCTCCACCCCCAATTTACTAATTTAGGGGTGTATAATAACACTAACGTATTTGGAGTTGAGTGTTATGGATGCTCGTTTCACTGGATGTTGACTTCTCATCATCGTCCCTATCTCGTGAGAAGAGAGTGAGGACCGGAGAGAGGATAGAACCGAGGAAAGATCCTCGTTTCTCTGTCACAGGGGAGCCAGGAGGCGAGCTCGTGATGACTGAAAAATAGGGTTTCCGGGTCTCAGAATCCTTCTTTTTACACTACCAAAAACATCAAATCAGAACGAAAGTCATACGTAGCGTGGTCAAAACAGCTTTAAACTGCCTAAAGGGCGAGTTACGAGCGTTCAAAATGTGTTGGGTTGAGTGATAACGAAGGATCAAAATAAGGATAAAGGATCACTGCTGTATTATCTAATTCTATCACCTATAATTGATTAACTCCCAAACTTCTATCATGGTTCTTATTTCCACATTATACTCCAGATTTGTATATACTCACAAGGGTGCTCATCATAGTCGGAAGATAGCTTCACTTTCTTCGCGGGACTCTCGTCGCTCTCAGCCTGCAATATTGAGTAAGGATCACGTGAGAAGAGGAGTGTATTATTATCTTGATCCTTAGTGGAGTTAGTATATTAAAGAACATCGAGTGGAGAGTGGACTGATATCAACCCGAGAACTATGATAAGTTCATCTGTTTAAGTTCATCGCATACCAACATTGAGTACATTTATCATTCCACATTCACGTATAATAAGCAGTGGAGACCAAATAACCAAGCAAGTCACGATCAAGTGCCCGCTTATCAATAAAGAAATCCAGAAAAATGAAGGAGGGGTGTTTTTGATGTTTCATAGCACCAGACTCATAGCTCTTGACTTGACTTGCTCCATATTAGCTCCAGAAAACGTCATATAAGAATTCAGTTATCATCATTCGAGAACACTTATCTTAGGTACCATAGAATTTAGATATATTAGTCTATTCCAGATACAGCTGAGTCGCATAGGATTTTAAACGATTTCTAAACGGCGATTGTTGACATTGACAACTCTCTACAGATTGTATGCCTTATTGATAATATGGTGCACTGTGAAGGTCTAAGCGAAATGGCAGAAATTCTTACCAAATTCGAATAGGCAGTTTGATTTTCACAACTTGATCCTATGCGTCTCTACCAAGATAACACTGAATCGCATATCACGATATTGCTAGAGATGAAAATATGAAACAAAGTATTTAAAATCCACAAATAATTGACAGCCTTAAAAACAGTAAATATATTCAGAGTATGTTTGATAGCAGACTACACATTGATAGAAAAATCTATTATATCATTTTGCACATGCACTGGCTAGAAACTTACCATAGCGGGTCATGATACCATAGCTACTGTGTGGAAATACAGTTATTTCTCAAACCAGCGATTCTATTTAGCACTTAAAATCCACATTAATTCTTATCACTAGTGTATAAGCAGCTTAAGAATAAGAAACTTGCATGGACTTAGGTGCATGGTTTGATGATCAATGAAGACGGTTGTCGATTATGGCATTATGCCACTTTTTCGCATCAAAATTCACTTACATGAATGATCTTATTGTTTCTTATCTAACCGGCCCTTAGGGACTTTAGTAACTGAGAGATTTTTGTCCAAAAGGCTGGTTAAACTGTTTAAGGTTAAATTTAGAGACCAGTTAATTTAAGTCAAATGAAACTCCTATAACTTGGCTTATATAGAGTTGAAGTTACTTGGACGTCATTATAAAACACAAATATCGACCAAAATCATGATATTAGGATCACTGTTTAGGATCACTGCTTAAACCGGTGCAAAGTAGAGCGATGATCTTAATGATCTCACCCCAAATTATTGTAATTGAAATTATTGTAATTGTAATTATTAATTCCGTAATAACTTAGTTTCTTTCATGATTGAATTTATAGATAATTTGAATTTATAAGATGTATATTTAGTTTTAGTGTAGACTTAGCATTGTACTTGTATTGTAGTTTAGCTCTTGACATTTTATTGACATAAAGTTGATAATTTTGTATTTTAACCAATTTATAATTTTGTAGCTAAGGATGTAACCACGAAGTATGCACTACAAAATTGTGTGTTTTACTGACTAACCAACCCCATAATCATCATGATATTAGACCGGTTGATGGGTTTGAGGTAATTTACTGAGTATAAATTGACTCTAGTGGTTATTTTTAGCAAATGATCCTTGTTTTAGCAAATGACAATTGTTTAAAATTTTGCTCAAGGGGCCGGTTAAAATGGTTTGAAAATGGTTCATTTTTCGTCCGTAGGTCCGGTTGAAAAGGCCAGTTTAAAAAAGGCCAATAAAGTGAATGAATTCAGTCCCCTATGGTAGATGAAAATTGAACATCGTTGTGATGTAAGTTTTTAGTTTTGTAAATACTGAATAGTGACTTGAAGATGAGAAAATTATTTAAATCAATGAACACACAATTACAAAGTTATCATATATAATTCTTTTTGATATAATATAATGATTTATGTTAGATATATTTTGTATTGATATATAAATATATATTATATATAGATTTTACTATAGTGGCTGCTAATCAATGCACTGTTTGCACGCAGTTTTACACAATTTTGCTAGTAGTTTTAGCAAATGCTGCATATTTGTCCCATAACACGGTTCAAATAGAGCGCGGCCATGACCGCGCTTCTCTCGGACACACGGTACAAATGTCAAGCGTCTTACAGCGAGTGTGTGTAATACGATACGATAATTGGTTGAGTGTCACCTGGATTACTGCCAATTGTCAAGTATTGCCGCTCTCGCACGGAGTGTTGTAGAGATTAGTGAAATGTACTTCGCAAAAAACATGTACAAAACTGACATATGAGCTTGGGCGGGAAGTGAGAATTTGGGAATAAAATACAAAATCGTCGAATCGAAAGCCTTTAAATGATTTCATTTCATATGATTGGAAGTATGATTGATTATTTAGGGTAAAATGGTTATATTTCAGCGCTATACAATCAAGAGGCATATCTGGGGCATGATATCTGAGGCATAATCCAAGGAACAATAATTTAGAAATGAAGAAATTTATGACCTTTAATTCTAGAATGGGGGCTTCTCCGCTTTCAGGAAGTCAGGATGTGGTACTGATCATTCCAAGTGAATATTGAATTTCTTTTAAGTTATTAATTGAGTTGTTTATTAATTAATTGAACGACGCTCTGAAATGTTGAAAATGTAGAACCGATTTTTTAAATTGTACCAACAGCTCCTGGGAGGTCAATTCTAACAAACTCAAACGTGTCTAAATCCACGAACTGACACCTGTAAGTCACAACACTGTGCCACGAAGAACTGACACCGGTTCGTGACAACACTGCGCTATGACGAACTGAGGAACTGACACCTGTTCGTCATAACACTGTGCTATGAATAACTGACACCGTTTCGTCACAACACTGTGCTTTGACGAACTGATTTCTGTTCGTCACAACACTTTGATATGACAAAATGGCACCTGTTCGTTACAGCAGCGTGCTATCGCAAACTGACACCTGTTTGTCGTAACACTTTGCTATGACGAACTGTCACCAATTCATCACAGCACTGTGATATGACGAACTGACACTGTTCGTCACAACACTGTGATAAATCGAACTGACACCTGTTCGTCACAACACTTTGATATGACAAAATGACACCTGTTCGTTACAGCAGCGTGCTATCGCAAACTGACACCTGTTTGTCGTAACACTGTGCTATGACGAACTGTCACCAATTCATCACAGCACTGTGCTATGACGAACTGTCACCAATTCATCACAGCACTGTGATATGACGAACTGTCACCTGTTCGTCACAGCACTGTGCTGAGAGGAGCTGACTTCTGGTCGTCACAACATTGTGTTATGACGACTTGACACATGCTCGTCACAGCACTGTGTTTTGACGAACTGACTTCTAGGGAGCGAGTTTAAGACAATAAATGATACGATGAACTTTAAAATCAGGAGCTTTCGATGAAAATCATGTAATTATCGTCGACAGCTGAAATGGAAGGTGAGAGAGTGCTTATAATTGATATGAGTGGGGTCAGGGTGTGGGGGACGGGATAATCAAATACAATATCACTAAATTACAATAACAAGAACGGTGTCAGTAGTTAGGGAAGTGGATTCCTGAGTCTGTGGGTTTGAAGGTAGCGGAAATTCTAGGGAGAATAGGATTCCAGAGAGGACTGCACTTTAGGGCGCTGTTTAGGGTAGGTTTCTCGTTGAGGGGCAGCCTGTTCTGTCAGGTCGAGGTGAGCGGGAGGGGAGGACTTTGAGGATGTGGATGTCGTTCCAGGCGAAGTTGTATCCGGTGGTGATGGATTGAAGAGCGGGAGCAGACTTCACTCTGTCTGTGGTGTCGTCAACTGCGTTGTTCAGTCTGTAGCATCTCTCGTATTCCTTCATTATGTCAAGGAGAGGTCGGTAAGTCTGTCCATTGTACTTGGTGGGGCATTCGAGGCAGCTGATCTCGTAGATACTAGATGGTGTTGGGGGTCTGGGAGGAGGGAGGTGTAGTCTTCGTCTTGGTGAGGAGGTTTCGGAGGGACTAGGGAGGTGTTGGAGGAGAAGGTTACGTCGATGTCGTGTTGGTTGAGGATCTTCTTGATGGGCTTGAGAGGGAGGGATGGAAGGGGAGGAAGGTCTTCAAGGAGGGTCGTGGTTTGATGTCTCTGTTGAAGGCAGCAAGACATTGGTGGGTGGAGGGTTTGTTGAACTTCTGGGAGACTTCTGTCATGATGGATGAGATGCGGGAAGGAGGGAATCCGTTCTGCACGAGGGTGTGTCGCACTGTCTGGAGTTCTGCGTCGAGGTGTTGAGGGGAGCAGAGGTTGTGGGCTCGTCTGGTGAGGGACCTGACGACAATGTCTTTGGAGGAGGTCGTCGTGCAGGAGTCGTAGCGGATGTAGAGGTTGGTGTGGGTGAGTTTCCTGTAGACCGAGGTGGACTTGTCGGGAGGATGAGGACGTCGAGGAAGGGGATGGTTCCGTAGGGAGAGGGGTGTTCCAGGGTGAAGGTGAGGTCGTCAGTGAGGAAGTTGATGAAGATGAGGAAGGAGTCTTCGTGTTGTCTGTCTCTGAAGGAGCCAAAGCCGTCGTCAACGAAGTGCCATCAGGAGTGAGGGGGTCAGGGGAGGCTGGGAGGGCGAGGTCTCCGACTTCTGGTACCCGGATTTCTGCTAGCTGCACTGTCAGGGGAGAACCCATGGGGCCGCCATCATCTTGCGAGTAGAAGGAGCCGTTGAACTCGAGACACAAGGGGATAAGGGTGCTGATCACTGATGGTGGAGAAGGAGAGGTCAGGGGGAGGAGAGAGGGGTTCTGCTCGAAGGAGATGGCTGACTTCATGGCAAGGTGCATGTCGCAGGAGGTGTAGATGGACTGGACGTCGAGGGAGGAGTGGAAGGAGTTGAGGGATGCTTGGAATCTGGACCAGAAGTCGAGGGAGTCCTTGAGACGGAGATGGTTCTGCGTCAGGGGCTTCAGGATGTGCGAGAGAGTTTTGTGGGGAGCCTCGAGAGGGGTCGTGTAGAAGGAGACCACAGGACGGATGGGGGCTCCTGACTTCCGTTCGTCACAACACCGTGCTATGATGAACTGACTTCTGTTCGTCACAACACTGCAATATGACGAACTGACACCTGTTCGTCACAACACTGTTTTATGACAAATTGACGCTTGTTCGTCACAACACAGTGATATGACGAACTGACACCTGTTCGTCATAACACTGTGTTATGATGAACTGACACTTGTTCGTCACAACACTGCGTTATGACGAATCGACTTCTGTTCGACAAAGCACTGTGTTATGACGAACTGACCCTTGTTTGTCACAGCACTGTGTTATGACGAACTGACTTCTGAATTCTGTTCATCTCAACACTGCGTTATGAAAAATGAAACCCGTTCGTCACAGCAACGTTCTATCCCAAACTGACACCTGTTCGTCACAATACTGTGTTGTGATGAACTGACTCCTGTTCATCACAATTCTGTGCTATGACAACCTGAAACTTGTTCGTTGCAACACTGTGCTATGATGAGCTGACACCTGTTCATCACAACACCATGCTATGACAAACTGAAACCTGTTCCTCAAAACAGAGTTATATTACAAACTAACACCTGTTCGTCAAACATTGTGTTATGCGGAACTGACACCTGTTTGTCATAATACTGTGCTATGACGAACAGACACATGTTCATAACAGGCTGCTTGTTGCTCTGTAACAGAGGTTGAGAAAATTGTTCAAAATCTCAGAAATAACAAAAATTGTTGTTTCATCTACCAAATTTTAAATACTTGCAGATCAATCAGTAATGGTTGCAACTGGACATCAAAACGTCACTCCCATCAGAACATTGTAACTACCCATATTTTCTGAACCTCAATCAATAGCCTTTTACTTGTTACACCAATACAATGGGTAGATGAAGCTATTTCATTTAAGGAAAAACTACCAACATTGTTTACAGAATGTGTGAAATAGGATAGTGCACTGTAGAAAACTGTAATAGGGGCAAAATTAGAGCAAAATTAGAGCAAAAATAGAAATATATATACCTATAATTAGAATGCAAAATGGTACAAACTGCCATGCACCAGAAAGAGTGCATGAATGTTGTTCAAAATTTCAAAACTAAAGATGGAATTGATCTAGTGCATTCATTTCATTAAATAACAGAATATGGATGATTATCTTTGGGATACAAATACAGTCATATGGATGAAGTGAAGAATAATTCCTGAATGTAACAAAATAAATGGCAAAACTTACACTGAACCAAGATGATATTCTTCTCAATCTATTCATTGCAATGTATCCAATCTAAGACATTTGCCTCAAGGAAGATATGGATTAGAAATTCAGATTGTTCATCAACAAAAAATAGGGGGTGTTACAGAGGTGTCGCCACATTTGGGCCAAAAATTTTGGCAAAAATATGCATAAAATGGGCTCAAAAATTTTGGGAGGTCTAAATCAAAAATCCAGATCCATTTGTTTCTGAGAAATTTAGTTTTCTCAATTCAATTCTAACTGATGCATGCATACAAATTAAAACACAAGGTTAATTGTCTTTACTTTAAGTTTCATGGGTAAGTTCATACCCAATCGTCAGAAGACAAGTAACATGATGATATTGACAAAATGATCCAGTTCTACTCCTTTACAAAATACATCGGTCAAATACTAAATTGTTATCATTATGATATATATATATCAGCAATTAAAGAAGAAATCCTTTAAAACACATCGATCTGCAAGACTTTTCTCCAACTCTGGACTTGAACTTTGACATGATTTCTTGAGAATGAAAGAACAGCCAAATCCAAATGGGTCACACCTACTCACCTAGATGATTGGTGTGCAGGGGGTCCTTTCCGAAACTTTACTTAAGTACGACTTAAGTTAAGTACCTACTTAAGTTACTTTTCATTTTGCATTTCCAAAACAAAACTTAGGTGTTTCCGAAAAAATGCTCAAGTCATTTCCGAAACGCAACTTTTGTCACAAATTTAGCTACTTAAGTCTGAAAATTCTTGCTTAAGTCGTTTTCGAAACCCCCTTTGGTGTAGTGGATAAAGACGTCAATTTTGAATCAAACGGTTATGAGATCGATGCCAGTCACTGCCCACCTCGAATTTCGGAATTCTTTTTGCAAAAGGAATGGAACGGTGTTGCTGAATGCTGATCCAACTGTGATTTTACCAGTGTGCCCCGTCATGATTTCATAGCTCTATCATGTGAAATTTTACGTCCTCACTTAACGTTATGCAACGTTTCATATCACGCTCTATGAAATAACAAAACGCCACTTATTTATTCATTGCTTTCGCTACGCGCGCCGCGCATTTATTCAATTAGTGTTTCATGCAGAAAAATGAAAGTCTTGCGGAGGTTAGCTTGTGTGCAAAGCAAGTAATGTCATCAGTGAGTGTGTTGCGCGCGTCGCGCGCAACACAGGTATGGTAATGGTATGGCCTGACCGCCTGAAATGAGTCAGGCTTGACACCGGTCGGGACTCGGGCTTGACACCAGTCAGTCTTGACTGTCGCACTATGGCATGTTTGGCTCCTAACTCAAATAAGAAACTCAACTATTGTGAAGGCAATCAAAAAATCGTGAGCTATGGTGCCTGTGATATCTTCGAAAGCCATGGAATTGCAAAAACTTTCAATTTGAAAAGTTGTGACGTCTTAGTTCCATAGTTTGTGTCAGAATCAACCACGAGATAAGTAATTTTTCCCAACTTAAGTAACCTCCGGACCATACTTGCAATTTAAGTAAAAAATCACCTACTTAAGTACGTACTTAAGTGAATTTTTTGACTTAAGTTCGGCTTAAACAAAAATACTTAAGTATGAAAATCAACTTAAGTTTCCTGGCTTAAGCATGATTTCGGAAATACTTTTTACTTAAGTTTTGACTTAAGTCCGTTTTTTGACTTAAGTTCGGTTTCGGAAAGGACCCCCTGGCATCTTCAGCCCAATACCTACCTCAGCTTTCGGGGTGTTTAACACTCCTGTCGTGTGGGTTTGGGGTATCTCACTTTAACTTAAGACTTAACGACCAATTTATTCTTTCTTCATTCTTTTATCTGTATTTCAATTTAGTATTTGACCGATGTATTTTGTAAAGGAGTAGAACTGGATCATTTTGTCAATATAATCATGTTACTCGTCTTCTGACAATTGTAAAAAATCTCCGAAGAGAGTAAAATATTATATAGCTCGAGGAAGCACCAAACATTCATAATGAATGGTGTATCGCAATAACAATAAATAACAATAAATTAATATCTGATAACAATAAATTAATCTGATATGAATAAAAATATAAGTGCAAAGGTTTCAGGAAGGACAATGAATATGAAAAAAAAGGGTAAGGAATGTTTGCAGTTTTAGAAACCCTATTGAAGTGTGAATAAAAATAAATCTGAAATAATTTGAACACTCCAAGTGTGAATCCAATATTTAAAAAAAAAAACTAAAACCCCTTGCCTATGTCAATGTCAAAAAGTAAATGCAAACATCCAAAACTATATAAATATGTTTTATCTTTTTATATGGATTAGATATAAGATAACTCAATAACAATCATAATATGAAAATGACTCAAATGAAAACTCTCAACAACAAATTATGAGGGTTATAAGGGGCAAACTTCCACATCCAAAACTAGTAATCAGTTTTAGGTATGAGATTTAAATCAAGTGTGTCCATTTCAGATGTTTTTCCACTGGGCTTGCCTCTATAGCCCCTGAGTGAAATGACACATGTCTTGAGAAGGTCAAATCTGAGACGTCTCCTTAGGGTGCGCCCTTTTTTCAAAGTTTTTTAGGCTCTTTGACTCGATTGTAGATCTCAGTGAGCTGATCACGAGGATATCAAGTTTTTTGAAAATGGACAATGTCTTCCTTTGCCTCTGGGCGTTTTTCTGTTTCGTGACGTCACATCACGTGACCGGTCACGTGATCCGCCTGCTAGTACTTTGTGCGCGCTCTGATTCCGCGCGCAATTGAAATTCTATGCGCGTTCGCAGATTTGAATTGTTTGTGTCAATTCTGTGCTATATCTATGGCATGGTAAGACTAATCTTTATTGAATAATATGTAATAGAATTTTCTGTTACCAATCTATGATAGACGCAGATAGCAAATAATTTTAGGATCAGCTTATCTTGCCAGTGACATTTTCAAGCTGATAATTGCAATTACTTGGAAAATGGAAGCTCAAGTTTATACATTGAGAGCTGAGAAGTACATTAGTATTATACAGGGTTAAAATTGTACATCCCAATCAGGAGTGTCCCCAGTCAGATCACATGACAAAGCAGAGGACACTCCCTCAACCATTGATAGAGCAGAACAAGGTTCACGTGACTGATAGACTTAGAGGAGGAAGCAAGCAGTATCTCTTTGACCGTGAAGAAATCCAGTTAACAGTGACCTAGTTTGTTATATTTCAACGAGTAGGCATTCTTGCTAATTCTATCTCATCGTTTGGCAGTCTTGAAGCTTATTCCGATTCCGAGATCTGTGAAATGTGAAACACAAAAAATCCGTTTTATTGTTTTGTATTTTTAGTCTGGCGTTGCTACACCCCCTGGGTCTGAAAAAGGCGGACAAAGCGGATTCAAAACGACGGAATGTCGCTCGGAATAATGGGAATCGAGGTCTAATCCCATAGTCAGGGATTAGACCTGCACTTCTGTTGTCTGAGATCGCGAATCCGTACTCTTCTGATTCAGATGATTAGGAGATTAGGAAACGGTCAAGATAACGGTATACAAGTTTTCAGGATTGTGAACCGTCCTCAAAATCTGGGCACCATGGAATTTTCTGATACCAATCTACTAATTCTACGATAGACGCAGATAACAGATAATTTTAGAATCAGCAAGTCTTGCCAGTGCCATTTTCAAGCTGATAATTGCGATTACGGCAGTCTTAAGAACTTCTCTGACACCACCGGCCGGCTGGCCGACTTGCCAGACAGCCAGCTAGCCGGTTAGCCAGCCGGCCAGCAGGTTGGCTTGCCGGCCGGCTAGTTAGTCAGCTGGTCGGCTAGCCGACCGTCTTGCCAGTGCAATTTCGAGCTGATAATTGTGATTACTTGGAAAATGGAAGCTTTAGTTTATACATTGGGAGCCAAGAAGTACATTAGTACTATACAAGGTTAAAATTGTACATCCCAATCAGGAGTCAGGGTGCATGTGAATGCCGAGTGTCCCCAGTCAGATCACATGACAAGTCAAGGGACACTCTCCCTCAACCAATGATCGAGCTTTTGTCCCTTTTGAGGAAAAATTGATTTTTTCCTCAAAAGGGACGAATTTTTCCTCAAAAGGGACATTTTACTCAAAAGGGACATTGCAATCCTCAAAGAGGACATGTCCCTTTTGAGTGATGCATTTTTTTAATTTTTCATCCCTCAAAAGGGACAGATGGTCGAATCGCTCAAAAAGGACAATAAGTCCCTTTTGAGAATTGTGCCTTTTGAGGAAAATCAACGTTCTAAAATTCCTCATTGAGGACTTTGAAATCACAAAGTGCATTTTGCTTATTTTTGATAACCAAAACTAACAGTCCCTTTTGAGAGATTTTTATAATTTTGCCGAAATATTCCTGAAAAGGAAAATCACTCAAAAAGGACATGTCATCAAGGTGCCATTTACAAAACAATTTAAGCCACCTAAAGCCACCCGGGCTGGAAAGTGCCAGAATCAGAATCCTCAAAAAGGACTTGATCGATATAATTGATACTAAATAGTAATTTGACTCAATAGGGACATGGTTTACTCAAAGGGACATCTTTAAAAGAGCGTGCTTTCATGGAGTCATCAGAATTAAAAGTACTCAAAGCCGCCTCAAGCCGCCCTTTGCCACCAAATGCCACTAATTCCAACTCACAAAATCCTCAAAAGGGACAAATTGACACAATCACTTCAAGAGTGATCAATCAGGACAAAGTTCATGAAAAGGGACATATTTTATAAAAGTATAAACACCTGTTATTATGGTTTCAATAAAATCAAAAATTCTCAGGGTACATGGACAACAGCTAATTCCATTCTTAAAAGCTTTAAGTCTTAACCATTAACCAATACTTCAATCTCAAAAATATCTACGGGTGAGGGCAAAGGTTATTGGTAGTCCCTGTCAAACCAAGTGGAAAATACATTTATCAGATGCCATGCTAACAGATGCTTCACTGCTGGAGTCAGTGGGGTGGTTTTTATGTCGATCACCCTATGGGGTTAATGTGAAACCTTGTAGCAATACCTTTAGGAGGTGCCATAAAGCCATAAACATGGTAACTTGAGAGTGAGGAAAGAACAGGTCTAAAGAAATGCTACTATAACAATACTATTTAAGACACAGCATGCCATCTTTGAGTCTCTGGAGGCAATTGCAAAGGTCACACCTTTGCAACAGGATTCGACCTGCTTCTAGCGAAATACATACAACGCCGCGTAATAACGCGAAATATAGCGTTATATACGTGTAAGTTGTATCTATAAACAAAGTCGTGGAGGAAGGGACTCATGGAGGAAGGTTGTATCATACATCCGCCGCCGCGTAATAACGCGAATTATAGCGTTATATACATGTACATTATAACTATAAACAAAGTCGTGGAGGAAGGGACTCATGGAGGAAGGTTGTATCATACATCCGCCGCCGCGTAATAACGCGAATTATAGCGTTATATACATGTACATTATAACTATAAACAAAGTCGTGGAGGAAGGGACTCATGGAGGAAGGTTGTATCATACATCCGCCGCCGCGTAATAACGCGAATTATAGCGTTATATACGTGTACATTATAACCATAAACAAAGTCGTGGAGGAAGGGACTCATATTCATGAAGAAAGGTTGTATCATACATCCGACGCCGCGTAATAACGCGAATTATAGCGTTATACGTGTACATTATAACTATAAACAAAGTCGTGGAGGAAGGGACTCACGGAAGAAAGGTTGTATCATACATCCGCCGCCGCGTAATAACGCGAATTATTATAACCCTAACCACTAACCCTAACCCTAACCACTAACCCTAACCATTAACCCTAACCAATAACCACTAACCAACCACTAAACCTAACCCTAACCAATAACCCTAACCACTAATCCTAACTACTAACCCTAACCACTAACCCTTAACACTAACCACTAACCCTAACCCTAACCACTAACCCTAATTCCATATACTCTAAGGTCCTAACCGTAACCCTAACCACTAAACCTTACCCTAACCACTAAACCTTACCCTAACCACTAACCCTAACCCTAACCACTTACCCTAACCCTAACAACTAACCCTAACCCTAAGCACTAACCCTGACCCTAACCCTAACCTTAACCTTAACCTTAACCACTAATCCTAACACTAACCCTAACCACTAACCTTAACCATTAACCCTAACCACTAACCCTCACCACTAACCACTAACCACTAACCACAAACCACTAACCCTAACCACTAACCACTAACCATAACCACTAACCCTTACCACTAACCCTAACCATTAACCTTAACCACTAACCACTAACCCTAACCACTAACCGTAACCACTAACCCTAATCCTTAACCACTAACCCTCACCACTAACCGCTACCCCTAACCCCTAACCACTAACCCTAACCCTAACTCCAAACCCTAACCCAATATTTAAATAATTAACCCTGAAATCACCCTAACCCTAACCACTAACCCCAACCACTAACCCTAACCACTTTTCCCAAACCCTGACAATTTTTTGGTCCCAACCCCTAAAACCTAACCATTAACCTTTAACCACTAACCCTAAACCTAACCACTAACCCTTACCCTAACAACTAACCCTAACCCTAATCCCTAACCTTAACCCTCAATCTAACCCTAACCACTAAACCTAACCACTAACCCTAACCACTAACTCTAACCCTAACCCTAACCCTAACCCTAACCCTAACCTAACCCTAACCACTAACCCTAACCAAAACCCTAACCACTAACCCTCACCACTAACTGTAACCACTAACCCTAGCCACTAACCCTTACCCTAACCCTAACCCTAAACCTAACCCTGACCCTAACCCCTAACCACTGACCCTCATCACTGACCCTAACCCTAACCACTAACCCTAACCCTAGCCCTGACCCTAACCACTAACCCTAACCACTAACCCTAACCACTACCCCTAACCACTAACCCTAACCCTAACCACTAACCCTAACCACTAACCCTAACCACTAACCCTAACCCTAACAACTAACCCTAACCCTAACCCTAACCCTAACCCTAACCACTAACCCTAACCACTAACCCTAACCCTAACAACTAACCCTAATCCCTACCCCTAACCTTAACCCTTAACCACTAACCCTAAACCTAACCACTAACCCTTACCCTAACAACTAACCCTAACCCTAACCCTAACCCTAACCACTAACCCTAACCACTAACCCTAACCACTAACCCTAACCCTAACCACTAACCCTAACCACTAACCTTAACCCTAACCACTAACCCTAACCACTAACGCTAACCACTAACCCTAACCACTAACCCTAACCACTAACTCTAACCTCTAACCCTAACCAAAACCCTAACCACTAACCCTCACCACTAACCGTAACCACTAACCCTAGCCACTAACCCTTACCCTAACCACTAACCCTGACCACTAACCCTAATCCAACCACTAACCCTAACCATTAACCATAACCTTAACCACTTGTCCACCTACCTTAACCACTAACCCCAACCCTAACCCTTACCCTAACCTTAACCCTAACCACTAAACACTAACCCTAACTATAAAACCTACTCACTAACCCTAATCCTGCCCAGTTGAGAATTCCCATTGGAAAAATCAATGCTCTATGGGAATAATCAATGTGAATTGAGAATTCCCATAGGATATTTAAATATGCATTGATTTTTGCCACTTTTAAATATGATACCACACTCCAAACACTTGGAAATGCGATATTGCACTCCAAACACTTGGGAATATGATACCACACTCCAAACACTTGTCCCAAAGTCCCAATTGAGTGATATATTTTTTTAAGAAAAAATGAAAATCGCTCAAAAGGGACATTTTGTCCCCTTTGAGTAATTTTTCCGAAAATTGATTTATTTTTTGGTCTCAATCACTCAAAACGGACACATAGTGCGTGAACATTTACATGCCAAACCCTAACCCTAACCACTAACCCTTACCCCAACCCTAACCACTAACCCTGACCACTAACCCTAACCCAACCACTAACCCTAACCATTAACCATAACCTTAAGCACTAACATTAATCACTAACCCTAATTTTGTCCCCTTTGAGTAATTTTTCCGAAAATTGATTTATTTTTGGTCTCAATCACTCAAAACGGACACATAGTGCGTAACATTTACATGCCAAACCCTAACCCTAACCACTAACCCTTACCCCAACCCTAACCACTAACCCTGACCACTAACCCTAACCCTAACCCTAACCACTAACCCTAACCACTAACCCTAACCACTAACCCTAACCACCCTAACACTAACCCTAACCTAACCTAACCACTAACCTAACCACTAACCCCTAACCACTAACCCTAACCCTAACAAACTAACCCTAACCCTAGCCCTAACCCTAATCACTAACCCTAACCACTAACCCTAACCACTAACCCTAACCTAACCACTAACCCTAACCCTACCCTAACTAACCCTAACCACTAACCCTAACCCTAACCACTAACCCTAACCACTAACCCTACCACTAACCACTAACCCCAAACCCAACCACCCTAACCATTAACCAACCTTAACCACTTGTCCCCCTAACCACTAACCCCAACCCTAACCAACCCTAACCTAACCCTAACCACTAACCACTAACCCTAACTATAAACCCTACTCACTAACCCTAATCCTGCCCAGTTGAGAATTCCCATTGGAAAAATCAATGCTCTATGGGAATAATCAATGTGAATTGAGAATTCCCATAGGATATTTCAATATGCATTGATTTTTTGCCACTTTTAAATGTGATATCACATTCAAAATACTTGGGAATGCGATATTGCACTCCAAACACTTGGGAATATGATACCACACTCCAAACACTTGTCCCAAAGTCCCAATTGAGTGATATATTTTTTTAAGAAAAAAATGAAAATCGCTCAAAAGGGACATTTTGTCCCCTTTGAGTAATTTTTCCGAAAATTGATTTATTTTTTGGTCTCAATCACTCAAAACGGACACATAGTGCGTGAACATTTACATGCCAAACCCTAACCCTAACCACTAACCCTTACCCCAACCCTAACCAGTAACCACTAACCCTGACCACTAACCCTAACCTAACCACTAACCTTAACCCTAACCATTAACCACTAACCTAACCACTAACCACTAACCACTAACCCTAATTTTGTCCCCTTTGAGTAATTTTTCCTAAAAACTGAACCCTAACCTAACCCTAACCACCAACCTAACCTAACCCTAACCACTAACCCCACCCTAACCCTATCCTAACCTAACCTTAACCCTAACCCTAACCACTAACCCCACTAACCTAAACCTAACCACTAACCCTAACCACTAACCCTTACCCTACCCCCAACCCTAACCCTAACCCTAACCACCCTACCCCTACCACTAACCTAACCACTAACCCTAACCCTAACCCCTAACCCACTAACCACACTAACCCTAACCACTAACCCTAACCACTAACCCTAACCACTAACTCTAACCCTAACCTAACCACTAACCCCTAACCAAAACCCTAACCACTAACCCTCACCACTAACCGTAACCACTAACCCTAACAACTAACCCTTACCCCAACCCTAACCACTAACCCTGACCACTAACCCTAATCCAACCACTAACCCTAACCATTAACCATAACCTTAAGCACTAACATTAATCACTAACCCTAATTTTGTCCCCTTTGAGTAATTTTTCCGAAAATTGATTTATTTTTTGGTCTCAATCACTCAAAACGGACACATAGTGCGTGAACATTTACATGCCAAACCCTAACCCTAACCACTAACCCTTACCCCAAACCTAACCACTAACCCTGACCACTAACCCTAACCCTAACCACTAACCCTAACCACTAACCCTAACCACTAACCCTAACCACTAACCCTAACCACTAACCCTAACCACTAACCCTAACCACTAACCCTAACCACTAACCCTATCCCTAATCCTTAACCGTAACCCTCAACCTGAACCTAACCACTAACCCTAAACCTAACCACTAACCCTAACCACTAACCCTTACCCTTACCCTTACCCTTACCCTAATCACTAACCTTAACCCTAACCACTAACCCTAACCCTAACCCTAACCCTAACCACTAACCCTAACCAAAACCCTAACCACTAACCCTCACCACTAACTTGACCACTAACCCTAGCCACTCAATTGGGACTTTGGGACAAGTGTTTGGAGTGTGGTATTATATTCCCAAGTGTTTGGAGTGCAATATCGCATTCCCAAGTATTTTGAATGTGATATCACATTTAAAAGTGGCAAAAATCAATGCATATTGAAATATCCTATGGGAATTCTCAATTCACATTGATTATTCCCATAAAGCATTGATTTTTCCAATGGGAATTCTCAACTGGGCAGGATTAGGGTTAGTGAGTAGGGTTTATAGTTAGGGTTAGTGGTTAGTGGTTAGTTAGGGTTAGGGTAAGGGTTAGGGGTTGAGGTTAGTGGTTAAAGGTAAATAGACAAGTGGTTAAGGTTATGGTTAATGGTTAGGGTTAGTGGTTGGATTAGGGTTAGTGGTCAGGGTTATAACCCAACCCTAACCACAGGTCACCCTTAGTGGTGAAACTTAGTGGTTGGGGTTTAACCATAGGGTTAGGTTTTAGTTAGGGGTTAGGGTTAGGGTTAGGGTTAGGGGTTAGGGTTTGGGTTTTAGTTTAGGTAAGGGTTGACCACAAAAGGGTTAACCAAGTTAAATGTTTAGGGTTAGTGGTTAGGTTTAGGGTTGAGGTTAGTTAAGGTTCACCACTGAGGGTTACCACTAACCCTTAGGGATAACCACATAGTGGTTAGGGTTAGTGGTTAACCACTAGTGGTTAACCCCTTAGTTAGTGAACCACTAACCACTAACCCTAGGGTTAAACCCTAGTGGTTAACCCTAGGGTTAAGGTTAGTGGTTAGGGTCATGGTTAGTGGTTAGGGTTAGTGGTTAGGTTTAGGGTAAGGGTTAGTGGTTAGGGTTAGGGTTTGTAAATGTTCACTTATGTGTCATGTTTTCAGTGATTTTTTGAGTGATTGAGACCAAAAAATAAATCAATTTTCGGAAAAATTACTCAAAGGGGACAAAATTAGGGTTAGTGATTAATGTTAGTGCTTAAGGTTATGGTTAATGGTTAGGGTTAGTGGTTGGATTAGGGTTAGTGGTCAGGGTTAGTGGTTAGGGTTAGGGTAAGGGTTAGTGGCTAGGGTTAGTGGTCAAGTTAGTGGTGAGGGTTAGTGGTTAAATAAATTAATTTTCGGAAAAATTAGGGTTTGGGTTAGGGTTAAAAAATTAGGGTTAATGGGTTAAATGTTAGAGGTTAGGTTAGGGTTAAATGGTTGGGGTTAACCATAGGGTTGTGGGTTAGGGTTAGTTAGTGGTTAGGGTTGCGGGTTTTGGTTAAAATTAATTCTTAAAAAGGCGACCCAGAAGGGTTAGGGTTAGTGGAAATTTAGGTTAGGGTTAGGGTTAGGGTTAGGGTTAAGGTTAGGGTTAAACAATGGTTATGGTTAGGGTTAGGGTTAGGGTTAGTAGTTAGGGTTAGGGTTGGTGGTTAGGGTTAGGTAAGGGTAAGGGGTTCGGTTAGGGTTAGTAAACAATAGGGTTAGGGTTGCGGGTTAGTGGTTAGGTTAAGGTTAGGGTTAGGGTAAGGGTTAGGGTTAGGGTTAGTGGTTAGGGTTAGTGGTTAAGGGTTGGGGTAAGGTTATGGTTAGGGGTTAGGGTTTGGCGTGTAATGTTCACGCACTATGTGTCCATTTTGAGTGATTGAGACCAAAAAATAAATCAATTTTCGTTAAAATCACTCAAAAAGGGTTAGGGTTAAATTGGGTTGAGCGATTTTCATTTTTTATAAAAAATATATCACTCAATTGGGACTTTAGGGTTAAATGTTTGGTGTGGTATCATATTCCCAAGTATCGGGTTTTGAATGTGATATCACATTTAAAAGGGTTAGGGTTATCCTATAGGGTTAGGGTTCTCAATTCAACTGGGCATTGATTATTCCCCGGTAGGGGTTAGTGGTTATTTTAGGGTTAGGGTTAGTGGTTAGGTTTAGGGTTAGTTGTTAGGGTTAGATTTAGGGTTAAGGTTAGGGTTTAGGGTTAGGGTTAGGGGGTAGGGTTAGGGTTAGGGGTTGGTTAGGGTTAGGGTTTGTTAGGGGTAGGGTTAGGGTTAGGGGTTAATCGCACTTTAGTGGTTAGGGTTAGGGTTAGGGTTAGGGTTAGTGGTTAGGGTTAGTGGTTAGGGTTAGTGGTTAGGGTTAGTGGTTAGGGTTAGTGGTTAGTGGTTAGGGTTAGGGTTAGGGGTTGTAAATGTTCAGGGTTGGTGGTTAGGTTTATGTGTCCGTTTTTAGTGATTGAGACCAAAAAATAAATCAATTTTCGGAAAAATTACTCAAAGGGGACAAAATTAGGGTTAGTGATTAATGTTAGTGCTTAAGGTTATGGTTAATGGTTAGGGTTAGTGGTTGGGTTAGGGTTAGTGGTCAGGGTTAGTGGTTAGGGTTGGGGTAAGGGTTAGTGGTTAGGGTTAGGGTTTGGCATGTAAATGTTCACGCACTATGTGTCCGTTTTGAGTGATTGAGACCAAAAAATAAATCAATTTTCGGAAAAATTACTCAAAGGGGACAAAATGTCCCTTTTGAGCGATTTTCATTTTAAAAAAATATATCACTCAATTGGGACTTTGGGACAAGTGTTTGGAGTGTGGTATCATATTCCCAAGTGTTTGGAGTGCAATATCGCATTCCCAAGTATTTTGAATGTGATATCACATTTAAAAGTGGCAAAAAATCAATGCATATTGAAATATCCTATGGGAATTCTCAATTCACATTGATTATTCCCATAGAGCATTGATTTTTCCAATGGGAATTCTCAACTGGGCAGGATTAGGGTTAGTGAGTAGGGTTTATAGTTAGGGTTAGTGGTTAGTGGTTAGGGTTAGGGTTAGGGTTAGGGTTGGGGTTAGTGGTTAAGGTAAGTAGACAAGTGGTTAAGGTTATGGTTAATGGTTAGGGTTAGTGGTTGGATTAGGGTTAGTGGTCAGGGTTAGTGGTTAGGGTTAGGGTAAGGGTTAGTGGCTAGGGTTAGTGGTCAAGTTAGTGGTGAGGGTTAGTGGTTAGGGTTTTGGTTAGGGTTAGTGGTTAGGGTTAGGGTTAGGGTTAGGGTTAGGGTTAGAGGACATAGTGGTTAAAAATAGTGGTTAGGGTTGGTTGCTTAAACCCCAGCATCAGACAAAAAATAAATGAATTTCACGTCCCTTTTAAGAATTTCATGTCCTGAATGATGGATTTGTTATTTTTGTGCACCATGTCTATTTTGAGGAATTTATCGACTAAATAGCAACCGGCTGAAGCCACATTTTGGTGGCTTAAGCCACAATGTCAGTGTATACTATGAGCTAGAGTCCGTTTTGAAGAATTTTTTGTCACTTTTGACGAATTTCTTGTCCTTTTTGATGATTTTCTATGCTTTTTGAGAATATTGTCCGTTTTGAGGAAATTATTGGCCAAGTGCCACCTAGTGCCACCTTGTGCCACCAGCAAAGAACATTGTATCACTCAATGTGGACAACATGTCCCAAATGAGGAATTTCGTTGGCAAATTTGACAAAATCACTCTTTCAGGACATATTGTCCGCTTTGAGGGATACCTGAAAATGATGATCGCTCAAATCGGACCTGTCATTTTTGAGGAAAAAGGTGTGGTACTTTTGAGGAATTCCAAAAACTTTAGAAAAAACTTAAAAAAATGAAAATGTAGACTAAACGTGAGGATATGTCCCAATTGAGTGATATTTTTTTAAGAAAAAATGAAAATCGCTCAAAGGGACATTTTGTCCCCTTTGAGTAATTTTTCGAAAATTGATTTATTTTTGGTCTCAATCCTCAAAACGGACACATGGTCTGTGCACGATTTCATGCCAAAATAATCCTCTGACTGATTGCAGGGTGAAAGGATGTTTACGGCAACTGATTATTTTGGGTTGTTACATTTCATGTTTTATGTTGGGCTGTTATATGTTATAGTAGTCTCACGACAAGTTTTGACCGATTTAAAGGGTAGTACTATATGCGTAGAGTCGTGTTCTACCCGCGCTTTATATCATGTGTTTGTTATGACACACCAATTTAAATACATCTCTACGACCTTTGCTTTTGCGTTACAAAATGTGCATATCTCCGAGGTTTTTGAGCAAACTTGATGAAACTTTCAGGATATTTAGAGCTTCATAAAAGCAACATCTCAGTGAAGTTTAGATTCATTTTGAGCTCCAGAAGCGGAGTTATGACCGAAAAGCCAGTTGTTAAGCGGTAACTTTAAAACAAAACACCGGTTTTATCTGTCATATCTCAATTTCTGAGGGTCAGAAATGTTAGCTACTCCAGGAATGTATTGGTCATATCTTGCCCGTAATATCCTGAAAGTTTGATCAAAATTGCTCAAAAACGGCTGAGTTATACGCTTTTTTGTTTTGTGTTAACAAGCATTTTCTATTATTACCATATAAGGTAATGTGTGCTTGTTGTGTACAGGGTGTGTCTTTGTACACCGTTCGACTACTATAGTACTTTAGAGGCTCAGACTCACATGAAATATGATTTAGAGCACTCGGCTCAGCTTCGCTTCGCCTCGCACTCTAAATTATTTAAATGTCTCCAGCTACGCTGTCGACATTTAAATATTATATAGAGCCCTGCTCTCGCAGGGCTCTATATTGTCTGCGTGTTCATCTTACGCCTCTAAAGTACATATAATTTTCAAGATATTAGTTCCTATTAGTTCCTTCAAGATACTAGATATTATTTTTCTAGAACTTGTTTCATATTATAAATTGAAACGAAAATTGCTATTGATACATAAAATATAATAAATCTCAGTATGAGTTACAATGAGTATATTAGTTCCTTCAAGATACGAAAATTGCTATTGATACATAAAATATAATAAATCTCAGTATGAGTTACAATGAGTATAATGTATACTGTAATATCAAATCCAATAAGAATATTTAGAAACTGCTACATGTAAACAATACTGCTCTGAACATTCACTTGTAAAGGGTGCCGGCTCGTCGTGCCTGACGAATACCGACAGCGTTAGCAGGATCAGCAAAGGCCTCCTTGCATCTGGTGTTGAGGATCTTCAGAGTAGATTTGGTGTTTGCGTCGTCCTTGATGTCGTCGTATATGGTCTCAAACTGCTGTCTGTTCACAATTCTCAACTCCGTGATGAACCGGGTGTCTGTGAATGTAGATGAGGGAACTTTCACCAGTCTGAGATTGGCTGAGAGACTGTTGGAAGGGTGACTCTTCTGCGCGCGCACCATCTGGATGTAGCGGGTGTGAAGAGGGATAAGGTCGTCGAAGGTAGCCTTCTTCGTCGCGGTGGAGGGGGCATCGGCTGGGGGAGGTGGTGAAGTAGGAGCAGGGGGTTGGGGTGTAGCTCGGCGTGGCGAAGGGGCTGGATCAGGTTGGGTTGGAGCGGCGGGTGCAGGATCAGGCTGAGAGACAGGGACCAAGGGCGGGAGAGGTGGGAGAGATCCACAAGTACAGTCAAGAGGGGAAGTCTGTGTCTGCCCATCTCTGTAGTTGCGGTGGGTAGCAAGCCTTGCTTGTCGGACTGGACAGTTGAGAGGGTCGTGTCTGACTTCGCATACGGCACAGATGTCGGGGACTGTTCTCCTGAGGATGCCATGTCTCGTAGAACTGGTACCAGTAGAAACTGTGGCAGTGGTGGGTGCTGTGGGGCGTAGTGGAGAGGTAGATGAGGATGTCGTAGAGGAGGTAAGTGTAGGAGGAGAGGTGGGTGGAGCAGGAGGGGTGGGTGGAGCAGTAGAGTTGGGTGGAGCAGGAGAGGTGGGTTGAGTAGGAGATGTAGTCTGTGTAGGTGGACTGGAAGGGGGTGGAAGAGGGGCCATTCGAAGAGGTGGTAGATTCATCATCTTTTTCTGGAACTGTGTTCGTCTTAGATGTGGTCTTGTCATAAAGAAACTGGATAAACAGAACCCTCCGCCAAGCTATTTATACAGTGAGGGTGGTGATCATGTGACACCATAACGCCTTTCATTAACGAGAGGTGATGTGATACGAGACCATTCATATGGCGAGATATGGGATCCTTAACGAGATGCGATGGGATATGAGACCTTGCACACGTTCAGTTGGCTACTATTCGGTTCAGATCATGTGATGAGGCATCTTCACGTAAGACACGTGAGTGAATGCGATCCCAAGTAGGATCAGAGCGATGTTCTTATCTTGATGACGCGAGATACGTAGGTATACCGCGAGAATACGTTAACCCACTAATGCACCGATTGAGAGGCAGTCCTGAAAATTTGGATACGCTGATTTCAAATATTTTGCTCTTAATACTGTCAGATGCCCGAGAAGGAAGGCAAACGAAGGTTTGGAGAAGGAAGGCAAAGGGGTGTTGGAGTAGGGGTTACCCGGCCGGCTAACCGGCTGGCCGGTCGGCTAGCCGGTTAGCTTACCGGCTAGCCGGTTGGCTACCGCTAACCGGCCAGCTAGCCGACCGGCTAACCGACCGGCTAGCCGGCCGGCTAACTAGCAAGCCGGGCGGCTAGCCGACCGGCTGATTGACTAGCGGTTAGCTCACCGGCTGGCCGAGCCGGCTAATACAAGACCAGATCGTCTCCAAACAGTGCTCAATCTTCATTTGGCCTGCTGGCCAGTCGGCTAAGCCAGTACCCATTACTTCGTTTCTATGGTCAGTACATTAAAACATCGCTAACCATGAGTTGTGAGATAGTTGGTTCGTTAAGAGAGATCCCACCCAGTTGTTTCTCCAGATCTGAAATAGGTGTGTTTTGAGGAACATTCGAGTAGGGGCCGTGATGGTCCTGGGATCTGATGACTTATTAGCTCATCTGAAAGTACTTGTCAAGCTGATCATCATGGTTTTTGTCCGAAATTCTAACATGATTTTAAGTGGGTTAACGAGGCACTTGAAAATCGGCTAAAACCAGTCACGTGATACACCACGCTACTCTCTCCGTAACATAACCTCTCATCAGAGCTAATGATATGGTGCTCACGCCCGCCCTCTCGCAGCACTAATTGCATCAGCATATGCGATCATACCCATCATAATTATGCAGTACCGGCCCTTCCACTTCCAATGAGGAAGTTGTTTGTCTTCCATTCGAAACCTAATTAAATGGCGAGCAGAATGTGTGTACTGAGTGTGGATGGTGTTAACATTATTACAACACAGCGCTGTTGTAATAATTGATATTCGAACCACTACATTGCCCGAATATTTCGAAGTTTCAAAGATTCAGGGAGAAGCTAAAAATAATAGGGGTTAGAAATAATAGTTTTTATGAAGTTCGACTTGGAGCTGGTAATGGTACCTTATCTGAGTTTCGATTTTTATTTCAGGGGAATGTGAAGAAGAATTCAATCTCTTATACTTTAACTTACTGCGTGGTCAGTAGGTATACTCAGTTGGTGTATTGGTATCTTAATCTAGTCTGGCTCGTGATCGAAAGATCCCGAATCGATTCTTGACGTTGACACCCGCTGACAAAAGCTTTGAAACCCCAAATTTTTGACGGGACCCCCTTTTGCATGACGTAACTCCTCAAAAATTAGACTTCCCCCGCAGCGAAAGCTTTCGTGCCATACCAACTCTATGACGTTGATACCACTCAGCATCTAATTCAGCATGATGAATCACCGCATATGCATGATGCAACTATATGAAGTCATCAGTTCCGCCCACTAGTTCGAGAAGACTCCACCCATCCAGATGATGACTTCGCCCACCAACCAGAAGACCCCACCCTCCTCCAGATGAAAATAACCAGAAGACCCCACCCTCCTCCAGATGAAAAGAACCAGAAGACTTCAACCTTCCTCTAGATGACACGAACCAGAAGACCCCACCCTTCCTCCAAATGACACGAACCAGAAGACACAAACCAGAAGAACCAGAAGGTTGGGGTCTTCTGGTTCGTGTCATCTGGAGGCTCCAGATGACACGAACCAGAAGACCCCACCCTTCCTCCTTGCTTACAACGGTACCTTGCTAACAACGGTACCTTGCTAACAAAGGTACCTTTTTGACAACGGTACCTTTTTAACAACAGTACTTTATTAACAACGGTACCTTTTTAACAACGACACATTATTAGCGACACGTTAGTAATTATTAGCAGAGCAATGAAGACTAGGAAACTTAATCGAACTAATGATCAGAGCTGCTGTACATGCCTTTATATATGGCGTTGACACCACTCAGTACCCAATCAAGCATGACGAATAGCGTTACGAGTATATACCAACTCTATGACGTTGACACCACTTTGCATGACGAATAGCGTTACGTGCACATACCAACTCTATGACTAGGGTTACCGAATATATTCGAAAGTATTCGAAACTTGGGTTCGATATTCGAATATTCGTTATTCGGTCGGATCGAATATTTTGATATTCGCCCTGATTCGATATTCGTAGAATATTCGATATTCGATATTCGATATTCGAAAGTTTCGAATATCAGGGTATTCGAAAAAGTATTCGATATTCGGTATTCGGTATTCGCTCGAGCGAATATCGAATATCGAATATCGAATACTTGACACTAACAACTATTCGATATTCGGTATTCGATATTCGATCGAACGAATATCGAATCTTCGAATACCGAATACATGGAATTTACTATTCGATATTCGATATTCGATTGAGCGAATATCGAATCATCGAATATCGAATACTTGGAATTTTACTATTCGATATTCGATATTCGATATTCGATTAAGGCGAATATCGAATCATCGAACTACCGAATAAATAACGAATATATTCGAATATATTCGAAAATATTCGAAAAAATTCGAATATATTCGAATATATTCGAAAATATTCGGTATTCGAATATCGAATAGTGAAATTCCAAGTATTCGATATTCGAAGATTCGATATTCGCTCAATCGAATATCGAATATCGAATATCGAATAGTAAAATTGCAAGTATTCGATATTCGATGATTCGATATTCGCTCAATCGAATATCGAATATCGAATATCGAATACTTCTTCGAATATCATGATATTCGAAACTTTCGAATATCGAATATCGAATATCGAATACTGAGCGAATATCGAATCGCATCGAATATCCCAAATATTCGAAACTTTCGAATATCGAATATCGAATATCGAATACTGAGCGAATATCGAATAGTTTCGAATATCATGATATTCGAACAGCTTCGAATATCGAATATCAAATACCTATTTTTGATATTCGATGATTCGATATTCGAAGATCGAATTTCGAATATTTCGAATATCGAATATTTGCCCGATTCGGTAACCCTATCTATGACGTTGACACCACTCTGCATGACGAATAGCGTTACGTGCACATACCAACTCTATGACGTTGACACCACTTTGCATGACGAAAAGCGTTACGTGGATATACCAACTCAATGACATTGACACCACAAAGCATCTAATTCAGCATGACGAATCAACGCATTTGCATTATGCACATTCCACATACAAACTATATGAAGCCATCAGTTCCGCCCACCAGTTCGAGAAGACTCCACCCTTCCAGATGATGACATTGCCCACCAGCCAGAAGACCCCACCCTTCCTCCAGATGACACGAACCAGAAGACCCCCTTCCTCCAGATGAAACGAACCAGAAGACCCCGCCCTTCCTCCAGACGACACGAACTAGAAGACCCCACCCTTCCTCCAGATGATACGAACCAGAAGACCCCACACTTCCTCCGGATGATACGAACCAGAAGACCCCACCCTTCCTCCAGATGACACGAACCAGAAGACCCCACCCTTCCTCCAGATGACGCCTTTTGTTTGTATTAAAATGATACCAACTGTAATTGAAAAACGAACCGCTAGCTAACAAGCGTGAACGCCTAAAACACGGAAGTGCCGACAATCGAATCTGGTCGGGGTCTTCAGACTATCAAATTTGAATCATTTGTGATGCTATATATCTAGCAGTGACGGGTCTGTTAGAAGGATTAAGCCCATTAAGTTACCCGTCCCTTTTGAGGATTTTTTTGTCCCTTTTGAGGAAAATTTTTGTCCCTTTTGAGGAAAAATTGATTTTTTCCTCAAAAGGGACGAATTACCTCAAAAGGACATTATTTACTCAAAAGGGACATTGCAATCCTCAAAGAGGACATGTCCCTTTTGAGTGATGCATTTTTAATTTTTCATCCCTCAAAAGGGACATATGGTCGAATCGCTCAAAAGGACAATAAGTCCCTTTTGAGAATTGTGCCTTTTGAGGAAAATCAACGTTCTAAAATTCCTCATTGAGGACTTTGAAATCACAAAGTGCATTTTGCTTATTTTTGATAACCAAAACTAACAGTCCCTTTTGAGAGATTTTTATAATTTTGCCGAAATATTCCTGAAAAGGAAAATCACTCAAAAAGGACATGTCATCAAGGTGCCATTTACAAAACAATTTAAATACCTAAAGCCACCCGGGCTGGAAAGTGCCAGAATCAGAATCCTCAAAAAGGACTTGATCGATATAATTGATACTAAATAGTAATTTGACTCAATAGGGACATGGTTTACTCAAAGGGACATCTTTAAAGAGCGTGCTTTCATGGAGTCATCAGAATTAAAAGTACTCAAAGCCGCCTCAAGCCGCCCTTTGCCACCAAATGCCACTAATTCCAACTCACAAAATCCTCAAAAGGGACAAATTGACACAATCACTTCAAGAGTGATCAATCAGGACAAAGTTCATGAAAAGGGACATATTTTATAAAAGTATAAACACCTGTTATTATGGTTTCAATAAAATCAAAAATTCTCAGGGTACATGGACAACAGCTAATTCCATTCTTAAAAGCTTTAAGTCTTAACCATTAACCAATACTTCAATCTCAAAAATATCTACGGGTGAGGGCAAAGGTTATTGGTAGTCCCTGTCAAACCAAGTGGAAAATACATTTATCAGATGCCATGCTAACAGATGCTTCACTGCTGGAGTCAGTGGGGTGGTTTTATGTCGATCACCCTATGGGGTTAATGTGAAACCTTGTAGCAATACCTTTAGGAGGTGCCATAAAGCCATAAACATGGTAACTTGAGAGTGAGGAAAGAACAGGTCTAAAGAAATGCTACTATAACAATACTATTTAAGACACAGCATGCCATCTTTGAGTCTCTGGAGGCAATTGCAAAGGTCACACCTTTGCAACAGGATTCGACCTGCTTCTAGCGAAATACATACAACGCCGCGTAATAACGCGAAATATAGCGTTATATACGTGTAAGTTGTATCTATAAACAAAGTCGTGGAGGAAGGGACTCATGGAGGAAGGTTGTATCATACATCCGCCGCCGCGTAATAACGCGAATTATAGCGTTATATACATGTACATTATAACTATAAACAAAGTCGTGGAGGAAGGGACTCATGGAGGAAGGTTGTATCATACATCCGCCGCCGCGTAATAACGCGAATTATAGCGTTATATACATGTACATTATAACTATAAACAAAGTCGTGGAGGAAGGGACTCATGGAGGAAGGTTGTATCATACATCCGCCGCCGCGTAATAACGCGAATTATAGCGTTATATACGTACATTATAACCATAAACAAAGTCGTGGAGGAAGGGACTCATATTCATGAAGAAAGGTTGTATCACATCCCGACGCCGCGTAATAACGCAATTATATACGTGTACATTATAACTATAAACAAAGTCGTGGAGGAAGGGACTCATGAAGAACCCTGTATCATACATCCTAACCACGTAATAACGCGAATTATTATAACCCTAACCACTAACCCTAACTCTAACCACTTACCCTAACCACTAACCCTTACCCTAACCACTAACCTTAACCCTAACCACTAACCCTAACCACTAACCCTAACCCTAACCACTACCTAACCCTAATCCTAACCTAACCAGAATTCCTAACCACTAACCTCAATACTAACCGTAATCACTAACCCTAGCCACTAATCCCTTACCTAAATACTAACCTGACCACTAACCCTAAACCTAACCACTAACCCTAACCACTAACCCTAACCACTAACCCTAACCTTAACCCTAACCACTAACCCCTAACCACTCCTAACCACTGTCCTAACCACCCACCTAACCCTGGGTATACTTTTAACCTTAATGAAAAACACTCAAAGGGACATTTTGTCCCCTTTGAGTAATTTTTCCGAAAATTGATTTATTTTTTGGTCTCAATCACTCAAAACGGACACATAGTGCGTGAACATTTACATGCCAAACCCTAACCCTAACCACTAACCCTTACCCCAACCCTAACCACTAACCCTGACCACTAACCCTAACCCAACCACTAACCCTAACCATTAACCATAACCTTAAGCACTAACATTAATCACTAACCCTAATTTTGTCCCCTTTGAGTAATTTTTCCGAAAATTGATTTATTTTTTGGTCTCAATCACTCAAAACGGACACATAGTGCGTGAACATTTACATGCCAAACCCTAACCCTAACCACTAACCCTTACCCCAAACCTAACCACTAACCCTGACCACTAACCCTAACCCTAACCACTAACCCTAACCACTAACCCTAACCACTAACCCTAACCACTAACCCTAACCACTAACCCTAACCACTAACCCTAACCTCAACAACCCTAACCTTAACCCTAACCACCCCAACCCTAACTAACCACTAACCTAACCCTAACCACTAACCCTAACCACTAACTCTAACCTTAACCCTAACCAAAACCCTAACCACTAACCCTCAATACTAACCGTAACCACTAACCCTAGCCACTAACCCTTACCCTAACCACTAACCCTGACCACTAACCCTAATCCAACCACTAACCCTAACCTTAACCACTTGTCCACCTACCTTAACCACTAACCCCAACCCTAACCCTTACCCTAACCTTAACCACTAAACACTAACCCTAACTATAAAACCTACTCACTAACCCTAATCCTGCCCAGTTGAGAATTCCCATTGGAAAAATCAATGCTTTTAAATATGATACCACACTCCAAACACTTGGAAATGCGATATTGCACTCCAAACACTTGGGAATATGATACCACACTCCAAACACTTGTCCCAAAGTCCCAATTGAGTGATATATTTTTTTAAGAAAAATGAAAATCGCTCAAAGGGACATTTGTCCCCTTTGAGTAATTTTTCCGAAAATTGATTTATTTTTGGTCTCAATCACTCAAAACGGACACATAGTGCGTGAACATTTACATGCCAAACCCTAACCCTAACCACTAACCCTTACCCCAACCCTAACCACTAACCCTGACCACTAACCCTAACCCAACCACTAACCCTAACCATTAACCATAACCTTAAGCACTAACATTAATCACTAACCCTAATTTTGTCCCCTTTGAGTAATTTTTCCGAAAATTGATTTATTTTTTGGTCTCAATCACTCAAAACGGACACATAGTGCGTGAACATTTACATGCCAAACCCTAACCCTAACCACTAACCCTTACCCCAACCCTAACCACTAACCCTGACCACTAACCCTAACCCTAACCACTAACCCTAACCACTAACCCTAACCGCTGACCCTAACCTTAACCACTAACCCTAACCACTAACCCTATCCCTAATCCTTAACCGTAACCCTCAACCTGAACCTAACCACTAACCCTAAACCTAACCACTAACCCTTACCCTTACCCTTACCCTAATCACTAACCTTAACCCTAACCACTAACCCTAACCCTAACCACTAACCCTAACCCTAACCCTAACCCCAACCTGTTTAACCGCGCTTCCCAACCACTAACCCAACAACTAACCCAACCACCTCAACCCTTAACACTAACCACTAACCTAACCCATAACCCTAACCACTAACCCTAATTCCATATACCTAACCACCTCCCAACCACTAACCTAACCCTAGCTACTAAACCTTTAACCTCCCTAACCTAACCCTAACCACTAACCCCTAGCAAAACCCTAACCCCTAAATTCACCACTAACTCCCTAACCTAGCCACTAACCCTTAACCCTACCCTAACCACTAACCTGACACTAACCTAATCCAACCACTAACCCTAACCATTAACCATAACCTTAACCACTTGTCCACCTACCTTAACCACTAACCCCAACCCTAACCCTAACCTTAACCCTAACCACTAAACACTAACCCTAACTATAAAACCTACTCACTAACCCTAATCCTGCCCCAGTTGAGAATTCCCATTGGAAAAATCAATGCTCTATGGGAATAATCAATGTGAATTGAGAATTCCCATAGGATATTTAAATATGCATTGATTTTTGCCACTTTTAAATGTGATATCACATTCAAAATATGGCACTTGGGAATATGATACCACACTCCAAACACTTGTCCCAAAGTCCCAATTGAGTGATATATTTTTTAAGAAAAATGAAAATCGCTCAAAGGGACATTTGTCCCTTGAGTAATTTTTCCGAAAATTGATTTATTTTTTGGTCTCAATCACTCAAAACGGACACATAGTGCGTGAACATTTACATGCCAAACCCTAACCCTAACCACTAACCCTTACCCCAACCCTAACCACTAACCCTGACCACTAACCCTAACCCAACCACTAACCCTAACCATTAACCATAACGCTAAGCACTAACATTAATCACTAAACCTAATTTTGTCCCCTTTGAGTAATTTTTCCGAAAATTGATTTATTTTTTGGTCTCAATCACTCAAAACGGACACATAGTGCGTGAACATTTACATGCCAAACCCCTAACTAACCACTAACCCTTACCCCAAACCTAACCACTAACCCTGACCACTAATCTAACCTAACCCTAACCACTAACCTAACCACACTAACAATAACCACTAACCCCTTTGTCCCTTTGACCACCTTTCCCTAATTCCATTTACTCCCTCTAACCCTCAAAAACCTAACCACTAAACCTTTTACCACCAAACCTAACCTTACTAACCTTCCCTAACCACTAGCCTGACGTAACCTAACAACTACTAACCTAACCCACTAACCTTACCACTAACCCTAACCCAACCCCTTACCCCTAACCACTAACCTCCCTAATCACTAACGTAACCTCAACCAGCAACCCCAACCACTAACCCCAATCCCTAACCTTAACCTAACCACTAAACTAACCTAACCATAAGCCTAACCACTAGCCTAACCTAATCCTGCCCAGTTGAGAATTCCCTAACCACTAAAATCAATGCCAGCCTATACCGCCGCTGGCACATTGAACCCCATAGGATAACCGCTATATGCATTGACCACTTGCCACTTTTAAATATGATACCACCTCCAAACGCGGAAATCTAACCTAACCGGAATATGATACCCAACTAACCCGCCAACCCAAACAACTAACCCTGAACCCTTACCACTAAAATGAAAATCACACAAAAGGAACCACTAACCTAGCCACTAACCCTTCGAAAAATTAACGCCCGATTTTTAGTCTCAATCACTCAAAACTAACCCTTACCCATTTTAACCGCCAAACCCCAATCGCGAACCCGCATGCACTAACCCCAACTAACCCAACTAACCCCTGACCACTAACCCCTGGCTTAACACACTAACCTAACAACTATGAACCTTAGCCCTAACTCACTAACCTAATTTTGTCCCCTTTGAGAATTTTTGGAAAAATTGATTTATTCTATGGGAATAATCCAATGTGAACTGGACTTCCCCATAGGTCTTTCAGCGATTTGCATTGATTTTTGCCTAAATATGATATCTATTCAGAATGCGATGTGCACTCAAACACCAGTATAACGGTACCACACTCCAAACCGCAATACAAAATTGTTGATATATTTTTTTGAAAAAATGAAAAATCAACCAAAAGGGACATTATTCCCCAGTAATTTTAAAAGTCAGATTTTATTTTTGGTGCGCCATCCGCCAGGAAAACTGGACACGCCAGTTGAACATTGCAGCCCAAACCTGGCTAAACACTGACACTTCCTTTGGCCTAACCGCAAACACACTTCTTCTTAACTGCTAACCGCAACGCCCAGCATACAACATTATAACCTAATTTTGTTCACGCACGGGCGTGCGCTTTCAGTTTTATTTTTGGTCTCAAATCGCTCAAAACGGACGCAGGTGCGTGAACATTTTACGTGCCGAAGCCCTGGCTTCAACACTGCGCGCACGACCCACAACACTGGCTACAGGCCTTCTTCGGCCTGGCCGCAGCCTGGCTGGCACAAA
Source organism: Beroe forskalii (assembly GCA_011033025.1). Lineage (NCBI taxonomy): Eukaryota > Metazoa > Ctenophora > Nuda > Beroida > Beroidae > Beroe > Beroe forskalii. The sequence goes on from WFMF01000327.1 coordinate 151,921, forward strand.
CTGGCGCCAGCCACTGGCACAACCCGCTGACACAACACTGGCCTAACCCCTGACTAACCGCAACCTATCCTGTCGCCTTCAACGCCTCAGCCTGAACTAACACTAACCCTTCAGGCTGGCCGCTGGCTTCAACCTATTTTGTACCGCCGCACACTCGTGCTAACGCCGGCCTGACACTAACCCTGGCACGCAAACGCAAACTCGGCCTGGTATGTCCTCGTCCGGCATGACGCAAGGCCTGAACGCAACCTGGGCTGGCACTGGCCCCTGTTGACTGGCTGTGGCCTTGCTACTGCTCAACTGGCCTTGGCCTATTTTCAACCGCGACTTTAGGCCCACTGCGCCACAACCTTCCAGCACGCCGGCCTGACCGCAACCTGGCCGCTGGCCTGGCCGCTGTCGGCTGTACACGGCCTGACCGCGGCACTGGCCAGGCCTGGCACTGGCCCTCGCACTTCGGCGGGTACGCTATTTTCAGCGCTGGCCGCCCTGAAACTTCAATACTTATTTTGTTTTATGGCCTGGTCGGCCACTAGCTAACGGTAAACCATAGCGCCAGCCGCTTCTCACCCTTGCGCAGCCATAAGCCCCAGCCTGGCCGCCCGCTTTCTTCAGCACTTTAAACACTGGCCTAACCCTCGACCCTGCTCATAGCCTAATCCTGCCCGGTTGAGGTTCCATTGGAAAAATCCATTGCTTTATTAAGTCAATCGTGCGTAGTTCGAAATTCCCATGGATATTTCAATGTCATTGATTTTTGCTTACTTTTAAATGTGATATCACATTCAATGCCCGGGAATGCGATGTGCTCAAACACTTGGCCACTCAAACACTTGAGTTGATTGGTGATATGTTTTTTAAAGTAATCACTCCAAAGGACATTTGTCCCTTTAGGTAATTTTTTAAAGGTAGATTTTATTTTTTGGTCGCCAATCGCCTCAGAGCGGACACATAAGGTGCGTGAACATTTACGCCAGGCCTAGCACAACCCACTAACCGCCACTGACTAACCCCAAAACTAACCACCCCAACACTAACCAACTTCCCTAACCTAACCCACCTAATCCTAACCACTAACCCCATTGCCCCAAAACCTAACTCACTAACCCCTAATCACTAATTAATTCCATAACTATCCCTATATCATTGATTTTGCCCCTCAGCCTATGATACCACACCCAACGGAAATGCGATAACCCCTCCCAAACACTTGGGAACCTATATGATGCCACACTCAAACACCTAACCCTAACCTGACCTGATATATTTTTTAAGAAAAAATAACCAAGTAGCCATAACCACTTAGCATTTTTCCGAAAATAGCCTTTTTTAGTCTCCAATCACTCAAACGGGCATGGTGCGTGAACATTTACATGCCAAATCTAGCCTAACCCTAACCACTAACCCTGACCACTAACCTAACCCAACCACTAACAACTAACCATAACCTTAAGCACTAACATTAATCAGTAACCCTAATTTTGTCCCTTTGAGTAATTTTTCCGAAAATTGATTTATTTTTACTCTCCTAACCCTCAAAACGGACACATGGTCAATCTTGTTTACATGCCGCAACCCTAACCCCAACCTAACCACTAACCTGACCACTAACCCTAACCCAACCAAACTTTCTTAAACCCACTAACCCTCTCCACTAACTATAACCACTAACCCTAGCCACTAACCCTTACCCTAACCCTAACCACTAACCCTGACCACTAACCCTAACCATTAACCATAACCTTTACCACTTGTCCACTTACCTTAACCACTAACCCCAACCCTTACCCTAACCCTAACCACTAACCACTAACCCTAACTATAAACCCTACTCACTAACCCTAATCTTGCCCAGTTGAGAATTCCCATTGGAAAAATCAATGCTCTAAGGGAATAATCAATGTGAATTGAGAATTCCCATAGGATATTTCAATATGCATTGATTTTTGCCACTTTTAAATGTGATATCACATTCAAAATACTTGGGAATGCGATATTGCACTCCAAACACTTGGGAATATGATACCACACTCCAAACACTTGTCCCAAAGTCCCAATTGAGTGATATATTTTTTAAGAAAAAATGAAAATCGCTCAAAAGGGACATTTTGTCCCCTTTGAGTAATTTTTCCGAAAATTGATTTATTTTTTGGTCTCAATCACTCAAAACGGACACAGTGCGTGAACATTTACATACCAAAATTATCCTCAAAAGGGACGGGTAACTTGGAAATTTGCGACATCGGACTGCAAACCCTTGGAAATGCGATATCGCACTCCAAACACTTGGAAATGCGAGGTCGCACTCCAAAAGACTTGGAAATGCGATATCGCACTCCAAAAGACTTGGAAATGCGATATCGCATCCCAAACACTTGAAAATGCGATATCGCATCCCAAACACTTGAAAATGTGATATCCCACTCCAAACACTTGAAAATGCGATATTGCATTCCAAACACTTGAAAATGCGATGTCGCACTCTAAAAGACTTGGAAATGCGATATCGCTTTCCAAACAATTGGAAATGCGATATCGCTTTTCAAACACTTGGAAATGCGATATCGCACTATAAACACTCGGAAATGCGATATCCCACTCCAAACATTTGGAAATGCGATATCACATTCCAAACACTTGAAAATGCGATATCACACTGCAGACGCACTTGGATTTATACAATATCGCACTCCAAACACTTGGGAATACGATTTCACACTCCAAATGCTCTGAAATGCAATATCGCACACCAAACGCTTTGAAAAGTGATAACCCACTCCAAATTCTTAAAAAATACGATATTGCACTCCGAAAGCTTGGAATTACGATATCACCATCGAAAAGATTGGAAATTTGCATTGAAGCTCTCTCCAAAAGCTCGGAAATGCAATAATGCACTACAAGCAGTTGGAAATGCACTATCACACTCCAAATGCTCAAAAATATGTTATTGCACTCCAAAAGCTTGGAATTGCGATATTGCTCTGCAGAAGATTTGAAATGCGATATCGCTTTCCAAGAGCTCAGAAATGCGATTTATTTTTTCTCCCGTTGGCCGTGCCCATCATGTGGTAGCGCCACTAGTGGACCGCGTGGTGCCCACGTGACAAACCTTCTGGTAGGCTGCTACATTGTGACTGGGTGCCTTGACCGTGTCACGTGATGACTATGACCTGGCCTGCCCTTAGGAATAATCAGTTCCCAACTTACTATAGCAAAGTTACAAATATCCACGCACGAAAAATAGGCGGTCGTATGTTATTAGTTTGCTATTTGATACCTGATAATGAGCTCATTTCAAAGTATTGCTGCACCATGTGCATGTGAATCATGATGATGTATCTATTACTATGAATTAAAATAACTTGATAAGGGCCAATATGAATATTCTGGATGCCACACGAGGAAAGAAACATAGTTATGTCATAGGAGAATCCTCGAAACAGTATAGTAACTTAATAAGAATTTTTCGTCGGCAGGTTGCTGAATAACATTGCCAGAGAGTAAGAATAAGTAATCCCGTAATGATTTCTATCTTTCATTAAAAAGCCAATTCTAATCCTATGCCGTAATAATTGGAACTTCATTCATTCATGGAATACGATCATAGGCGCTAGGAATGGTGTAGATTACAGAAATGCTACAATAGACATTAGACAAATGGATTGTGCGTGACACGGGTACTACCTTTTAGTATGTAATATGTAGCATGTTATTTCCATCATAATGATTTATGTACTTGAGTGCATATGATTGGATAATATCTGTGAACTCGGAGCAGAAACTGATTTTAGTCAACACCAAATGAGAAGAGCAAGCGCACAATCGTAAAAATTTCGAAGTGACTGCATTTACTTCCTATCGGCCAATTACAAATACCGCAGCTGATTTTTCCCCCCCCCCCAAAAAATTTTTTAAAAAAAAAAAAAAAGGGGGGTTTTTAAAAAAATTTTTTTTCCCCAATCCCAAAACCCTTGGGGGGGAAAAACCAAACCCCCCCCACCCCCCCTTCCCCAACCCCCCCCGGCCCCCCCCCCCCCCAAAAAAAATTTTTTAAAAAAAAAACCCCCCCCCCGGAATTTTTAAAAAATTTTTTTTTGGCCCCCCAAAAACCCCCCCAAAAAAATTTTCCCCCCCCAAAACCCCCCCCCCCCCCCAACCTAACCCAACCCCCCCCCCCCCCGGCCCCCCCCCGGGGGGGGGCCCCCCCCCCCCCAAAAACCCCCCCCCCCCGGGGGCCCCCCAATTTCCCCCCCCAAAAACCCCCAAACCAACCCTGGCCTGGCACCCCCAAAACCCCCCGGCCCCCCTTTTTCCCCACAAACCCCAAAACCCCTTCCCCCAAACCTTCCCCCCCAAAAAAAACCCCCCCCCCAATTTTTAATTTTCCCAAAAAACCCCTTTAACCCCCCCCCCAAAAAAAACCCCCCCCCCTTTTTTTTAAAAAAAACCCCCCCCCCCAAAAAAAAAACCCAAAAAAAACCCAAAACCAATTTTAAAAACCCCTTTAAAAAAAACCTTCAAACCCCCCCCCCTTTTTTTTAAAAAACCCAAAAAAACCCCCCCCTTTTTTAAAAAAAATTTTTTTTTCCCCAAAAAACCCCCCTTTTAACCCAAACCCAAAACCCCCCCCCTTTAACCTCCCAAACCCAACCTTTTTAAAACCCCCCCCAAAAAACCCCCGGGGGAAACCCCCAAAAAAAATTTAAAAGGGTTAAAAAACCCCCTTTCCCCGGGGGGCCCCAAACCCTTTTTTCCCCTTTAGTTAACCCCCCCCCAAAAAAATTTGGCCCCCCCCCTTTTCCCCAAAACGCCCCCCCCCAAAAAAAAAAAAAAAATTTTGGAAAAATTTCCCCCCAAAAACCCCCCCCCCCCCCCCAAAAAAAAAACCCCCCCGGGGGGAAATTTCCTGAAAACCCCCTAACCCCAAACCCCCCTCCCCCCAACCCCCCCCTTTTTTTTCCCAAAACCCCCCCCCCTTTCCCCCCCCCAATTCCCCCCCAAAACTAACCCTAACCCCCCCCTTTTTTCCCCCCCCCCCCCTTTTTCCCTCCCCCCCCCTTTTTTTAACCCCCCCAAACCCAACCCCCCCCCTTTTTTTTTTTTTTTCCCCCCCCCCCCCCCAAAAAAAAAAACCCCAAAACCCCCCCAAAGGCCCAAACCCCCCCAAAAAAAATTTTCCAAACCCCCCCCCCCCCCCCCCCCTTTTTTTTTTTTTCCCCCCCAAACCCCCCCCCCCCCCCCTTTTTTTTCCCCCCCAAAACCAATTTTTAAAAAACCGGGGCCCCAAAATTTTTTAAAATTTTTTTTTGGGGGCCCCCCAAAACCCAAAACCCCTTCCCCCCCAAAAAAAATTTTTCCCCTTTTCCCGGGGGGGAAAAAAAATTCCAAAGGGTTTTTTCCCAAAAAAAAATTTTTTTTAAAACCAAACCCCCCCTTTCCCCAAAAACCCAAAAAAAAAAAATTTTTTCCCCAAAGGGGGGCCCCCCCAAAAAAAAACCCAAAAAAAAAGGAAAAAAACCCCCCCCTTGAAAAAAATTTTTAAAACAAAAATCCCCAAAAAAAAAAATTCCCCCCCCCTTTAAAATTTAAAATTTTTAAAAACCCAAAATTTTGGGGGTTTTTTTTTGGAAAAAACATAAAATTTCAAAAAAAAAAATTTGGAAAAAAAAAAATTTTTTTTTTTAAAAAAAAAAATTTTTAAAATAAAAAAAGGGAAATTTTTCCCCCCAAACCGGGGAAAATTTTTAAATTAAAAAATTTTTTAAAAAAAAAAAAAAGGGCCCCCAAAAAAATTTTTTTCCAAAATTTTTTTTTTTTTGGGTTAAAAAAAAGGAAAAATTTTAAAACCCCCAAAAACCCTTTTAATTCCCCAAAAAGGGGCCCCCAAAAAAAAAAAAATTTTGGGTTTTAAAATTTTTTTTCCCCCGAAAAGGTTTTTTTAAACCTTTAAAAAAACCCCCCAAACCCCTTTGGGTTTTTTCCCCCCCCCTTTGGGAAAAAATTTTGGAAAAAAAAAATTTTTTAAATGCTTCCTTTCCCCCCCCAAAAAAAAAAAAAAAAAAAAAACCCCAACCCAAATTTAAAAAAATTAAAATTTTTTTTTTTTTTTTTAAAAAGGGGTTTAAAAACCCCTTTCCCCAGGAAAATTTTTTTTAAAAAAACCCCCAAAGTTTTTTTAAATTAAAAAAAAATTTAAAACCCCCAAAAAGTTAAAAAATTTAAAATTTAAATTGGTTTTTTTTAAAAACCTTTAAAAAAAAATTAATTTTTAAATTTTAAAAAGGCCCCCCCCCCTTTTTTAAAAATTTTTTTCCCCAAAATTTTGGGGGAATTCCCCGGGGGTTTAAAATCAAAAAAAAAAATTTTTTTTTAAAAATTTTTTTTTCCCCTTTTTGGGGAAAAATTGAAATTTGGGGGGGCCCCTTTCCCCCAAAAAAAAAAGGGGAAAACCCGAAAAATTTAAAAATTTTTTTATTTCCTTTTCCTTTTGGGAAAACCCTTTTTTCCCCCAAATTTTTTTTTTCCCCCGTTTTTTCCCCCCTTTCCCTTCCCTTTTCCCTTTTTCCCCTTTTTTTTTCCCCGGGTATTTTGGGAAAAGGGGGGCTCTCCCCCAAAAGCCCCAAAATGCAATAATCCCTAAAAACAGTTGGAAATGCACTATCACACTAAAATTTTAAAAAATATGTTATTGCACCCCAAAAGCTTGGAATTGCGTGTGCTCTGCAGAAGATTTGAAATGCGATATCGCTTTCCAAGAGCTCAGAAATGCGATTTATTTTTCGCTCCGTTGGCCGTGCCTGTCATGTGGTAGCCACCTAGTGGTCACGTGGTGACCACGTGACGAACCTTCTGGTAGGCTGCTACCACGTGCCTGGGTCACCTGACCGTGTCACGTGACTATGACCTGGCCTGCCCCTGCGGAATAATCGGATTCCCAACTTTCTATAGCAAAGTTACAAATATCCACGCACGAAAAATAGGCGGTCGTATGTTATTAGCTTGCTACTTTGATACCTGATAATGAGCTCATTTCAAAGAAGTTGCTGCACCCATGTACGTGAATCATGATGATATCTATTACCTATGGAGTGAAATAACTTGGATAAGGGCCAATATGAATATTCTGGATGCCACACGAGTGGAAAGAGCATAGTTGCGTCATAGGAGAATCGAAACGGTATAGTAACTTAGTAAGAATTTTTTTTCGTCGGCGGGTTATGAATAACGTACTGAAATTAAGAATAAGTAATCCCGTAATGATTTCTATCTTTCTATTAAAAAGCCCAATTCCTAATCCTATGCCGTAATAATTGGAACTTCATTCATTCATGAATACGATCATAGGCGTTGCGAATGGTGTAGATTACAGAAATGCTACAATAGACATTAGACAAATGGATTGTGCGTGACACGGGTACTGCCTTTTTAGTATGTAATATGTAGCATGTTATTTCCATCATACGATTTATGTACTTGAGTGCATATGATTGATACTATCTGTGAACTCCGGAGCAGAAACTGATTAGTCAACACCAAATGAGAAGAGCAAGCGCACAATCCGTAAAAATTTCGAAGTGACTGCATTTACTTCCTATCAATTACAAATACCGCGGCTGATCCTCCTGAGATTGCCGTTCCATAATTCTCGTATTTTCTCCTCCGTTTCTTCGCCGTTCCCATATTTTTCCTCCATTCAACCTGACCGGGTCACGTGTTCTAGAGTGAATTATGCGTAGCACGTGGCACTGACGTGGCAGACATATCAGCCAGTAATGTAGCAGCATTGAAGTCACTAGTAGAAGCTATAATGCCACGAGACAGGGTCAGGGGAGGCCCGTAGCGGGCTGCTATTGGTGCACAAAGTCACGTGAATGAAAATGCATGAATGCATGCATTTAGGTCAACGTTTTTGACGGCAATCGATCCCTCTTATCTCCCTAGCGAAAAATAAGAGCGTTATTGGTCGTGTAACATCGTGTCGTGCCTTCGGCACTCCACTCTGTTACACGACCAATAACTACTCTTATTTTTCGCTCCGTTGGCCGTGCCTGTCATGTGGTAGCCACCTAGTGGTCACGTGGTGACCAGGTGACGAACCTTCTGGTAGGCTGATACCACGTGACTGGGTCACGTGACCCTGTCACGTGACTATGACTTGACCTGCCCCTGCAGTATAATCTGATTCCCAACTTACTATAGCAAAGTTACAAATATCCACGCACGAAAAATAGGCGGTCGTATGTTATTAGCTCGCTACTTTGATACCTGATAATGAGCTCATTTCAAAGAAGTTACTGCACCCATGTACGCGAATCATGATGATATCTACTACCTATAGAGTTAAAAACTTGGATAAGGGCCAATATGAATATTCTGGATGCCACACGGGTGGGAAAGAGCATAGTTGCGTCATAGGAGAATCCCGAAACGGTGTAGTAACGGTATAGTAAGAATTTTTTGTCGGCGGGTTATGAAAAGCGTATTGAAATTAAGAATAAGTAATCACGTAATGATTTCTATCAAAAAAGCCCAATTCCTAATCCTATGCCGTAATAATTGGAACTTCATTCATTCATGAATACGATCATAGGCATTGCGAATGGTGTAGATTACAGAAATGCTACAATAAACATTAGACAAATGGATTGGGCGTGACACGGGTACTGCCTTTTTAGTAATTAGCATGTTATTTCCATCATACGATTCATGTACTTGAGCGCATATGATTGATACTATCTGTGAACCCCGGAGCAGAAACTGATTAGTCAACAGCAAATGAGAAGAGCAAGCGCACAATCCGTAAAAATTTCGAAGTGACTGCATTTACTTCCTATCAATTACAAATACCGCGGCTGATCCTCCTGAGATTGCCGTTCCATAATTCTCGTATTTTCTCCTCCGTTTCTTTGCCGTTCCCATATTTTTCCTCCATTCAACCTGACCGGGTCACGTGTTCTAGAGTGAATTATGCGTAGCACGTGGCACTGACATGGCAGACATATCAGCCAGTAATGTAGCAGCATTGAAGTCACTAGTAGAAGCTATAATGCCACGAGACAGGGTCAGGGGAGGCCCGTAGCGGGCTGCTATTGGTGCACAAAGTCACGTGAATGAAAATGCATGAATGCAGTATCACACTCCAAATAATCCGAAATGCAATATCACACCCCAACTGCTCGAAAATGCGATATCACACTTCAATGATTTTGAAATATGATAATATAGCGCAATTAACATTCCGATCGCTCAAAAATGCGATATAACACTCTGAATGCTGTAAATGCGATAGCGCACTCCAAATTCCTGGAAATGCGGTATTGTACCTCTAATGCTTGGAAATGCGATGTTGCACTTCCAAACACTCGGGAATGTGATATGGTACTCTGACCGCCCAAAAATACGATAATGCACTCCAAATGTTGGGAAATGCTATATCGCACCCCAAATGCTCGGAAATATGATAGTGCCATACAAATACTCGAAAAATGTGATATCGTACTTCGAATACTTGAAAGTGCGATATTGTAGTACTCCGAACATTTGGAAATGCGATATTGCACTCCGAACGCTTTGAAATGCGATATCAACCCTTGAAAGCTTGGAAATATGATAATGCACTGCAAACGCCTAGAAATGCAAAATCATAGTTTCAAGTAACTGGTAAATTAATATTTCACTTCAGAACGACCAAAAATGCGATATTGCACTTTTTTAAGCCCTGAAAGGCGATAGCCCACTTTCAAACTGCTTTTAATCTGATTTCGCATTTTGAATACTCAGAATGGGGATGTTACACTTCTGACTTTCTGAACTTACGAAAATGTGACATAATCAAAGTATCACACTTCTGAATACCTGAAAAGGTGATGTCTCACTTCCAAAATTCTGGAAATGAAAGGCACTTTTGACAAATTTCTCGCCCCTCTTTATGAATTTATAATTTTGGAGTTAATTGTCCATTATGAGGACATAGTTGATCAAAATGCCATCAGCTGACAACAATTTTGGTTGCTTAAACCCCAGCATCAGACAAAAAATAAATGAATTTCACGTCCCTTTTAAGAATTTCATGTCCTGAATGATGGATTTGTTATTTTTGTGCACAATGTCTATTTTGAGGAATTTATCGACTAAATAGCAACCGGCTGAAGCCACATTTTGGTGGCTTAAGCCACAATGTCAGTGTATACTATGAGCTAGAGTCCGTTTTGAAGAATTTTTTGTCACTTTTGACGAATTTCTTGTCCTTTTGATGATTTTCTATGCTTTTTGAGAATATTGTCCGTTTTGAGGAAATTATTGGCCAAGTGCCACCTAGTGCCACCTTGTGCCACCAGCAAAGAACATTGTATCACTCAATGTGGACAACATGTCCCAAATGAGGAATTTCGTTGGCAAATTTGACAAAATCACTCTTTCAGGACATATTGTCCGCTTTGAGGGATACCTGAAAATGATAATCGCTCAAATCGGACATGTCATTTTTGAGGAAAAAGGTGTGGTACTTTTGAGGAATTCCAAAAACTTTAGAAAAACTTAAAAAATGAAAATGTAGACTAAACGTGAGGATATGTCCCAATTGAGTGATATTTTTTAAGAAAAATGAAAATCGCTCAAAGGGGACATTTTGTCCCCTTTGAGTAATTTTTCGAAAATTGATTTATTTTTTGGTCTCAATCCCTCAAAACGGACACATGGTCTGTGCACGATAACAGTTCATGTCGTCTGCATTGTACAGAGTAGGAGGGTGGATTCCGTTCAGTTGACTGAAAATTATCTGAAAAATAAAACCTATTTTAGAAAAATATTTAAATGAAATATCTGATAATTGTTTATGAGCCGCATAATATAATGAATAATTTTCTTCATTCTCTTGAACTTAGCTCAGCGAATCCAATGTCTTATCTATAGAGGTGTATGGGTATACTACAAACATAACAAAATACTGCATATCGATTTTCTAATTCAAGGATTGACATGAGAGGCGGAAGAGACTGAACTGTGAATCATCAGCGGTTACCCTACAGTTGCAAGGCTTCCCTGCCATCTGCGATGTGAAACGAACTATTTCTGAAATTCAGAAATAGTTCGTTTCACTTCGCTGAACTCAAAGCGAAAAAAGAAAATTATTCATTTAGAAAAATAGGTTACGAAGAATGAAAACAGATGATTGGCATCCTGTGGTGGATGGATGCCACCTTGCTCAGTCTCTTGCTGATTGATTATTATCCAAATTTTACAAATTCAGAGATCGGTTTCTGTTATCGAGGCTTCTGCTGAGCAGGGAGTGGCAACTACGGCCTGTCAAAGTGACTATATAGCTATGAGATCTATTGGTTGAGCACTATTTGGTAGCTGCGTTTGGGTTGGCCAGTTGTTCTTGATTGGTCCAAATAGTACACTGACAGGACCAAAGACAATCAGATTCCTAAATCAGTTGCTCAGTATATTATACAGTTTGCTCAGTACCTATATTATACAAAAAACGTGTACATAAGTCAATACAAAAGAAAATGAAGTAGTATCTTTATAAGGGCAAATCAATTTAAGATCATTTTCGTATGTACGCCCTGTTTGAAGTAAGTACATGATGTTTTGAAGAAACTTCTTTTTCTCAAGATCAAGCTTATTTCTTACAAAGAAATAACAATCAGTAACTTGCAACTCAAGTTCTTTTTGTTATTTCTTCGTAGGAAATAAGCTTGATCTTGAGAAAAAGAAAGAAGGTCCTGCAAGTTGCGGGAACTTTCTTTCGTCAAAGTTTTGAACCCACAATTCACATATTTTATATCAAGCGTAAAAAGTAATGAAATCTGTAAAGAATAATACTGTATACAGTAGGTGAAATAATTTTCTCTGGGGAAAACATGATCGTACTACTTCTTAGGAGATATAATCTACAGTACTGGAAGATTGACTTTTTAAAGTGTTTCAGTGTTTTTCTCAGTGTAACCTGCAAACCTGCGAATATTTTGAATTTCTGAGCTTAGATTCAAAATAATTTTTGTCAGATTATTTTTCAGCTTCTTCTCTGGAATTTCTAAATTGTACCTACCATTTGAAGGTTCTTGCTGGAAATCCGAGCTAGACCATCTGTTGCAGACCACATGTGCTCCACTCCAGAATTTACAAGAATATAATTATATTTTGTCATAATTAATGCTGTGAAATTAATAATATATGAGAATAATCAATGCTGTGGTACTCACAAAGATTCCAGGAGCTGTAATGAGGGACAAAGCAACCACCAAGTTGAGGGTGTTTATCATGAGGAGCCACCTCAAGACTCGGAAATAGGTGGAAACACCGGAACCCAGATTACACTCCACTTCTTTGATAGCCCCACCCCAAACCCTGAAACAATGGAACCCAGATTACACTCCACTTCTTTGATAGACCCACCCCAAACCCTGAATCAATGGAACCCAGATTACAGTCCACTTCTTTGATAGCCCCACCCCAAACCCTGAAACAATGGAACCCAGATTACACTCGACTTCTTTGATAGCCCCACCCCAAACCCTGAATCAATGGAATCCAGGTTACACTCGACTTCTTTGATAGCCCCACCCCAAACCCTGAAACACCAGAACCCAGATTACACTCCACTTCTTTGATAGCCCCACCCCAAACCCTGAAACACCAGAACCCAGATTACACTCCACTTCTTTGATAGCCCCACCCCAAACCCTGAAAGAATGGAACTCAGATTACACTCCACTTCTTTGATAGCCCCACCCCAAACCCTGAATCAATGGAATCCAGATTACGTTCCAACTCCAACCTCACAGTTTTCAACTCGCGGCCACAATTATTGAATTACCAAGAAAAATAAAAAAAAGAAGTTTTCAAGGAAATATGAGAGTTAAGTCTTTTGTTTACTGAACTTCAGACCCACAATAACTTCAGTATAAACTGATCATTGTCTATAATTGCTGCCGCTATTGTACCAGCTTAGTTCCATAAACAAGACACACACAATATAAGTCTTTCTCAAGGATTAGACTATTGAGAATGGCATCAATATCATGATTTAGTTTGTAGAAAATTGATGATATCAAACCACTTGCTTTGTTTTCACAACACCAGAACCCTACCACCACTAATTATTGTGGACCTTAATGAAACCGAGTAGCTACCTAAATGGGCTTCATGGTAAACAGTGTAGTACACGATATCAAGCGAGCTCAGGATATAACAGGGTGATCTGCACTAAGCTTGCAAACCACAGTGATATGGGCGTGGTCCTATTCACAGTCATACCCATTCTTTCTAAATCCCTTACCAACGCTCTTCGGTCCGTTGTTTTTCCTTACTCCCTCCTTCCTTCACCTACTTGTCTCTAATTTGATCAAACTATCTCTTCTCTTCAGTATTCCCCCTTCTCTTCAGTATTCCCTCTTTCTGCTCTACCTTCTATCCCCTTCCCCACCTCCTTCCATCCTGCAGATAATGACCCCCCTTTTCTTCCTCACGTGAGGATACAATTTCTGTCAGAACATCTGTTATCCATTCCCTTCCCCCACTGCTTTCTAATTTTCTACATTAAATCTCCTCCCTCTCCCCCTCTCTTCCTCAGATCACGTATCCCTCTCATCCCCCCTTTCTTCCTCACGTAAAGTTGCGAAGACTGTCAGTGAGTTTCTGCCAGAACCTCTGTAATCTATTCCCTTCCCCCTGGCCCCTCTCCAGTCCCTCTACTTTCTACTTATATCCCTAGTCCCTGCATCACTTTATACATAAAATCCCCCTTGTTTTTCTTAAATTCTTCCTCACGTGAAGTTGCGAAGGCTGTCAGTTAGTTTCTGCCAGAACCTCTGCACCCCAAGGCTGATCCTGTATCCTATCCACGTGCACATGGGAAGGTTCTTGATTTCAAACTCTTCCATCTGACAAAAGGAGAGGTGGTGGTTAATAATGGACTCTTAATTCGAGGAATAGAATCTTAGAATTTATAGGTTGAATTGCTCTCCTGCGAAACCCAATTCGCCAAGAATCTGAAATTGAGAGGCAAATTTAGTGATCCCGTGGGCCTCCAGGATCCTGGTTCAAATTCAGCTCATTCTGTACTCCAGCAATAGGACTAAATCCATGACGTTAGAAATAAAGCGTAAATGCTTAACTACGTTCTCAACTTCAGGTAAATTATTGATCAGAAAATCATTCAGCAATACGCCAATTTTCTTCCCGGCCGTTGAGCGTTCAGTGAGTGAAATATTTTAATCGTGACAAATTGTAACTGAGACAAATTTATCATTAGTCATTACATTACCCAGTTGTACCTAAAATATTGATAAGGTACCTGATTGTACCTGAAATATTATAATTAGGTGCCTGATTGTACCTGAAATATCAAGTATCTGATTGAACCTGAAATATCAGGTACCTGATTGTACCTGAAATAGGTACCTGGTTGTACCTGTACTACTTATTACTTACCTGAAATTGTACCTGAAATAGTATGTACCTGGTTGTACCTGAAATATTAGAATTTACCAGGTACCTAACTACTTGAAATTGTACCTGAAATATCAGGTACCTGGTTGTACCTGAAATACCAGGTACCTGATTGTACCTGAAATATCAATAATCAGGTACCTGGTTGAGTTCCTCCCTCCGCATGGTCCTCCTCTCCTCCAAGTTAAGGGCAGACTCAGGACCTCGTCTCAAACTCACTCGGCTTCGTCTCCGGAGAGTCTTACGGATGGACTGTCTCGAGACTGGCAGATCGGGAATTGGGGGAACGGTTGAGGAGTGGGGTTTGGGGTTGAATATTGGGGATAGCTTTCAGCTATTTAACCATATTAGTGCCCTTTCAGGTTTATGTAGAAAGTTGTGCATGTGCAAAAAAGCAACCATTTTAATCTTCATCCATAAAAGCATAAATTACAGAACGTGCAGTCTAAGCATTCATTAAGAGTTTAACTATACTTCTTCAAACTACAAATTTCATGAGATATTCCCGGGGTTATCAGGCATATCATCGTGTCCAGCTTACCCTGGGCCCTGTTTATCTCTGGATCCTGGATGGGATGCAGCTCAATGTCCGCTGCACGCATCGGTCCGGGAAGTGTCCCATCTCCCTGGGATGATGGTAGACTTATTTTGTACTTCAGAAAACTTTCATCAGTAGATTTATAAGTACGCATAATCATGAACAGACCGCTGATGCACAATTGAAGTGCGTTCCCATTGCACACTCCCTTTGCCCTGGGTATCCCTCCTACTCTCCTAAGAGGGACTACATGGAAATTGACAAAGGTTCATATTCAATCTTCAAATCAAGGAAAATGGTGTTAGACATTTTGTTGAATTGGCGCGATCTAGGTACTTAAGATAACTCTGAAAACTAGGGTTTCCAATATCGGTCGAAATTTTTTAACGGCGATAATCGATAACTTTTTGTGAATTATCGGCGATACCGATAATTATCGGCGATAAATTTACTTCAATTTTAGACGTCAATTTATTGCTGAGTTTTTTGGCTGCTTTGTGTTAGACTCAGCCATCTCGGCCTGTGGAAGATCAATACTGTGCTTTGCTTTGAGATGATTCCACAAACTAGAATAACTGCTCTTCGAAATCGAAGTTGCAGCAGAGTTGCGGCAGATTTCGTACACTGCTTGCAGACCACTTCCTCCCCTCATTTGTATATAGCAGCCATATACATGGCTTGTTAAATACAAATTGAAGTATCAATCAACAGAGACTCGAAGTAGAACGTGAGTCCAAGGTCAAACGCTTAAAACAGTTTGGAAAAAATTTCAAATTAAACTAAGCTTGGGCGTATTTTGTTTTGAAATGATAATGATGATCATGAGACACATGGCCGTGAAATGCTACGAATTGTTATTTAAACTGGTCCGCTGCTTTGAATAAGGTAAGATGAAATTTCCACTATAAAGTATCAAGAATCAAAATATAAAATAGTGCTTCCATAGTTTCATACAAAGCTCTGAGAAAGTGATATATAAGTGCTTTGGAGTACTCAGTACTGCTCTATTGTTCTGGTTTAAATTGAAATTGTAATATATCATATCGAAATCTATCCTCTGTTCTTCTAGAAGGCTGGTAAACCGTGAAATTGACTGAAACCAATTCATTTCAGTTAAATATTATGGTTTTAAAAGTATTAAATTTTATCGGTTTATCGGCACAAAATTATCGCCGATAACCGATAACTGATTTTGGTCCAATTATCGCCGATAATTTTATCGGCGATATTATCGGTTGGAAACCCTACTGAAAACCAATGACCACAGTTCAGAACTCAGAAGTGCCGTACCTTCCTGGTTTGTTCGTCCCATATACGCGAAATACAGACTGAAATCTGACACTTGTTTGATGTCACTTCTACACTTCTATCATTGCCATTCCTTTCAGATAAACTTCTTTGGTATGACACCAAAATATGATAATACTGTTTTAAACACTGAGTACTAATGTATTGTACAATTCTTGTCTAGTGTAATCACCCAATGATGAATGAATATGGCAATATGTAAACCATAGGTCACAATGCTGCTATATCACAAGTGCAAAAAAGCAAGAGGCAAGAACTCGGTGAGTTCCTACTTACCTAGTGATATCTCTGTTCTGGAATATCATTAAACTTATACTAGATTCCTGCTTTTTAAATTTTGATACACCTTTAAACTTTTTCTGTAACCGTGATTTTTCATATCAATTGTTAGCGGCAAAAACGGCAAAAAATAGGGGGGGGGGGGAATATGCGGATATGGAGCGATATATTTGGTGAAATAAGAAAATTTAACGCGGAGTTCCACTTGGAAAACCGCAGATTTTTATCCGGATTTTACTTTGAACCCACACGGTATTTCGAGCAAAATCCGCATATAATTTCACATTGCACAAAAAACATGATGTAAATCTGTGTTTACATCATGTTTCGTTCCATCTGCTATGATGATAAAGCATGAAACTGTGAGGTGTGTTTCATTTCAAAACGGGAGTTGAGTAGCTGCAATGTTTGTTATCTCATTATCAGAATGTTTAGTCATTGATGATCATTGAAGTTTACAAGGCGTCAATGAGACTTTTTAGTGCAAAATTTGACTCATGATCAAGAATTTTGGTTTAAAAAGTAGAAATAATGTAAGAGTTAAGAAACATGAGCTTGTTCCTCGTCTTAGACAGCGGATGGCGGTAGCAGAGGGTGAAGTGGGGGTGGGTGTTGAGTGGGGCCGGAGCGATGCAGGATAAGACAAAGTGATATCATTGCTTATCAATAATTTAAAGACGAATAATATGAATTAATATTGAATTTAAAGGCGAATAGTATTGAGTTACAATCCCAAATACCTGTTTAGGAGGGTCGGGTGCCCGGCCTAGCTTCCTGCGACGCGAACTGTGCCTCGTCCGACTAGGTAACTGAAATGTTTTGAACCTTGTACAAAGAGAATGCTATCACTCCGTTAGTTAATTATTAAGTTAGTAATAACTAAGGTACTCAAAAGTGGTTATTTTGATTCTTATTCTAGTTTTCAATTGGTTGAATGGTCAAGGAAACTCTGGAAATCTTGTTGAGAGGTCTGTTATGGGGATAATGGTTATTGGAACACAAATCAGTAAAATATGCTGAACATGCAATGCACATGCTTTGACAATGATACACAATAAGCGTATGGCGGACCAGCGATCATTAATCTGACAAAGTTAGTGACCAAAGTGGAGACTGGAGAATCATCTCATTTCCTATCAATTTATTGAAATTTATTGGTTAAATGAGATCCATTCTCCAAATTCCTTCAGGTCGCACACTTTGCAAATCAGCTGACAGATAATTAATAATAATGGATAATTCAGCAATTTATTGCCAGCAGCGCAGAACTTTAATTGGAGATTAATTCATCTGCTGAGTTCGGCAGAATTTGATGAAAACAAACCACACCCTACAGGTTTATTACTTTATTAGTTTATTCACCGTTTAGATGCATTGTCAGGACGTCCATACGTGCTAAGCTTTTGTTGGGCCACTATATTATAATTAGAGTGAGACAATAAGTACTATGAGTTTTCTGTGAGCGATTGTGGTTCTCCATAACACGAAATTTAGGTCATTTTCTCTTCTCACATCCAATGCTTCAAAAGCTGAAAAGAAACCGTCAAACTTCACACAATGCCGCATTGACCTTGTTTCTAGGAAAAACAGATGTTCTGGAATTCAAGTCAATATATACATAAATATATGCTCCTGGTTGTTCCACATCTCAGATTTAATTTCAGTGACAAGATGCTGGCTTTTGTTTTCATCTCGTTGGTGCTCCTTTCTGCCACCAGAGCAGCTCTAATCTCATCAGAGGACCAAGAAGGAATACAGCAATGTCTCAGGGAAAAGCACGTAGCGCTCGGCGTCGACTGGGCTTCTAACGCCAGCAAGTCTGCAGGAAGTCTGGTTTCCTTCAAGAGGAAGAAGAGGGAAGTGGGGACACCACGACAATCCAGCATGGTGTTCCGGGGCAGCTGTGCAGAGTATATGGAGCTGATGGGACCGGCTGTGGAAGCGATGCAGAAGATGGGAGTGCAGCACCTGACAGTAGGGTGCTCCGTTAACAAGCACGCAGTCATTTCCTGCGTTTACAGCTACCGGATGCCTTCAAAAGTATAAGTTGGTACTGTCGGAGACAAACTGGTTCAGGGTTCAAGGAAACGACACTTAATAAACACTTTAGTAAACATATTATAATGGGATTCTTTCAATGAATATATTTTTTCAAGCCAATAGAATATATTCGTGAAATTTCAAATGTTTCAATTATCAAATTAAGAGTTTGTCTTACTGAGTAAAATTTTATAATTCTGTTAGTCTGTTAGTCAGTTACTGGGTTAACTTTCTATGAATCAAACACAGCAAAAAATAGCATAACTAATTCGTAAGAGCAAACCCCAGCAGTTCGAGGGTTACGATGATAATTGATTAAACGGGATTTAAAACGTATCAAACTGTGATAATTTCTGAAGTTTGAAGAAACATTCCATTTTTCTAATCTATCATTCTCTATAATGCAGTATGCAATGACAGACCATGGTCACATGGTTTCAGTTTGGCTAAGGCCATTGTTGAATGGCTATTTAACCGTTAAATTTTTGGGATTTAGCCTTAATTTAAAGGAACTCTCGACATTCAACAATTGAACCATGGTGATGACTAATGATTGATGCTATGGCACCTCATTACCATACTTCATATCATCCTGCATCCAATTACTCAAGTATCACGTGCGTTATCTAATTAAAATGCAAGTGCCGGGATTGAAGATTTCTAGGCTCTAGCAAAGGGTGGTTGACCGTCACTAGAAAGATCAGAATAGGTAGTTTCATTATTCATAAGGCACTAACTACTTAACTCTTTTACTGCACTCAATAAACATGAGGTAGCGGGTAGATAATTTGGATTATAATAAACCTAATTGTGCTTAGTCTACGGTTTATCTGAACTTGTGCGGGTGATGAACTGATAAAGAAGATCATTGAAATGGAAATTAAAGGCACACAGTAGGTACTTTGTTGAAGCTCATTACTCGAATTGGGCAAACCACTAATTTTGATGCTTAGGGCGGTACCTTTCTTTTCAATTCTTCAAGTTGGATAACAGTACTTTGCTTGTTTGCTAACTATAGCTGCATCAAAAACTGTTTTCAATCTGATATTATGATCTGTTCATTCAAAAGTTCGAAGATGTGTCAGTCTAAATACCTAAATGTTGATCCAACAGTTTACCTATCATTTATTAGATTATGGTGTTACATTGGTGGTTCTTCCTATGGTCCCTATCTAATTCCGGGTCAACAGAATCCGAACTAATTTCTCAAGAAAATCCTGATGAAGTTATTCCATTGATCCTTAGCAATGCAACTTCTGCTCTTTCAATTCTGATCACAACTGTCAAATTGGACATAGCGACAGTGCCATCAGACACAGGTCGTGTCAGCTCCCGAAGACCAGGATTAGTTACACCGAGGGCCGAACCACACCCTATAGAGGAGAAGGAACAGGATGGTAAAAGCATACAGGATGACAGTAGGAAGGATAATGATAAAAAGGATGAGAGCAAAAAGAATAAGAGCATCACTTCTTCAATTTCATTTGGAATCATTGCACCAAACTTCGTCATTTGCCTCTTTTGCTTGGCACTGAATGGTCTCATCATAAAATTTTACTGGAATTCAATATCCTCGATAGTTTCCTTGATGTACTTTACAAATGCCATTGTTGCAGTGTGCATTGGACTTGGTACATTGCTTCAAAATGTGGCTTTGATTTGCCAGTATAACAATGCATCAAAAGCAGCCAGTTACTTGGCAATAGTGAGTTATGTGTTCATCGGAGCATCAATCAGAACAAGCACTTTAGTCAACATGATTTTGTGTTTGGTAAGAGCAATCAATATCATCAACCCATTCTATCACACCAACAAAGCTCTCATAGTCTCATCAGTTATTTCATATGCCATACTTTGGGCAGGAATTGCCATATTTGATGCTGCCAGGTTCATTTGGAAAAATACTCTACAACCTGACCTATATCTATATGTCATCAAGACATTCATTATCAAGCCAGAAGTTGGGTTTTCATCCCTGAAATGGATTTCATCAAAATCTCTGACGGTGGCAGAAGATATGATAGTGTTGTTTGGACCAGTATTTGTCGTACCAGTTATGGTTCTCGTTGTCTCAACTGTAGTTCAGGTTAGGTTATCATAATATCTAATTATCCAAATACTCAAATATTCCAAAATCCTTTGCTTATTATATTATTTTCTTCGATAATTCAAATTTTAGATCCCCAAAACCCATTGATAAATTGTGACTGTAAATTGTCGACTTTGCTGATGAATCTGTATTTCCTAATTTTCGATTTGGCATAACTCATTTACAAAAACTGTTCAGGTGGTAAACCTAATCAAAAGTAGTGAAATCAATGCTCGTGCAGCTAAAAAACGGGCTGCTACAACAATCCTAATACTGTCCTCCACATTTGTCACTTGCAACCTGACCTCTATTGTCATTTGGATTGCAGCGTATCATGACTACATGCAACGGCAGTATAAAAGTGTTGCTGGCGAAAAAAGCATCAAGTCTTTAAATTGGATTCAACTCTGGTTGATCTACTTTTCTGGAACAACTCTTTTCCTTATTTGCTCAACCCTTACTCCACTTGTTATCGTGATGAGAGGTGACTTCAACGCAGAAAAAGGACTGAGTAAGTTCGTTTGGGACTTGTGTCAGAGATTAAAGCCGCATGGATGCAGAAAAGGAGGAAAGTCCTCATTGATACCAAGACTAATGAGACTGCATTCTAACATAGATAGAAGGACTAGGACTGCCCAACTGCAGGAAACTGCATTGTCTAGAATATCATGATTTTAAAATAAAATTGTTTTGATCATTTCAAAGTTTTAAAGCAATATTCATTATTCATCACCTTCAAGTACCTCAATGATATACCTACTTACCTATAATAATAAAATTAGTGACTATAAAAGTTATATAAGATATTAAATATGGGTCTATCAATCATAGTGTCAAATACAAGATGTCTTGCTAAGTAAACTTAAGAGCTTAATAAGCTAGGCACAGTTAGCAAGTCAGCAGTTTCTAAACAGCAGCAACTTTGCAACAGAGCTCCAGTGTACTAACAGAAATGGTGTCCTCATTCTCTGGTTCCTCCACAGGTGGAAGGTAGTGGGGTCCATCACTTGTAATACGATGTTCCGTGATATCCACCTCAAGTTCCCCACTATCCTCCTCCAGAACCTTCACATTGCCATTCTCCTCCTCCAGTACCTTCACATTGCCATTCTCCTCCTCCAGTACCTTCACATTGCCATTCTCCTCCTCCAGTACCTTAACATTGCCATTCTCCTCCTCCAATACCTTCGCATTGCCATTCTCCTCCTCAGATACTCCTTCATTTGGTGATTTGATTGCTTTATCAGTCTCAAGGGGTTGCTCAGTGTATTCGAAAGAATCTTCTTTAGCTAGACTATTTCTTGTTGAGAAATTTTGGTTTTCCATGCCTTCTTCGGCATTGGTTTCCTCATCTGGGGGCGTGGTATTATCAGCTGCATCACTTGCCTCTTGGATGGTTTCATCCACATCCACATTCACTAAATTTACTTCTTGGTTATTGTCAACTTCAGCAGTGATACCGTTTTTGATTTGTTTACTTCCATCTTGAGTGGAACTTTCAACAGAGTCATCACCCTTGTGATTATCATCAATAACATTGAAATCGCCAATATCTTCCCCATCTACTATGCTATCAGTATTTTGTTCCTCTTCGATTGAGGGGTCAGATCGTGGAGGTAAGGGAGGAGTAGAAGACCTCGGGGGAAGAGGAGGGCTTTCTGAGGGAACTCCTTCATCAGCAAGATCTGCTGCTGCAACTTTATTTTCAATGACTTCTTCCTCTTTCCCATCGCCCATAGGGATGTTTTTAGTTACGAGTGCAACTTTCTTTGTCCCTTATCTAGGATTTTTCAAAAGTTTTAACTCGCTCCATTATCATGCCCCATCTAGAATCTTCAAAACCATCAGTTATGCTAGAGAATTCATGTTTGCTAAAACATAATTACAGTTACCCATTTTACCATATTCTTCGCAGCAGTATCATAATTTGAAATTTATAAAGTACAAAATCACAGAACTTGAAATAAAAAAGCAAAAAGATTGAGATTGCATATATAACGAATACGGGAGAAAATATATTATTTAGGTATAGACGTCACTGCATACCAGGTACTTCTTTTTTCTATAAGTAACTTTAAATGGGAAAACAGACCCAGAAATCGGAATTCATTAGTATGTTAATAGTGGTATTGCAGCAAAACAAAAGATCACGAAACATTTGCAGCAATTTTACCTTTTATGGCATGCTTGAACTGAATTGTTGGTATTGTGTTTTTAACTAAATTTTCATTGCATAAGGGCAATCCTCTCGACTGTCTTATTACGAATAAATTAGAATATATTGTGATGGACACAACTCCATAACAAACAGGTTGTTAATTTATTTTGACAATAGGAGATTGATTTTGCTATGATGCTTATTGATATAGGTACCGGGTACGTCATGAAATCATTTTCTAATCAGAATGGTTACAGTTTTATTGTGTAAGTAGCAAACCAACACTATACATGATAGCAACATTTGACGAAATTATCTTTTTATCTCTACCTAATTCAGTATTTAAAAAGCTGAAACTTTAACAGATGCTATTGCTTCTAATATAGCAAGTAATATGGTAACTGAGTAACTGGATTCACTAACGATGAGCCTGAAACTTTTAATTACCGTAATACTTAAAAACAGATGCGTTGAAATCTTCTCTTACAGTCAACTAATCAATGATAAATAAGTAAGTTCAACTAATAATAACTATACACCAAAAAATAGGCTCTTGTTAATTGTTCAATTTTAGGCCGACTGTTGAATAGAATAAAATCTAATAAAGTACATAAAATTTAATATATCTAAGCATGCTAACTAACTTTACGATATTTAAAGACCCGCGCCTATAGCTCTATAGGGTCCATTTTGCGATGTCTCCCGATTCCCGTATACGTAGCTCGAGAGATGTATCCGGTTTAGACCCGCAGCCAGTCTAAGGTTGATGGTCTAAACCAGTATCTGAACCCGATCTATCAAGGGCTTATGTATTAAAAAGACACAGATGAAGAACTCTATAAAAACAGTAAAAAGCTTCTGCTACCCTGCTTCAATTACTCTCACTTCAATTGTTTGATTACGGCGCAATGAAATTATGAAATATCTTTTCTACATTCTCATAGAAGTGGAGCATCATACATACTGCTCACTAGGTACAAAGAATTTCGCAATAAATAAAAACTGCTCGTCAGTGAATTGTAACTTTCTGAATTTCCCGTCGCTGGACACAAGAAAATTCACTTCAAACGGAAAAAAGGAGAAAACACTTGCAATACCGCTAGCCAAGCAGATCTGGACACTTATTGCTTCATCATTGATCTTCTGTAGCACACCTTAAGAGCAATCATAATGTATACATGTAAAAAGTACAATGTAAACCGTACAATCTGGTATTATATGATTTGTAGTGGTAAAAAGAGCAATTCAAGGTGTTTCATGAACAACTTATGTTCTGTATATTTTGTAACTTTTTTGCGTTTTGGGACCGCCACATTGCATTTCTAATCAAACTTCTCAGACCTATTATACGCCGCGCACGAGAAATGGGCGGTTAAACGTCATCAACACACTACATCATGAGATGATAATGACGTCATCTTGCCCGCCTATTTCTCGTACGCGGGGTTTAATTTAACTCAGAGATTCAAGGCAGACCGTACAGGCAGCAGGCTGCGTTCGTTACTTCTCCGAATCTCATGTGCCTAGAATTTAACTGCCTCAGTTCGGATGCCTCTCGGGCATAATCGAAAGATGAGCTCGCTTCATTGATTGCCTCAAGCTCAAAACTTCATAAGTACTTCAGAATATAGCATAATATGATATCATGCCGAGCAGCACAAAGAAGTTCTTGACATGATGTACGCTTTCTCGTGTCCATTTTCAATCTAACTCCGTCAGACTTGTAACAAAGTGGTGTCGCAAAGTACCATGACACCATGATAACAAAGGGCGGGAGACAATGCTTCATTTGCTTGGATGACTTCTCGAGAAGGGCACTAAAATTATAGTTATATTAAGATCATATTCTGTTTGAATGTGCTGGGAACGGGGGCGTGAATAAATAGCTTGGTGACTGTGAAATTATTTATACTTAGAGAAAATAACTTGAGTGAAATCGAGACTTGTATTGAGACCATTAAGACAAGTTACAAAACACTACGTCATATCAAAATGAATATTAAATACAATACAAAAGACCTAAAGACACAACCGTCACGACAGACAACAAGTATTACCCTCCTTCTGATCACACTGGTACAGTGTAGGTACAAACAAGAGAGAGCATGTATTGGATGTGGTACTGGAAATATAAAACTCGATTCCGATGTCCACATACACACAAACACACGAGATCTAGTGAACACAGTTAGACAATTGTGTACGAATGATATTGGGCAGTGATGTCATAATCATGAATCTTCATAAATTACAAAGACACGCGCCTCTCTGGTCCCTTTTAGGATAATTGCTGACGGCTCAGCCGGAGGGAGGTATCCAGTTTTTACCTCCAGCCCGAAAGGCGAGGGTCTAAACCAATATATGGACCCGATCAGGCAAGTTTCTATGTATTATAATAGACATTTAACACCGATGAAAACGTCAGAGGGTTGTATGATAGTGGTAATACTGCAACTGCTATATATTTGGATAAGTTTGGTTGCAAAACCGCTAAAAACGAGTGGTTTTCAAAACAAATCTTACTAAAATATTATCGACACTGGTTGCAGTTATAGTACGTAATACAGTAATACGGTTCGTTATAATCGTCATGGCTCACCACTATTCCTCACCGTATTACTACACATAATTTATGAACAAAACGACTACCTTTTCAGAGAACAGTGTGCCTATTGTAATGCACATTGTACTATCAATCAGGACTTGAAGCTTTGTGAGGGAGCCGTGTACTGTATTGGCACCCTTTACTACGCTGTAGTACAGAAAAGGTCCCTTGTTCATTACCAAAACTTAACGATGGTATACCGACCCTATGTACAATCAGTGTAAGAAATACCTGGATGTAGCAATAGCAGATCGAGTTGATTATTGATTACCATTTACAAGTTCATATATTTTGTAGACATGATTATCCATTTAATGGCCATATAATCACAAATGGGCAGATATGAGTCTAAGTGATCACACGCAGATATTATGGAAGGTAAAGCAAATTCACATTTCGAGTCAAATATAATGGGGTACCGAGCAATGATGATATTACAACCTATTATTATTTGTAAAACTATACTATTTGGGATTTTGTACAATAATTCACGAAGAGATCTCACAACGAACAGCTGCAGATACAATCCAACCGGAGCTGCTGATCCACAGCATAACGATCAGTCTACCTGTGTAATGGTCTGTATAGCACCATATTATTACTATACTGGAGCAGAGAGCCGGATGAACGCTCCCAGTGGAGAACAGGTGGTTTGAAATCATCAGCACACTACTTAAAGGCGTGATAATGATGTCACATTATTACCCTCCCGTGGCTCAAACTCCAGTGTGATAATTATCGATATATCACTCCTTTATAGAACTACTGTACAGTGGCGGAATAATAGAGCATAATATCTTTGAATAAATTGTTGATTTTATGAAGGAGCACTCAAAATCTATAAAAACGTTGAATTCAGACGAGGGTCGTCAGACCCGAGTGGGAGGGAGTTCTGTTTTGTCGGGTAATAATACAATTAACAAACTCATGGATCGTGTGATATCGAAAATTGTCAAACTCGGCTGACGCCTCGTGTGATAATTTTCGATATCACACTCCCATTCGTTTGTTAATCGTACATTATATAACTGATTTTAGTTGGTGGGCGACCTATCTTGAACCAAGCTCTCTTGTACTCCAAGCTGGTGATTTATGGAGAAGGAGAGGGAGTTTGGAAATGACCCAAACGATTCCCCTCATACAACAATACATAATATGTACATAATATATCAATATGGGTTCTTGATGGATGATAGGCCGATGTTTAAAGTTTGAAAAACCTTGCCAGAACTTCAGATTCCATGAAATTTTGAAGGGTAAAAACACTTCGTGGATAGAAGAATGTCAAATTGTTCTATTATTTCAAACATTGCACACTCCAATGATTTGGAGTGTGATTTGGAGCACTTATTAGCCTCACAAAAGTGGAGAAATGATCACTTTTTTCTTCATTCATATGATCACTAGTCACTACTACTCTACTACTAGAGAGAAGAGATGTAGGTGAGAATAAGATAGTAGGGAACGGGGAAATCATGTACCGGTATTTCGAGCCTAGATCTGACACTGTTATAACACTGAGAAAATGAACATAATATTTACCTAAATCATTAATCCTCCATCTTGATAAGAGGCAAAGTTTAGGGCCCTAAAATCAAAGGATCTTCACTCGTGTACGGTGAAATGACAGTTAAATATAATTTGTTGAATTCAAAAGGGTTCACTGTTAAATTCAGGCTTCTTAAGAAATTCAGTGATGATTACCAATTAGGTATCTTGTTACAGAATTTACCAAAAAAATGTGCAGAATATATATTATCATGGCGACAAATTATATTATAGGAGAATAGTTATGCACCACTGGACATTTTTTTGTAAAAAAAATGCACGTCATAATGATTGTACATTTAGGTACGCAATAAGTTGCTTGTTTTCATAACATTTCCTTTAACGCTATGGGCAGCACATTCATTATTGTACCAGCACTGGTTAGTGTAGGTGTTAATGGAAACCAGGGCTAGGTCTAATTATCAAAATTAACATGTAATCAAACATCAACATTAGTTACATGTACACACATACATTATACATTTTCATACAATTACCTAGATTGTTACAGAGCAACATGTACCCATGTATAATGTCCCAGTACCCTCGATACAATGCCCAGCTAAGTGAGAGCTTTGGTTTTTATGAATAATATCAATGGAAATTATTTCAGTGGTACAAAGCATCTACATTCTTAACTTTTCACGCCATAATCACAGTAAAATTAATTATTCACCACCATTCACAAATGTACACTGATAAAAATAAACTGAACGGCTGGGAACTGGGAACAGTTAAAATATCATGTAGCTATGTTCCAATCATCCACAGGGAGAGTTCTAAGCAGTAAACCATGCATCATTTCATGGCGTAAAGATAACTCTAATTTACTTCATTCCCGATTCCATCCATACCTAGCTAAGGTAATATTACATAATGATATAGATTGATGTATATAACATCAACAGATTTCACAGAATGGTGATGTCCAGGAAGACAGAAGTAATCTTATTATAATGGACGAAAGAGTAATTAAAAGCAGGAAGCAAACTGCCATGAAGTTTCACTGAACTACTCACTGCTCACATTTGCAGTTTGATAAACGTCAGTTTACATTATATGGAGTAAACTGACATTAACACTATGAATTCTTAAAATGTAGAATAATTGCACTTTGCAGTAATGTTATATAGTAAATGGCAATCCATGCTTTTCATGATCATGCTTCACAGAGATGGTAGCAAGAGAAGGAACAGTTTGAATTGACTTGTTATATCAAACATTATATTTCAAGATAAGAGGGAAAATAAATAAATCATGCACCCTTTTTGCTTTTGAACACTGATCATGCTTTGTACACTGAGAAGTGATTTTAGTACCTTAGCATAATGAACCATCTCAGCAGATGTCACATACAACTGCTCACTTGGGAACATATCCTCAAGTTCATTGTCTTCAATGAGTGGCTGGGTTGATAGGTTGACCTTTGAGATAATCAGAGGTTATGTGAATATTAATTGAAGAATTAAATATCTTACAAAGTAACAATCATTACTGAATATAATTACATTTCAATGGGGACAAAAATACCAACCTGAGTGAGTTCAATATCTTCTTGTCCAATTGAAGATGAGTGAATTATATTCTGACTTGGTACATTCTCTTCAGATGAATCACTTTCTGCTGCCTTCATATCTTTTTCAGAACCACCTATGGTGTATTATAATGAGGAGCTATGACACCAGATCATGTGTTTGAAAATCTATTACCAACAACACTGATGAAAGGCATTTTTTCCATTGACAGGGATTAAAGTTCAAAGACAGTTTTTAAATACTGATGGATATTTTGGCATTTAATAATGTATCTGATAACTTACTATCTGAGAGTTCAGCATCAGAATGAACCTCTTGTATGTTAACATAATCTGGGGATAGGTCAATTTATTGCATAATTATATAACTACTGCTACACAGTACACAAGCTATAGATTAATTTGTAAGAGATCCAGCCAGTACCCCTATGTAGGAGAAGCTGTCTTGAAATCTTAAAAGGCATGTTCTCTGCTGTCTGCTGCCAATTAGGCACTGGGCCTGGGTGGGAACTGGGAATGGATACCTTCCCAATGAAAATATGAGACAGTACATATTCAACAATTTGAACACTGAAACAGAGGTCTCATACTTAGAGAATTGACAATCCCTATTTATAATTTTAAATCAATGTATAAATCTGAGTTACCTAATCCATTAATCAATTAAAAGAATTGGTACTAAAGTGGGTGCTTATGATGGGTGCTAGAATTTTCGACTGATATATTGTTTCTTGGGCTCATATTTAGGAGTGTATTGTATGAATGAATTGTGATATTATGAATATGATATCTAAGGTCTCCTGACAGGCTGTCAAAAAGTTAAAATTTGAATGGGTTCACAACAGGTTCAAATATGATTTTCCATTACACTACTTGGCTACTAAAGTAAATCCATAACATATGAAAAACTGGGTCCTTTTATTTGATATACCTGAATAATACCCAAACTTTCCATGGATGATTGATTCCTGTATCTAAATTTATAACTGAACAAAGTTAAAATGTGACCTTTCAGATATCTTGATGAACTGTATAATGATGAATTAGGATACCCAGACCTCTAACAAGGTCAACGAGTGGGAATGATGACAAAGGAATCAAAGTGATATAAGGAATGAAAACACCAATATGAAGTTTTGGGTGTAGGCTTCAACTTACTTTCATCATGATTGGATTTTCTGTCTGGATCAGTCATGTTATCATACACCCATTCTCAAATAGAATAAATTATCAACTCATTGAATATTAAAATCACGAAGAAAACTTTCTTCCAAGACATAAATCTGCAAGACTCATTGAATGAATTATCAACCCACTAAATTTACAACACAACACATATTAAATTACCTAACTGAGAATGTTGTGTTACACTATGTGGAGATCAACTAATTCTCTACTTCTCTTCACTGATCACTGTGTGTGTAATTTAGCAGTGCTCTATCCTGGTACCGGGGGTGACTGCTGGGGGCATACCTTATCAATGGCTCTCACAATTTGAACACCCCACACTAAATAATACATCACAGATTAAACAATATAATTGTTACAAGGAAATTATAATCAGAACCTCAATACCTCATGAAAATCCTGTGAAATCAAATAATAATGGTATTGCATACTAATGATTTGAAGAAAGTCTTCAGATGATAAATATTTATTAATTCAACTTATCCACGATAAAAAATTATTGAGATTAACGCAAACAATTAAGTATTGCTTAAATAAACTTTAAATTGAAGGGTATGCATTGCCGGACGTCGCCTGCGAGTCGGCCGGGCGACGCAGACCATGCCTCATGGCCCCTTGCTAAACACGTATATCCCTGTGTGGCTCGCGCGGCGCGTACACACACCTATGCGGGCTTAGGAACATGACCCCCTGCACGCGCCCCGATGGGAGGGGGGCGGGGGCGCAGGGCCGCAGGGGGCCAGGCAAGGTCTGCAGAGGTCAGACAAGACAATAAAATGTAAAATAAATTCTCAAAGAGATTCAGCGCCGCCGCAAGAAGTGCGGCGCGGCGCGCGCGCTGATAATTACCTCATTGACTTTGGCCGGGCCTTACGTTGACGGCAAGCTTGCTAAACACGTATACCCCCTGTTTGC
Source organism: Beroe forskalii (assembly GCA_011033025.1). Taxonomy (NCBI): domain Eukaryota; kingdom Metazoa; phylum Ctenophora; class Nuda; order Beroida; family Beroidae; genus Beroe; species Beroe forskalii. Next base: position 182,583 of record WFMF01000327.1, read on the forward strand.
GCGGCGTTGCACGGTGTGCTTTTCCATATGGAAACGCCGCGCGCGTGCCGCGTATGCACACCTTGCTAAACACGAATACCCCTGTTTGCCTTACGCGCCGCTAGACCTAGGTCTCATGACTTTATAATTCACCCAGCGTTAAGTACATTTTTTATCATCATTATTGATATGAATCAAATTCTTATCAAAGGTAATTTATGAAATAAATTGTGTTAGTTCATGCTACTTACTTTCTTTATTTGTAATGTTATGTTATTCATGTTCATAAGCATCAATTCTAATTTGATTAATTTCTATTTTCCATTTTTCAGTCATTTTTAAAGATTAATTCTATTAAGGCAGATGTTTTTTAACATCCCCAATCTTTCATACATTTGAGTTTTTAACTTTGTTTGAATATTTGCTATTTTAATATATTGCTAACTAGACTTGCTGATTAGAAATTTCATTAAATATAAGAGTTAGGGACCATTCACTTATCTTCAATTTTTCATAATAATTTATTATCAGATTCCAATCTTATTGAAGGATATCATATATTTTCACTTTAAGTAGCTTTACCTTGCTTGTCTCAGGATGTGTTTAGGCTGCTCCTCGGAGATCCTGAAGATGATTCATAACTTTTCATAGAGTCAATCTTAAAGTTATGTTTCGAAACTGTCAGTGGAGTAAATGAGATTTATTGCTATAATTATGCTGCATAAACACTTGGTTAAAAGGTATGCCATTATGAAAGGCAGCAGTTTTATTAAATATAATATCTTCTTATGTATCAATTATATTTTATTCTTTCTAATTAATCTCTATCAGTGGTAAAGCTGTTACAAGTTTTGGGATCTTGCAACCTCTCCTTGTCACGTAATGATCACCATTCCATATTTCAATTTGTAAAAAGCTACATACTATCTTATGCTTGTCAAATTAGATTGAAATTTCAAATTTCATATTAACCTATTCATTGAAGTGATTGACGATTTCAGTGAAACACAGAATTCTAAAATATGAAATCAAACTCACACACTTTAAAATGCTATTCAACTGCAAGTTTCCACAATATATCTCTTCTTAAGGAACTCCACAAGGGTGACAGTGCAACATAATTCTGAGATTATGATAGTACCATTTAATCTTATTTGATAACCTCCTTGAGATATGGCTGGATCCATTGCAAGTATAATCTGTTTTCATCTCATATTTTATGCAAGTAACACATTCCCACTCTTGTCTGAGACTGATCCACAGATCAATGTTGGAATTGATACAACTCCATTTAAGGTAAATAACCATGCTGTGATCATTTTTTATATATTGTATTTTTGGCCTATTTTACATTTCTTTTTTATAGGTAAGTACTTCAAATTGAAATGTATGATAATAAGTGGTTACATGTTTAAACAAGTGGTGGCCATGTAATGTAGACTGTGTAAGTTGGATGATGGAACAGGCATGCTATACTAAGTTCATTAGCAAAGGTATATGGTCACAGCTGAGATCATGGAACCCAATTAATTATACCCCAACCAAAATTAGCTGGGACTGTCTATTCTCCAACCAACAACATTCTCCTTTCACTTGGGTCTGATGACCTGAATCCAATGCCTTTATTGATTTTTTCAAAAAAGATTATTTTGTTGCAGTTTTGTGGTGACTAAAATATACCCCAACTTACATGATTACTAAAACAAACTTAGGAGGGGTATGATTTACTTTTAGGCTTTGACCTTGATAATTTCAGATTCCAGAAACTGCCTATATAAACCCTTTTAAGAAGAGAGCAGCTACATACACTGATTATAATGTTCAAGAGGTAATGTTTTCAGTGACCATCAATCATTCATACATTCATATATATTGAATAATTAATTGTCAGCTGGTAATTTACTATTGAAGTATTAAGGGATTGTTAATTAATGAATTTATTAAGTCCAGATTTCTCCATGAGGTATTATATAATTGGAATGCATGAAAGATAGTATAATCATTTTAAATGGATCTCTCTATTTAAGATTACACCACATTCCAGGATCCTGTTATTCAACTTCTACAAAGTAATTATATTTCTGATGATCATGAGTCAGGGACGTGAGTATGCTTATTTTTTTCTTGTCACCAATTTTTAGAAGTTTAAAGTCATAGAACTCTGATTCACTAAAAATCCATGTAATCCATGAAATTACTCTTGATGACCATAAATTTCCCCTCCTGAGTCATGCAATTTTCGAAATAAGTTAGTGTCTTATATTTTGATATGTTTACATGATAATTATGATCTTTCAGATCAGATACAGATAACATGAGTGTTGAAGATATAGAGAGTATTCACTTAAATAGAATATTGAATAATACAGATAGTAATAAAGCTTTTGATGACAGCATCAGCCGATGTCATGAGTTTTTAAATTCTAGTACTCAGTATCTTATTCAAGGTGGGTGGTGACTATTTACAGTAACATTTATTTAAATGAATAGATTACTGATACTTATGTCTTATAGCATCCTTATAAAAATGCTCAATTTGTATGAATAATATGCATATCTGTACAGGACTGCTTGTTTACAAATACAAGAGTGCTCCAAAAAGTTGCACCAATTAACTGTTCACTCATCAATGTTCTATATAAATTCCATCGAAAGTACACAAATTTTGTGCATCTTTTTTGAACCCTTTAGTAATCCAGCAGTTTAATTTTCAGATTTCGATGAAAATAAAATTAAATAAATAACTTATCAGTTGTTTACTGGATGAACTGATTTTTTAAATTTTTCCAATTTCAGGTTCTCCTGATTTAGAAGATGATCATACAAAGTTTTCTACAGCTGCTGTAAGTATTTAGTTCCATTAAAAGCCCACCTCTGAACTGATGGAGGGCCCACCACTCCTATCTATATATCTATCTATCTAACAGTGTTTAAGAAAGGTAAAACTTTCATCCCTGCCTGGTCCTTGCTGTAAGCTTAACATTGGAATGTGAAAGTTGCTGCTGATGTGATTTGTGACCTCCCTTATTCTCTTCTACTCTCAATGCCTCCACAATTGTGTGTAGAAATCTCCTGAATTCCATTATGTACTGAGAAATATGCCCTGATTTCATGGCTTCACTGAGAAGCTTTATAATTAACCAGTTCCTTACTTCCTTGTAACAAAAAGTTACTTTTAGTTCAATAACAACAGTAAAGTTACTTATAGTTCAATTACAACAGAAAAGTTTCTGATTTATAGAAAGTATTGCACATGTTTTGTGGTGTTCATGGCCCCACGAATAATCAACAAATTCCCTCATTAAAGTTAACTGTTTAAACTTTTAAAGATCATGCTTTAGATAAGAACTCGTACCCACTGGGAATTGTATCCTTTGCAATAAGAACGTCTGGCCACCACCCAAATTTAAACATGATAAGCTCATTACGTGCACTTCCACACCCTCTGACGATAATGACACTTAGTTACCACACCACCACCTCGTGACAGCAAGTGTTAAGTCTGCAATTTACTATCATTACTGTTGTCAAGGAACGAGTGATAGACTTTGGTTTGTTAGGTGTGGTTACTGAGAATATGGTTTACTTATTAAAGTATAGTAATCTATTGGTATGGTTAAATACTTATTACTTACACTGGATTAATGTCATTCGAGAAAGCACCACATAATGAAAGGATGAATAATTCTCTGTCCGATAGGTGATTTGAGGCAAGTGGCAAAGATTTAAATTTGATGAAAAATATCGATATCGTTTGCTATTAAGGTATTAGGTATTCAACGTTAATTATTGTATAATTTATTATTAGAACTTTCGAAATGATAGCCATTCAAATTCTCGCAAAATTTGACAGACTGTCATATAAAGATTAATATAAGCGCTAGTCTGTTAGGTTGCACATTGTTCTTATACTCAGAGCATAAGTTGGCAGCCTACTTATTTGCTTCTTGCTATACTTTCATCGCTGTAGTAGCAAGCTAATCTACAGACTACTGACCTCGGGAGCAGCAACCGAAGCTCCATTCAGGGAATCTCGATGTTCTGATTTAACGGTATGGTGCCCGAATCATCAGAACCTGGACTCTTACCCTTACCCTAATAGTAATCACTAACCTTAACCCTAACCACTAACCCTAACCCAACCAACCACTAACCCTAACCATATCCCTAATCTAACCTTAACCTAACGGTAACCACACCTGAGCCTAACCACTAACCTAACCACTAACTCTTACCCTAACCCTAATAACCACTAGCCTAACCACTAACCTAACCACTAACCTAACCTAACCACTAGCCTAACCACTAGCCTAACCACTAACTACTAACCTAACCCCTAACCTAACCCTAACCTAAACCTAACCACTAACCCTAACCAAAGCCTAACCTAACCTAACCTAAACCTAACCACTAACCCAACCACTAACCTAACCCTAACCCTAACCACTAACCTTAACACTAACATTAATCACTAACCTAACCCCTTTTGAGTAATTTTTTCCGAAAATTGATTTATTTTTAGTCTCAATCACTCAAAACGGACACATAGTGCGTGAACATTTACATACCAAACCCTAACCCTAACCCTAACCCTAACCCTAACCACTAACCCTAACCTAACCTAACAACTAACCCTTACCCCAACCCTAACCACTAACCCTGACCACTAACCGTAACCCAACCACCAACCCTAACCATTAACCATAACCACTAACATTAATCACTAACCCTAATCCTAACCCTAACCCTAATCGGGCCTAACCTTAACCCTCAATCTAACCCTAACAACTAACCCTAAACCTAACCACTAACCCTAACCACTAACCCTTACCCTAATTTAACCCTTACCCTAACCCTAACCCTAACCTAACCACTAACCCTAACCCTAACCCTAACCACTAACCCTAATTGAACCTAACCACTAAACCCTAACCCTAACCACTAACCTAACCACTAACCCTTTGGAAAACCAATGCAACCCAATGGGATATCCCAACCACACCTTCAAAATTCCTATGGGATAACCGATATTGCCTAACCATAACCCTAAACCACTAACCAAACATTTTGTCCCAAAATCCCCATTGGAAAATATTTATGGGAAAAATCAAAAAAAGGAATAATCAAATGGGAGAATTCCATTTCCCAAAATTTCAATTAAGGTGATGATTTTTTAAAGAAAAAATGAAAATATCACATTCACCCCGGACACAGTTCAATTATTGAACAAAAACCATTGGAAAAATTATTCCTCAAAACTGGAAGTCCCAACAATTGGGGTTGGTGACATCGGACTGCAAGGGTTGAAATGGATATCGCACTGTGGGAAGGGCGAGTCGCACTCAAAAACTTGGAAATGGTTAGGAGGTTATGAACTTGGAAATGCGATATCGCATCCCAAAGGGTAAGGGTAAGGGTCCCGGTTGAGTGGTTCCCAAAAGTGAAAATGGATATTGCATTGGTTAGTTCAGGTTGAGGTTAGTGGCATTCAAAAGGGTTTGGAAAATGTAAATGTTCACACTATGTGTCCGTTTTGAGTGATTGAGACCAAAAAATAAATCAATTTTCGGAAAAATTACTCAAAGGGGACAAAATTAAGTTAGTGATTAATGTTAGTGCCAAGGTTATGGTTAATGGTTAGGGTTAGTGGTTGGATTAGGGTTAGTGGTCAGGGTTAGTGGCTAGGGTTAGTGGTCAAGTTAGTGGTGAGGGTTAGTGGTTAGGGTTTTGGTTAGGGTTAGTGGTTAGGGTTAGGGTTAGGGTTAGGGTTAGGGTTAGTGGTTAGGGTTAGTGGTTAGGGTTAGTGGTTAGGGTTAGTGGTTAGGGTTAGGGTTAGGGTTAGGGTTAGTGGTTAGCGTTAGTGGTTAGGGTTAGTGGTTAGGGTTAAGGTTAGCGGTTAGGGTAAGGCTAAGAGTTAGTTGTTAGGGTTAGTGGTTAGGTTTAGGGTTAGTGGTTAGGGTCAGGTTTAGGGTTAAGGTTAGGGATTAGGGATATGGTTAGGGTTAGTGGTTAGGGTTAGGGTTAGGGTTAGTGGTTAGGGTTAAGGTTAGTGATTAGGGTAAGGGTAAGGGTAAGGGTAAGGGTTAGTGGTTAGGGTTAGGGTTAGTGGTTAGGGTTAAGGTTAGTGATTAGGGTAAGGGTAAGGGTAAGGGTTAGGGTTAGTGGTCAGGGTTAGTGGTTAGGGTTGGGGTAAGGGTTAGTGGTTAGGGTTAGGGTTTGGCATGTAAATGTTCACGCACTATGTGTCCGTTTTGAGTGATTGAGACCAAAAAATAAATCAATTTTCGGAAAAATTACTCAAAGGGGACAAAATGTCCCTTTTGAGCGATTTTCATTTTAAAAAAATATATCACTCAATTGGGACTTTGGGACAAGTGTTTGGAGTGTGGTATCATATTCCCAAGTGTTTGGAGTGCAATATCGCATTCCCAAGTATTTTGAATGTGATATCACATTTAAAAGTGGCAAAAATCAATGCATATTGAAATATCCTATGGGAATTCTCAATTCACATTGATTATTCCCATAGAGCATTGATTTTCCAATGGGAATTCTCAACTGGGCAGGATTAGGGTTAGTGAGTAGGGTTTATAGTTAGGGTTAGTGGTTAGTGGTTAGGGTTAGGGTTAGGGTTAGGGTTGGGGTTAGTGGTTAAGGTAAGTAGACAAGTGGTTAAGGTTATGGTTAATGGTTAGGGTTAGTGGTTGGATTAGGGTTAGTGGTCAGGGTTAGTGGTTAGGGTTAGGGTAAGGGTTAGTGGCTAGGGTTAGTGGTCAAGTTAGTGGTGAGGGTTAGTGGTTAGGGTTTTGGTTAGGGTTAGTGGTTAGGGTTAGGGTTAGGGTTAGGGTTAGGGTTAGGTTAGTGGTTAGGGTTAGTGGTTAGGGTTAGTGGTTAGGGTTGGTTGCTTAAACCCCAGCATCAGACAAAAAATAAATGAATTTCACGTCCCTTTTAAGAATTTCATGTCCTGAATGATGGATTTGTTATTTTTGTGCACAATGTCTATTTTGAGGAATTTATCGACTAAATAGCAACCGGCTGAAGCCACATTTTGGTGGCTTAAGCCACAATGTCAGTGTATACTATGAGCTAGAGTCCGTTTTGAAGAATTTTTGTCACTTTTGACGAATTTCTTGTCCTTTTGATGATTTTCTATGCTTTTTTGAGAATATTGTCCGTTTTGAGGAAATTATTGGCCAAGTGCCACCTAGTGCCACCTTGTGCCACCAGCAAAGAACATTGTATCACTCAATGTGGACAACATGTCCCAAATGAGGAATTTCGTTGGCAAATTTGACAAAATCACTCTTTCAGGACATATTGTCCGCTTTGAGGGATACCTGAAAATGATAATCGCTCAAATCGGACATGTCATTTTTGAGGAAAAAGGTGTGGTACTTTTGAGGAATTCCAAAAACTTTAGAAAAAACTTTAAAAAATGAAAATGTAGACTAAACGTGAGGATATGTCCCAATTGAGTGATATTTTTTTAAGAAAAAATGAAAATCGCTCAAAGGGGACATTTTGTCCCCTTTGAGTAATTTTTTCGAAAATTGATTTATTTTTTGGTCTCAATCCCTCAAAACGGACACATGGTCTGTGCACGATTTCATGCCAAAATAATCCTCAAAAGGGACGGGTAACCTGGCTCATATGGAGCTGTTGAGTTTCTAGGCTTAAGTGACAAGTGCAGTTATGGAGCTATTCGGTTTGATGAAGCTATAAGTTTGTTGGGCTCACATGGAGCTATTGGGTTTTTGAGGTTCTGTTTCCAAGAGTGAGGTGTTGCCAAAAGCCAAAGACCATGGTGATCTGCTTAGATTAATACTGGAGGCAGTTTCGCAAATGGATGAGTTTTAGGGATGTAGTGTAGATGTTTATCACATGAAGTTGATGGGTAAGTGGGTAGTTGAGCTCAGATTGTTAATTTTGCTCAAATGGAGTTATTGGGGTCAAATGGAGTTATTGGGCTGACATAGAGATTTTGTGTTGTTGGTCTCTCTTGAAGCTTATTGGTTGTTGAGTTGTTGAGGTTACTTGGAGCTACTGAGTTGTGGGCTCATAAGGAGCTATTGGGTTGATGGTCTCACAAGGAGCTACTGGGTTGTTGGGCTCTCAAGAAGCTATTGGGTTGTTGGGCTCACAATGAGCTATTGGGTTTTTGGGCTCCCCTGGAGCTATTGGGTAGTTGGGCTCACAATGAGCTATTGGGTTGTCGGGCTATCACGGAGCTATTGGGTTGTTGGGCTCACAAGGAACTATTGGGTTGTTGGGCTCACACGGAGATATTGGGTTGTTTGGGTCTCACGGAGCTATTGGGTTGTTGGGCTCACAAGGAGCTATTGGGTTGTTGGGCTCTCACGGAGCTATTGGGTTGTTGGGCTCTCACGGAGCTATTGGGTTGTTGGGCTCACAAGGAGCTATTGGAATGTTGGGCTCTCACGGAGCTATTGGGTTGTTGGGCTCACAAGGAGCTATTGGGTTGTTGGGCTCACACGGAGATATTGGGTTGTTTGGGTCTCACGGAGCTATTGGGTTGTCGGGCTATCACGGAGCTATTGGGTTGTTGGGCTCACAAGGAGCTATTGGGTTGTTGGGCTCACAAGGAGCTATTGGATTGTTGGGCTCTCACGGAGCTATTGGGTTGTTGGGCTCACAAGGAGCTATTGGGTTGTTGGGCTCTCACGGAGCTATTGGGTTGTTGGGCTCACAAGGAGCTATTGGGTTGTTGGGCTCTCACAGAGCTATTGGGTTGTGGGCTCTCACGGAGCTATTGGGTTGTTGGGCTCAGGGAGCTATTGGGTTGTGGGCCCTCACGGAGCTATTGGGGTGTTGGGCTCTCACGGAGCTATTGGGTTGTTGGGCTCAGTAGGAGCTATTGGGTTTACATAAAGCTATTGGGTTGTTGGGTTCATAAGGAGATCTACTAAGTTGTTGAGATCACATGCTGTCACAAAATGCGGACAAATGTAGCTGTTGGGCTTTCAGGATAATGTGGTTCCTGCAAGAGTGGTGGTTAGATGGTATATATAATGGTAGTTATTATCTTCATATTGATCCCTTACTGGTTTTGCTGCACTGATGATGATGCAACTTGTATGAAATATCATAGAGAGGACTCTTGACACATCAATATACTCACACAAGTTACAAAACCAATAGAGCGCGTTGGGATGCATTCCACTACTGGTGAGTTCAGTAGTGGAATTTGCTAGCATAGTGCAATGCTAGCAACTCGTCAGCTCAGACCTAACTGTCAGAGATGAAACAGTTAAGGACAGTCTCCAGGGCAACCAACTAGGAGGTGTGTCAAAGCCCCCTGAGGAGGGGTGGTAACAGGTGGCTGAGGAGGGGTGGGAGCAGGTGACTGAGGAGGAGTGGGAGCAGGTGACTGAGGAGGGGTGGGAGCAGGTGGCTGAGGAGGGGTGGGAGCAGGTGGCTGAGGAGGGGTGGGAGCAGGTGGCTGAGGAGGGGTGGGAGCAGGTGACTGAGGAAGGGTGGAAGCAGGTGACTGAGGAGGGTGGGAGCAGGTGACTGAGGAGGGTGCTAGCAGGTGACTGAGGAGGGGTGGTAGCAGGTGACTGAGGAGGGGTGGGAGCAGGTGACTGAGGAGGGGTGGGAGCAGGTGGCTGAGGAGGGGTGGGAGCAGGTGGCTGAGGAGGGGTGGGAGCAGGTGGCTGAGGAGGGGTGGGAGCAGGTGGCTGAGGAGGGGTGGTAGCAGGTGGCTGAGGAGGGGTGGGAGCAGGTGACTGAGGAGGGGTGGGAGCAGGTGACTGAGGAGGGGTGGGAGCAGGTGGCTGAGGAGGGTGGGAGCAGGTGGCTGAGGAGGGGTGGGAGCAGGTGGCTGAGGAGGGGTGGGAGCAGGGACTGAGGCAGGTGGCTGAGGAGGGGTGGGAGCAGGTGACTGAGGAGGGGTGGCAGGGAGCAGGTGACTGAGGTGGGGGGGGGGGGAGCAGGTGGCTGAGGAGGGGTGGGAGCAGGGAGGTGGCTGAGGAGGGTGGGAGCAGGTGACTGAGGAGGGGTGGGAGCAGGTGACTGAGGAGGGGTGGGAGCAGGTGACTGAGGAGGGGTGGGAGCAGGTGACTGAGGAGGGGTGGGAGCAGGTGGCTGAGGAGGGGTGGGAGCAGGTGACTGAGGAGGGGTGGGAGCAGGTGACTGAGGAGGGGGTGGGAGCAGGTGGCTGAGGAGGGATGGGGTGGGGAGCAGGTGACTGAGGAGGGGTGGGAGCAGGTGGAGGAGGGTGGGAGCTGGCTGAGGAGGAGCAGGGGCTGAGGAGGGTAAGCAGGTGACTGAGGAGGGGTGGGGGTGGAGCAGGTGAAGCTGAGGAGGGGTGGGAGCAGGTGACTGAGGAGGGGTGGGAGCAGGTGGCTGAGGAGGGGTGGGAGCAGGTGGCTGAGGAGCGGTGGTAGCGGGTGACTGAGGAGGGGTAGAAGCAGGTGACTGAGGAGGGGTGGGAGCAGGTGGCTGAGGAGGGTGGGAGCAGGTGACGCTGAGGAGGGGTGGGAGCAGGTGACTGAGGAGGGGTGGTAGCAGGTGGCTGAGGAGGGGTGGGAGCAGGTGGCTGAAACACAATTATTTTGATTTCAGGAGTTCGGTAGAAGGGATCTAGAGACGAGTTCTGGAGAAAAAAGAAGACAATCATGCAGGGCTTCCCTGGGAAAAGTACTATTCTGATCATTAAGGTCGCTGTATTCTTTGACATTGTTTAACGAAAATTATCCCTTACTTAGCGCCTTCTTGTAAGGGAGCCCTCACATATTACGTCATAACTTTTTGCCCATTTTCAACCCCCTCCCCTCCGTCTGTCATCACTTGTCATCAATGGCTGACCCCCTCCCCCATGATGACGTCAGCATTAAACAAACCCCCCTCCTGTTTCAAAACAATTTTTTACTTTTTCGGATCAAAACAACAGACATGAAATATCAACTATTTACGTGTGATGTGATTTATATCATAAAATTCGTTAAAAATAAACTAAATTTGGTTCTAATTGTCATAGACGAACATCCAGTTACCTTAGGAGGTGTATTTATGGTAACTCGGTAATCTGCCGATGCACACCTGGGGCACAACCTGGGCACACCTGGGGCACACCTGGGGCACATCTCGGGCACATTTCGGGCACATAAAGGTTGTAATTTGGGGAATTTTTGGAAAAATCCCCATATTTTTACCCACCATGACCGTTCAAAATGACATCATTATCATATGTTAACTAGAGTAATGACTTGAGAAAGATCCCCAAATTATTACAACCAACCAAATTTGTAAACACCAAAATTTTACTCCACATAAATACACCTCCTAAGGTAGTTTGGAAATATAAAGATCATATGAACCTCCACATGCAAGAACGGGCCAAGTTACTTGGCCCACTTTTTCAATTTGTTGCTAGACGTGATCAGGACGTCTAGACGCACCTACAGGTGAAATTTTGAAAGAATCTGAGACTTTTTGAAAAATTTTTCAAATTTTTTCAAAATGCAAGAACGGGCTATGAAACATGGACTATCATGATATTTAAAATCTGTAATGCAAAAAGAACGGGCTAAATACTTAGCTCGGGGGATCATACTGAAATTTCTAGTAAATACTGGGCCATGTTACTTAGACCACCACAAAATCTTAGTCATTCCAGGCCAGAATTTGGGCCATCTTACATAGCCCGCTTTTTTTAATGAAACATTGTCATTTTTCATGTGGGCTAAGTTAACATGGCCCATTTTTCTGAGAGAATTACATATACGAATTTGCCTGTTTCATATGGTCTGTCAACATAGCCCATTATTGCACAAATATGAGGTTACAAATTCAGGCTTATTGATTGTACAAAATATGTATTTTTGGGCCATCTGCTAAACTAAGTCAAAGTTTATAAGATTTGTATAAAACATTCTCCATGGGAGCCTCACAATGTGATTCCATGGCAGTTGCCAGTTATTAATTTGTCTTTTACTACAGAGTCATGATCTGAGAAGCAAGCAGCTGAAAAATCAAAACTGTCAGGTGAACAGAAAGATCCCGAGCGACTTCGAATGCTTCCAAACGCATTAATGTAACAGAACCCTTCATAGCACTCAAGATTCAAAAAACACATCGCTTCCTCTTGAGGCAGCATAAGAGCTAAACTCTTCTGTGTCTAATCTTTCGTAGGAACCAACATCTTCAGTAGACAGAAACTGAGTATAATTGTAAGTTATGTCCATAGAACTGGTTAATCATAACCTAGGAAGTCAAACGATGAGCCTGCCAAGTGCCAACACAGAAATGGTCCTTTGTATCTAGAATACAATTTGAAAGGACTTCATATAACACTCCATAATACGCCTCAGCACTTCATCATGATTTCACAGAATCTCAGCAATTAGCAACCATAAGTCCATAGAACGCTTTCCAAACTTGCAAACACACCGGATCCACGCCAGCTCTCCAGATCGCTTCCATGTGCTCCAATTCGCTCCCAAGTTCTCTAGATTGTTCCCAGTTCTCTGGATCGTTTCAAGTGCCCCAAATGACTTCCTAGCCTTCCTAGTCTCTCAAAACTTCCAGATGGCTTCCAAGCTCTTAGATCGCTTCAAAGCCCTCCAAAAATGTTTGCAAGCACTCCTGGTCGCCTCGAATTCTTCCTAATTGCTTCCAAGCGCGCCCTGATCGGTTTCATATCCTCCTGATCACTTCCAAAGCGCGTCATAGTCGCTTTCAAGTGCTTCCCAAGTACTCGCTATAGCTTCCAAGAGCTCCACATTGCTTACACGCACTTCTAAGCTTCCCAGGATCACTTCTGGCTCTCCAGATTGCTTACAGGCGCTCCTGCTTGCTTCCAAGGTGCTCCTGGTTTCTGCCTAGTACTTTCCCTGATTGCTCTTAGCCCACCAGGGCGCCACTACCAAATGCTCTCGATCGCTTCCAAGTGGCAGTGCTCCAGAGCACTTCCAAATGCAAAGTCCTTCCCGTTCCAAGTGCTTTTGATCGCTTCCAAGCTTTGCAGATTGTTTCAAGGTCTCAGATCGCTTCTTACGCTCTTGGTCGTTTCAGCTCCTGACTACTCCCAGCACTCCTGATCGCTTCCAGCGCTCCTGATCGGCCCAAAAGCGCTCCTGATCGCTTCAAAGCGCTCCTGATCGCCTAAAGCGCCCTGATCGCTTTAAGGCCTCTGATTGTTTCAAACGCATGATCACTTTCAAGCGCTTTTGACCGTCTCCAGGCGATCTTGCTTTGTTCCAAAATCCAAACCCCCTTGTTTCTGTTCCATGCACACCTGGCCGCCTCCAGTGCTCCTGATCGCTTCATAGCGCTCCTGATTGCTTCCGCCTTCAAAGCCCATAATAGTTGTTTCTAAGTGCTCCTTTAGCTTCAAGTGTCAAGACCACCTAAGCATATCAGAGTGCTCCAAGCACTTCAGAACCTATGGGTGAATCACTGACTCAGATCAGCTCTTCACTCTTCGGATCATTTCGGATTGCTTCAATAGCCTTCAGTCACTCTTAAACCTACATATTAGTAGTTATAAGGTGTGCTTGGAAGCGATCAGAGGGCTAGAAGCTATCAGGAGCTTGAAAGCAATCTCAGCGATTGGAAGCAATCTGGAGCAATTGGAAGCAATCTGGGAGCGATTGGAAGGAGCTAGGAGTGCTCAGAAGCAATCAAGAGTCTTGAAGTGATCAGGAGCACAGAAGCAATAAGGAGCGCTTGAAAGCAATCAAGAGCTTTTGAAATCAATCAGAGAGCTTGAAAGCTTAACCAGGAGTGCTTGGCAGCAGTCAGGGGCTTGAAAGCAATCTGGAGCATTTGGAAGCAATCTGAGCTATTGGAAGCAATCTGGAGCGATTGAAGGAGTTAGGAGTGCTAAGTAGCAATAAAGAGCGCTTTGAAGTGATCAGGAGCCATTGAAGCGATATGCGCTTGAAAGTTATCAGGGGTGTTAAAGCAATGGGCACCAGAAAGCAAACCAGGAGCGCTGGAAGCAGTCAGGAATGCTTGGGAGCAATCTTGAGCAATTGGAAGCACTCAGAAGCGCTTGAAGCAATCAAGAGCGCTTGAAATCAATCAGGAGCTTGAAAGCAATCAGGAGGCTTGGCAGCAGTCAGGGCGTTTGAAAGCAATCTGGGAGCATTTGGAAGCAATCTGGGAGCGATTGGAAGGAGCTAGGAGTGCTCAGAAGGAATAAAGAGCGCTTGGAAGTGATCAGGAGCGCACAGAAGCAATAAGGAGCGCTTGAAAGCAATGATGAGCGCTTGGAAGCGATCAGGAGCAAACAGAAGCGATTAAAGGAGCTTAGGAGCGCTTGAAAGCGATCAGGGGCGCTGGGAAGCAGTCAGGAATGCTTGGAAGCAATCTGGAGCAATTGGAAGCACTCAGAAGCGCTTGAAGCAATCAAGAGCGCTTGAAAGCAATCAGAGTGTATGAAAGCAATCAGAAGCGTTTGGAAGCATGAGGAGTGCTTGCAGCAGTCAGGAGTGCTTGAAAGCAATTTGGAGCGATTGGCACCTGGAGCAATTGGAAGCAATCTGGAGCAATTTGAAGTAGCTAGGAGTGCTCAGAATCGATCAAGAGCGCTTGGAAGTGATCAGGAGCGCACAGAAGCGATAAGGAGCGCTTGGAAGCAATCAGGAGCGCTTGAAAGCAATCTGGAGCAGTAAGGACCACTTCAGGAGTAATCTAGAGTGATTGGAAGCACCCAGCAGTGCCCGGAAGCAATCAAGAGCGCTTGGAAGTGGTCAGGAGCGCACAGAAGCGATAAGGAGCGCTTGGAAGCAGTAAAGAATACTTCAGGAGTAAACTAGAGTGATTGGAAGCACCCAGGAGTGCCCGGAAGCAATCAAGAGCGCTTGAAAGCAATCAGGAGCGCTTGGAAGCAGTAAGGAGCACTTCAGTAAGGAGCACCGGACACACCCTTTTTCCAATTCCAGCTGGAAAAAAGCATTGAAATTACTTTTAGGGGTTTCTGGATTGCGGACGTTTGCGGACAAGGGGAGGGAGGGTCTGAAATGGCCAAAATTTTGGCGGACGCCCTTTATGGATGGCCCCCGAGTTGATTTTGAAATATCGATCAAATCTGAGAGGGTCTACTCACCCCTCCCCTCATTGCGACGCCCTTTATGGATGGTCCCTTGAAATATCGACCGAATCTGAGAAAGCTATGTACTGCACATGGCACTCCTTTCCAAAACCATACAGCCCTAATGGCGGAGTCCACTGGCAGATTCCACCAGTGGAGTTTACTGGTGGACTCCACCGGCGGAGTCCACTGGCGGAGTCGAGTCCACTGGCGGATTCGAGTCCACTGGCGGAGTCGAGTCCGCTGGCGGAGTCGAGTCCACCAGCGGACTCCACTGGTGGAGTCCGCCAGTGACTCGACTCCGCTAGTGACTCGGCCGTGGAGTCCACTGTGGGCGGACTTACCTCCACAATTATTTCAGTCCACGGTGGACTTTTTGGTGGACTTTTTCGGTGGACTGTCCACCAGTGCGCGGGCGGAGCCCGAGCGGACCCGCAGCGGACCCACCACTCCGCGGCGGAGTTTCGAGAAGTCCAAGGCGGGTCCACCAAAGTCCACCAAAATTTTATGGTGGACTTTGGTGGAGTCCGCGGGCGGACCCAAGAAGGGTCCACCGGTCCGCAGCGGGTCCAAGGGCGGAGTTAAGTCCACCCATTTTTTAGCCAAAATTTTACTCCACATAAATACACCTCCTAAGGTACCAAGGGATAACCATTGAAAATTGAAATGTCAGGAAAACTGCATTAGTACATACATTAGCTGACATCATCTTCTTAAGTTCTTATACACATTGACTCTGAAATTCGTCACATTTCGTGATCTATAGATCAGAGGTAATCTTATGATATTGTTGGTAAAATTAAAGTCACTCTCTACTTTTTGGAAAATGGAAATAGCGTTGCTCCGTCGTGAGCGGCCATACAGGAACATAAATCGCAAAATATAGGGGCTTCTAAAGGCATAATTTTGTCGTACCTAGCATTACATAACAACTTAACAAATAACTTCATAACTCATAGTCACGTCAAAAACTGATGAAATGGACTGCAAACAAAATAATAAAACAAATTATTTACACACTCGGGATTATGGCCTAAAATGAGGGCCCGAGATGCCCCCGTTTTATCAAAAACAGGTACATCGCTTCGTGTATATTTTCGCAATTTCCAGTTTCAAAGAGCATTCAATCCCCCTATTATGCAACTACCAAGCATATTTTTGCAGGGTTTCAAAATCCCTATAGGTAGCAGTGTACCGTTCGGAATAGATTATTACGCGCTGTAGTGCCATGATCCTAATTTATTACGCACTGTTCAAGTTCATATTAATTTATTATGGTGCAGTGGAACAGTGCGAAATAATGTATTATGCACGGTAGAGCCAGTTGTACCTTCATATCATAATTTAAAACTACTTTGTGTTTGAAATGTCCTCATTTTTACGAGTAAGGTCGGTGCATAAGGTCGGTGAATGATTGAATGACAGAATGATTGACTGACTGACTAACTGACAGATTGATTGTCAGAGAGACTGACTAATTGATTGACAGATTTATTGGCTGACTGATTGACTAACTGATTGATTGACTTGACAGACTGATTGACTGACTGATCGATCGACTGATTGACTGACTGTTTGACTACTGATTGACTGACTGATTGACTGACTGATTGACTGACTGAGTGACTGACTGATTGAATGACTGATTGACTGACTGATTGACTGATTGACTGACTGATTGACTGATTGACTGACTGATTGACTGATTGACTGATTGACTGACTGATTGACTGACAGATTGACTGACTGACTGATTGACTGACTGATTGACTGACTGTTTGACAACTTGATTGACTGACTGATTGACTTACTGATTGACTGACTGATTGACTGACTGATTGACTTACTGATTGACTGACTGATTGACTGACTGATTGACTGACTGATTGACTGACTGATTGACTGACTGATTGACTGACTGATTGACTGACTGATCGACTGACTGATTGACTGACTGATTGACTGACTGATTGACTGACTGTTTGACTACTTGATTGACTGACTGATTGACTGACTGATTGACTTACTGATTGACTGACTGATTGACTGACTGATTGACTAACAGATTGACTGACTGACTGATTGACTGCCTGATTGACTGACTGATTGACTGACTGATTGACTGACTGATTGACTGACTGACTGATTGACTGACTGATTGACTGACTGATTGACTGACTGATTGACTGACTGATTGACTGACTGATTGACAGACTGATTGACTGATAGACAATCTGATTTCAACAATTGGAAGAGAAACCTAGATTCGAGGCTACCCGTCTCGGGAAAAGTAAGTCGCAAAAAGCTCGGCCAGTCAATGTTATCCTGTACAGCTCCACTGTTGCTCAACAGCTACTGTTGAAGTCGAGGAAGTTGCGGAAATCTGAGAAGTACAAGACAGTCTTCCTGTCGCCTGACAGGAGCGGGTGAAGCATCGCAAGCTGGTGGTGGAGCTGAAAAGAAGGACTGCTGAGGAACCACAGAGGAAACACTTCATCAAAGCAGGAGAGGTGGTCAGTACGGGGTGATCAGCACATGTGAACTTTGACATCTTATTGCTTTATTGGTGGAGCATGTGATTAGTAGTCATTGCAGAATGACTGTGTGAGTGAAGTTTTGTTAATTTTGAGTACTTCTTGCGGGAATTTATCCCTTGGAATATTTACCACAAATCTTTATTGGTTTCTAAATTATCCGACGGATTGCATTTTCGAGGGAAGCATGGACTTTTGAGGTGCTTAATGATGCCATTAATTTTTTCTTAATTTATTATTTATATTATTTTCTTTTACGCCCATAAAAGAGGCAACTCTTCAACGGGAGAGGTTCAATCCAATCCACCTTTTTAGTTTTTTGCTCACAATTACTGGTGATAAGGCAAACTGAGTTACCAACCTGTTGCGACATAAGGAAGTAAGGAACACTGATTTTCTATAGCCATGAAGCCTAAAATAACTTGACTTAAATTTTAAAATTCATAGTTTATCATACTTAATAATGATTAATAAATAATGATAAAGAATTAAACTTAATCCAAATCATGTATTGATGTTCAATCGTAATGGAAAATAAACTTTAAAAGTGATTTGAAAACTATTGAACAGCTTAAATAGTCATGAGTAACCCCCTTCAATCAAAAGGATGATTATAGTCATCACCTCTCCTTCGCATTGCTAAAAAGATAAATTATCGTTTTGAATTGACAAAGCTCATGACATTAAAGTTGTGAATAAA
>WFMF01000328.1:0-178351 GCA_011033025.1 Beroe forskalii
AATTTTTTTTCTTTCGCTCCTTTAAAAAAAAAATTCATAAACAATTTTATGCAAAAATTTTTTGCCATTGTTTTTTTGGTTTTTTTTTCAACTCCCCGCTACTTAAAGAAGGTCAAATGATTGTGTGATTGAAACCAATCAAATATTTGATTGATTCCGTGAAAAATCGATATTGTTTCGATTTAATGATTAAAGAATTGTAGAATTTTTGAAAAAGAATTAATTTTCAACATCAGAATGAACAGAGCATTGAACTCAAATACCTACAACGCTGTTAGCTAGCTGTAGCCCACAATGTAAAGGATGCCACTAAACCAAGCTACTCTGATGCGAGTGATATTATGGTCAACTGAAAGTATGATTTGACATAATTCCAACCAGTTTTTCAGCATGGTTGGAGGTAGATGGACTGAAAGCAATATTCTCGTTTTTTTACTTAATATATCTCAAAATTTGAGGTTTTACTTATAATACTTTTTAGTCTATTGTTTTATATAATTTTAAATTTCAAATCAACCAATGTGGAGCATACACACCAATATAAACTAGCATTCCATTTGTCACTTGAAGCTTTTTTATCGAACTGGGGTTATTCTAGAAATGGAAATGTGCAATACATACCCAAACAGTTAGAAATACCCTGGTGGACAAGATCACAGCCAACCATTGTGGAGCAAAAACAATGAAAATTGGGCTGATTTCAGAGCCATAAAATACCATATTTTTTCTGAAATCAGCCTGTATTTTGTTTGTAAGGGAACAACATGAGTCTCTAGAATACTATATATGCAAATATATGATCATATATTGACCAACCCAGTGGAGTAGGTGATTATTTGAAACTCATCCAGTAAAAACTATTATTGGGGCTGCATGGACTCAAATAAGACACAAATTTATGAGAAACGACATCAGAAGTTTGTAAATATCAACCTACAACTATTCCAATGCATGTGAGGTTGTACCACGTTCATCCAACCATGTGGAGGCAAAACTTTTACCAGAAAATCACGTTTTAACACGGATGATTTTTGGGATACTAAAATTTGAGAATTAGCAATTTTTGGTTTAATTGAAAGTTGAAAACATCATTAAAGATTTGGTAAGTTTTAAACAATTCTATCCAACCATGTGAGCAATGGCTTTAAAATGGGGCTATTTTAGTTGCGGCAATTAAATAGCATCCGTCTTCAATATTCCAACAAATCTTTTTGAGATGGAGGTATCAGAACTTAAGAAATATATCTCAAAGGGCCCTCGACAGCAACAACCCAACCAGTGTGGGAGCAATAAGGTCATCATTGAGGGCATCTGGAGTCCTGAGCTAAAATTACTAGGATGATATATAGTATTATGCAATAGATATAACGCAGAAACTGGATTATGATTGTGCATTGTAGTCGCTCAATCATCAAGACAA
Organism: Beroe forskalii; assembly: GCA_011033025.1. NCBI lineage: Eukaryota > Metazoa > Ctenophora > Nuda > Beroida > Beroidae > Beroe > Beroe forskalii. Next base: position 1,421 of record WFMF01000328.1, read on the forward strand.
GGCGTTTACCAACTATGTGGAGCAAGATACGTGTTCATTTTGGAAAAAGGGGACGGTTAAAATTATTTATAAAATCGGTCTTGGCAAACAGGTCTTGCTCCACGTGGTTGGACTGTTAACTCGAAACTGGCCTAATATGGTTGGCCTATACCAACTATACAGAAAAGTATAAAATTAACATAATTTTCAATACAAGAATGTGCAAGTAAATTACTTATTTAATGGTGACATACTATTGAGTAAAACTTACTTTTAGATTTACTATTTTGCATCATTTTGGAGGTCAGCCCACTGGCTTGGAGCTCTTGTGTTGAATCTTTTGCCCAAGAGGATGTTTATTCATGCATCCATATTATTAGAGTCTCATATGGATCCGGCATCAATCCAACCCCGTGGGAGCAGTCTTTTCCGATTCAAACAGGCCTTGCCCATGGTTGATTTGTTAGAGATTTAAATTACTCCACATGGTTGGCTCTAGAATAAAGTTACTTGAATAGATAACTTGGGGCAAATTTAATGTTCCTGTGACTTTTTACAGCCACTTTTTGCACCATATCTGAAAACCAAAAGTCTAAAATTATGGATTTTTGACATGACTTTTTGAAATGCCTGCTCCACAGTGGTTGGTAGGAATTAATAAACGAATATGATTGATTTAAATTGACAAGAGAATGAATTTTGCTGTGATGAAAAACCATTTGTTTCTATCTCAACTCCACACCCTGGTTGGATAGATATATGTCTCAAAATCAGTTATTGCCTATTACCCACATTGGTTGGATGGTTTTGAATCGTTTTTTCATCGCATCTGAAGGGCATAATGATGCTAAAATTAAAGTTCACTCAAAAATAATTCAAAACCTCACAAGTTTTTGAAATATGCCCGCTCCACACAAAAATGCTCCACAATAGAAAACCTTGCATAACTTCTGCTCCACAAACACTATTGAAATGGTTTTTTCAACCATCTTACAGCCAAAACATTTGAGCATAAGGCAATAATCTTCACTAAGTGGCTCGGGAATATGGATTCGATTGACAGCCATTTTCCTAAACCATGGTTTTTGTCAAATCATACTTTCAGTTGACCTTATAAAGGAGCAGAAAGATGCATGAAAATGTACCAACCACCACCACGACGACACACGGTCGCGCGCAGCACCTATTTCAGATTTTTGAAGCCGTAAAGGTAGTATACAATACACAACCCCCCAAAATACATGATCTCTGCTAACCTATTCTCAATGCCTTTTTGTAAAACAAAAACGCAATTGGGAACAGGAAAAAATGTTAAATGTTTTTTGGGCCACCCAGTATCAACCCTCTTACTGCTACAAAACTTAGCCCACTGTCCAACTCTCCTATATAACCAGTTAGTAAACAACATTTTATTTAGTCATCTTCACCCACTTTCATCACCCTCACCTGCTTGGTACTCTGTACTTCAAACCAGCTATGTCCCATTACCTCACCACCTCCATCAAGCAACAAATTTCTGTACATCTAGACCCTTAGAAATTAAATATTAAAGGACAAAACTGCAGCCCATGTGGAAAGGATGTCCCCTCCCAATGAATCTGATTTAGCGACAGAATCATCATTAATGAACAACTGTCATGCAACTACTCCAAACAGGAAACTTCTAAAATCTTTGAAGTACCTGTGACCTTCAAAATGCTGGAATAGACCCTGTATTCTATCCAGACGAAACAGCAATACACATAGTAGAAGACTGTCTACCATTCTCCTTACAGGGAATATTCCCTGACCAACCACTTCATAAAACAATCCACAAGCTAACAAAGTTTTTTCATTGAAACTAAGTGAGCCTATCTCACTTCTTTTGATTTCCTAATACTAAGACGATAAACCTAAAAAAATACAACCTAATAACTATTTCCTTCTCTGCTGTTCAAGGCAGTAACCTGGAACTGGGCTTTGCCAATTGAGCCCAGTTAAATCCCAATTGATGGGAAAATTCAAGAGGTTGAAGTTTAAACGAAATAACTGATACGATAGAATTGTATTCAGAAGCTTTCGAAAATCATGAGATTATCGTCGCCAGCTGAGAGTGAAGGATGGGAATATTATTTACACAGTCTGGCTGGGTCAGACCTCCCTGTGAACCATCTTGATGAAGGGAGGTGGTTCATAGCCACCTTCAGCATATCTCTGACTTAATATACAGGCAAGCATTATCTTGCTTTGCAGTCTAATTGATGCCAATGGGTGTTGCCAATTTTGGCGCTTTTGGCACCAAGAATTTTTTAAGGCCTAACAAATTCAAATTCAAATTCAAAGGCCTAACTCAAAAATACAGCTCCATTAGTTTCTGCAGAATTGTGTCTTCAATTCAATTCAATTATAAGATTTAACAGCACAGTAATTAAAATATACTCCCTCCACTTGGTGGACATATAAACATATAAAGAAGCAGCTAGGTTGTGCTGAGGGCAGGCACCAAGCCAAATTTAGAATCTGTGGAAAGAATTGTGCAAAAATATCAATCATAGCTGGTGTTATTAGCCATTGAATTAAGTGCACTTTTGAAAAATCGTGAACTGGGAAAATGGTGATTTCAAGGTTTTAAAGAGGTTTTTTGAACCTCAAATGGTCATTTAAGCAGCAATCAACCCCAAGTTTGTAGTGAATACATAACCCAACACTATTTATTGATTAAATGCTGGTTTTTTGGCAAAGTTATGGGATAAAATAGGCTTATGTGAAGTCCATATGCCCATATTTGGCATATGTTTTTCACCCATAACTCTTTAGGGACACTTTACAACAATATTACAACTAGGTTGTAATATTACAACAATATTACAATTATCAAGGATCCTGTCAAAGACTAAGGAAAGAGCTGTTAGAAATTTTTGTGGCTTGACTGTACAAAGATGACTGTATTTGTATCCCAAAGATAATTATCTTACAACAAATTATATCTGACAAAGATGAATGTATTTGTACTACAAAAAAGAACAAATTATATCACAACAAATTGGAAACTTTGGAATGATAAAAGAAAGTAAACTTTTATATCAAAGCTTTCAAAATCATCAATAAAATTAATAATAATAATAATAATAATCATAATAATATAATTGTTGTGTAATGAGTATAACACATTTATGTCACTCTCATTCTTCATCATCATTCTTCATGTCATGCACCTCTACAAGGTACTCTTAGTTTTCTTTAAAAACTGAAATACATTTTGAAATGCACAATCACCAATGCACGATATAAATAATTAAACAAAATTTCAATTAAACAGCAGCACAATCATATCATAAAACATTGCTCATAATATTGCATTGCTTACAATGCTTTTGAAATCAAGTACGTTCAAATTTTCACTACGTTAACAGGATCATCAAGTCTCAAATAAGATATTTAAAAATTGAGAAAATACATAAAAACAAAACGTGCAATAATGCAATGATGTGTTAATTAGAGCATAAAGAATGCTAAAAATTGGCAATTCCTTGTCCTAATTCCTTGTGGAATTAGTACACGCCGCGCGCGACGATAATAGGGGTATACGTGTTTAGCAATTCCGTGTTCTTGCTTTCTGCACCTATTGATAGACCCTCAACGGCTCGACTCCCGAGTAACGTGCCGACGCGACGCAGCTGCATCAGTGGGCATGGAATCACCAGGCAACGCGCAAAGGGCGCGAAGCCCCTGGCATGGTTGGAGAAAGACGCGGCCGCGGTTAGGGGAATGTATATCCCTGTTCGCGTTGCGCGGCGCGCTTCTTTCCCCTGACTCGACCTGTTACTTGCCAGACGTAATGCCTGGCGCCCCCTGCGCGAAGCTTGCTAAACGCGTATATCCCTGTTATCGTCGCGCGGCGCGTACACACACCTATGCGGGCTTAGGAAGCGCGCGCGCCCCGACTAGGCAATGTTTGGCATTTTGGCAACTTGTTACCTATACCGCCTGTCGCGTCGCACCGAGCACTTTATCACTAATTTGATACTTTGTGCTTGCCCTAACCAGGGCCCTGGTTAAGCGCACAGAGTGCGCAGCGCGGCACCCCTGGTTAGGGGAAACTGTGCGCGAAATTATACCATGGTGCTGGTTAAGGTTGCCAGGCCACAAGCGTTGCCTGAGTACCCCCTCGCGCGCGCGAAGCGCGCTCGCCACGACTCGCGACGCACACTCATTCTTGTCTCTTCGGAGTGGCAGCCTGATTTATGTTTACAAGTAAACACAGTCGACTTGATCTCCTGATCTTGTCTGGACCAAATGGAACTTTAGGTTCCCTTCTAAGCTTAAGTAGAACATGGTTTTAATGCATATTTCAGCAATTGGTAAGGGTACACACTACATACAATACAACTGATGCCCGATGGAATGCTTGGAACAATCATGGGAACATTATAGTTATGTTAATGATGTGATCCAATGTCTTATCTATAGAGGTGTATGGGTATACTACAAACATAACAAAATACTGAATATCGATTTCCTAATTCAAAGATTGACATAAGGGGCGGAAGAGACTAAACTGTGAATCATCAGTGGTTACCCTACAGTTGTAAGGTCTCCCTGCCATCTATGATGTAGGTGTACCATAATTGGAATTGTTAGGTATCTTGACACAAGCAACCTTGACAATTGACATTTCTCGATTAAATTGGGCAATCTTGTCCTATTGAAATTGACCTTTCTCAACTGTTTCTCAGCCGTTTCTTGACTGCATCTCGACTAAATCTCGACCTAATATCGAACCAAATCTCGACTTATTCTTGACTGAATAGTGAATTTGAGCCCATTTGAACAAAACCTCGATAGAGTCTTGACCAATTGACATTCAAGGTGGCTTGTGTCAGGATACCTCTCCACTTCTGTGTTCCAGTAACACTGACATGACTTATTACACACATTTCCACACTCATTTCATTTGATCAATCCATTTGATCGACGTGTAACGATGCAGGTGCCTGAGGTTGGTTCTTTCCAGTGGAAATTTACCCTACCTCATATTCTCATCCCCTTTCTATTCCATTCATATATGTCTATAAACCCTTACGTCTGTCATCTATATACCCCTATACCACTTCACCAAGGTTGTTTTATCATGATTATGAATGCCACCATTGTGTTTGACATTTTTGCCACCATGATCATCTCTCTAGCTCAAACGGTTTAAAAGTTATGGCACCCTAAAGTTTTAGGTCACATGTTCCCATGTGCTTGAGTTCCAAAACGATTTGTTCTGTGGGAAGGTATCCTGACACAAGCCACCTTGACATTTCTCCACGAAATTGGGCAATCTCAACTTATTGAAATTGACCTTTCTCAATTGTTTCTCAACCAAATCGCGACTAAATCTCAACCTAATCTCCGCCATACCTCAAACCAAATCTCAACTTATTCTCGACTGAATTTGAACAAAGTCTCGACAGAGTCTTGACCAATTTTGCAAAATTTTGACTGTCGAGGTGGCTTGTGTCAGGATACCTAATGTGATGATGATTAGCTAGGTACCTAGTATAGTACCTACCCATTTAACTAGTAATTAGTATCAAAATTCAAACATTCAAAAAGATATAAAACCAAAACTTCTATAATCATGAAAGCATGAAGGAACACATTCAAAAAATCAATAATTTCTTCTCAAGAAGCAAATTCTCAAATTTAAAAGTTTGGCAAAATCGTACCACAGGAACACGACAAAAATTAGCCTCCATTAGCCTCCATTAGCCTCCATGGAGGCTGAGTTCCTGAGGGAGGCCAATTTAGAAAATTAGCCTCCACGGAGGCTAATGGAGGCATGAGGCTAATTTTCAAAAAATAGCCTCCACTATGGAGGCTAATTAGCCTCCACCCAGCCTCCACTAGGCTCCACTAGCCTCCACTCAGCCTCCATGGAGGCTAAATTTTTGGTTTAGCCTCCACTAGCCTCCACTCAAGAATTAGCCTCCATTAGCCTCCACGGAAATTTAAAAAGTCATTTTTTCCCTCCCCATTGGCATTTTTGTGTATACAAAAAAGCAAATGAGAGGGTTGGTAGAGATCGTGGTTTGGGAAGGTGAGAAATAGGAATATGTGTATATCAGGTCGAGGTTTGCAATACAACTACTGTAATTTCTGGAAAGTGCCCGGATTGCTCCTTTATAATATCAGTCGCGAAAATGTCCCTCCGTCCCTCCGTCCGTCCGTCCCTCCGTCCCTCCGTCCCCTTTTTCACACAAATCTTCAAAATCACGAATTTCCTAATTCATGAAGCTTTCGGTTGTCAAAAATTTTAATCTCATACGTTGACCAGGCCCATGATCCGTGCCACATTCCCAGTCACTAAAGTTTTCATATCGACCAAATGTAATGTCCTGGAAATTGATTTTCATTTCGACTTTTTCAAACACAAAAAACACGATTTTTTTTCGCCAAAAAAGGTATTGACCGAGTAAATGTGAAGATGGCTTGCCAAATTTGACTATTCTCTGAGAAATGATGTGGAAAATTGAATCAATATCACAATAAAAAACTGAAATTTTACACGCGTTGTTACACATAATTAACGTGTCATTTCACAACTTTGTAGCGCAATTGGTTAGCGCGTCAGACTTGGTAGTGCTGGTACGCTAGAGGTCACGGGTTCAAGCCCCACTATAGTCAAATTTCAAATTTTTATTTTCTTAGCTTATCTTCAGTTTTCTGATAGTAAAAAATGATCCCGTACAGCCCAATCAGTTCATCAGAAAGGTTTTAAATCAGGTCACAGAAAATTTTCAGTAAGTTTAATTCAGCAGTTAGATTTCGAAATACACGATGGCACGATACTCAAATAAGCATGTTGCCCAGGTCATTAAGACTAGAATTCCAAAATGTTGAGTTACAAGACATCAAGCATCGCGGGGAGGGAAATTAAGCGCCTGCATACGGGAACAATGGACAAACAAGAACTGTGTCGGCAGGCGCAATGCTTGTTGTGGAGGCTAAAGCCTCCATATGGAGGCTAAATGAGGCTAATGGAGGCTGAGTGGAGGCTGAGTGGAGCCTAAATCAATGAGCCTACAAAACACAAAATTTCTTGCTGAAAATAATGATAAATGTGTACTAATGTGAATAACAATTTATAGCTTCAAACTTTCAGACAGCTCCAACTGTCCTACACTCAGCCTCCACTAGGCCCCACTCAGCCTCCACTAGGCTCCACTCAGCCTCCATGGAGGCTAATGGAGGCTAATTTTTGTCGTGTTCCTGTGGTACCATTTTGCCAAAACTTTTTAAGTGTCATTAAACATATCAATAAGCATAATTTTCAAGTGTCAATAAGAATATACCTTATTGGCCCTTATTTAATGACTTTTAGATTTTTTCCAAGGGGCCAGTTGAAAAAATGGCAGATTGAAGCGGGGCCAATTAGATAATAGGCCAGTTGATTTAAGTCAGTTGAGACTCTTATTACTTGGGTTTTTACTACATTAGATTCATTATATAACACAGATAATGACTTAAATCATGATATTAGACCAGGATTTGAGTTTCTTGGTGTAATATAGTTACTTAGTATAAGTTGGTTTTCGTGGCTGTTTTTGAGCAAAAAGATCTTGGTTCGGCAACTGCTTGAAAATTTTTGTCCAAATGGTTCAAAAATTATTCAATTTTTGTCCATGGGGCTGGTTAAAAAAAGGCCCGCTAAATAAAGGCCAATAAGGTAAGTAAAACTCTTTCACAAAATATCCACATAATACAAAGATAGATTTTCTTTGTAATTCATATAAAGTGCACTAATTGCTATCCTCAAAACTTCATTTCAGAGATAAATATTGATATATATTTTAATGATTTTGTAAGATATCATTATAATAAATTCATAATGTACATCCATATTGTATCTACATTGTCTGGGGAGGAAGGGGCCTGGTTCATGCAAACATTTATGATATAGAAGCAAGGGGGTAGATAGCAAAATGCAGATGCCCACTTTTTAGGTAGATTTAGGCAATTTATATGGGTCTTTCAAAGCAGAAATTTAAGCTATTTTCAGCTCCTTATTCTATAAATTGACCAGGAATTGTATTCCAATTTCAGCCATTTTTCGACAGGGCACAGAAATTTGTAGACAAAGGGAAAGGAAGGGTCTAAAATGGGCAAAATATTTCAGGCATTCTTCATGGACAGCCCCATGTTTAGTTCAAATTCAAATTTTGAAGCAGGCATAATCAGTGCTGATAAAGGTTCAAATGAAATGGCATACTTCTATCATACTGAGAAGATCATTGGCTATAACATAGACCAATAGTACATTTTGTGTAGTATAGACCAATAGTACATTTTGTGTTCTGATAACTGTAATAGTGATTGACAGAGGAAAAGAGTTGATCATGTTAAAAATGGCAGTAAATTATAACCAGATCGATCAGGTAGAGCATGGTCATAAAAGGTTAGGTGATCGACCTTACAGTAATACTTAGATTACCTAAACACTATTAATGATTTTTATACCATCATCACTGTCTTTCATTGATAGAGGTTAAAAGATCATGATATCATCATTCATCATTAATAATTGAAAACTATAGCTTCTGTATAATACCATACTAATGTGGCACTTTAATCGCCTAATTTCTCTTGACCAATTTTCTACAACCAATCAATCTATACCCTTTAAACTATAAGATAGGTATTATGAAAAGACTCTTCTTCTTGACCTTGTCAGACAGAGAAAATAAATTCAAATTTAACTGGCACTTTAAGTGAAAGTGCTGTGAGTCAACATCAATTAATATAGCATATTTGGAAGGCAATTCCTGACATGAATGCCAAATGAAGCAAAATTTTTCAGTACCTACCTATCATACAATGTTTTGACAATAAATGTCATTTTAGTTGTAGGTACATTAACATTAAACAAAAAATACCAGATGCAGCATGTCTCAAATTGATCAATGTAATGATTTCCCCTTATTAATTCCTACTAACTAGGCTACTGCTAATTTACTATCATATTGAACTACGAAATATAATTAACGTATCATATCATTGAAAGCTGGGTGTTCTACTCTTCTACATTGCATTTTTTCGACCAATGAAAGCTTTGCAAGAAGGACATGAATGAACTGCATCCTTTACACTATCAAGTAAGAATGGAATGAAGCAACAAATCCCAGTGAAAATGAATAAGATACAACATAACAACCAACCCAATGTACCAAACTCATATTCCACCTTTGTCTGAATTTGAGCATGGCATGATGGGCATATCATATTCTGTGGAAATCTGGAAGCAATAAATGCCGCCTGAGGAACTACAACAACTTGTGCAGGTGGAGCTTGTGCTTGGGGAGGTGGATATGCAGCTTGTTGTGGAGGTGGATAGCCACCGGCTGGAGGAGGACCACCAGGTGGAGGGTAGCCGCCTGCAGGTGGAGGGTAGCCGCCTGCCGGTGGAGGATAGCCACCTGCGGGTGGAGGATAGCCGCCTGCCGGTGGAGGGTAGCCGCCTGCGGGTGGAGGGTAGGCACCTGCTTGAGGTGGGTAGGGTGCTGCAGGACCAGATTCCGAGTACATTGGTGGTGGGGCTGCTGCTTCTCCTTCCTTTGTATCAGCCATAGATTGCTAGAAATAATTATTTCACTTGAAACGGTTAAATCCAAGCAGAGGAATACAGTGAAAATTAGCCACCATTAGCTGATTGGTGGCTGGGTGGTGGCTCGGTGGTGGCTGGGTAGTTGCTAATGGTTGCTTAATTTTCTAGATTATCCCCACTGTGGCTAATGGGGGCTATTCAGTATTCACTGGTAGCCACCACCCAGCAATCATCCAGCCACCATGGGGACCAAAATGGTGAATAAGCCACCACTAGCCTCCATTAGGTCCGAATGAAAACTTAGCCACCATCAGCCCTAACAGTTTCATTCTAATGTATTTTTGGGGAAGCTGGTGAGGGCTAAATGGGGGCTAATGGGGGCTTAGTGAGGGCCGAGTGGAAATCTACTGCATTATCCTGTATATAGTATCCACTTCGAAAATAGAAAGAAACTAAAAATCTGAAAAATTGCTCGGAAAAGGGTGTTAAAAACAAGGTTTGTTCCATTAGCCCCAAAGGCAACCATTGACCCCTGCCAGAATAAAACAAAAATTTCAGAATAAAACAAAAATTTTATTTAGCATTTCATTGAACACACCTAAAATTACTAAAAATATGTACGAACAAAAAGCTTATAATTATAAATGATTTCTGATTTCAGGGTAATATGGGAGTAATAATGATAGAGTGTTCTAGTTGAGGGATTCTGATTTCAGGGTAATAGGGGAACTCTAGCATTAGAGCATTCAAACAATAGGGTTCTGCCAGCAACCATAAGCACCACCAGCAACCATAAGCACCCACCAGCAACCATAAGCCCCACCAGCCACCGTTAGCCCCCTCCAGCGACCACTAGTGGGGGCTAATGGTTGCTGATGGAGGCTAACGGTTGCTGGTGGGGGCTAGTGGTCGTTGGTGGGGGCTGATGGTCATGGTATTGCCAGCAACCATTAGCTCCCGCCAGCAACCATTGACCAAATGGCGTGATTAGCCCCCACTGGCTATCTGTAGCCCCCACTAGCTTCCACATGGGAGCTATAGCTTCCACCAATATGTAATTGATGAAACTAGTTTGGGCTGATGGTGACTAATTTTTCAGTGGGACTTTGTGGGGGCTAGTGGTGGCTTATTCACCATTTTAGCAGTCACCGTCGCTGGGTGCTGGCTAATGGGATTTAATTTTCGTTGGGTTCCTCTGCTTGGATTTAACCCTTAAAACCAACACACCATGTGGTGTCAAAACTTTTTGAGGCACGGTGTATAATGCTTTGCTGGCTACTTCCATTGTAAGTACTTTACAAGCTGTCACATACACAAAAAAGTAGGTGCCATGTCGTGGCATGATACACCGTGACACTTGGGTCAAATTTAGGTCTATAGAATCAAACTTTTTGTTCAAAATCATAGAAACCATATAATTATATTAACTGCCATTGAATTAATATATCTCTGAAATTTCATCATCTTACTTCTTATAACTTCTTGATTTCCATGAAATTAAGAATTATGAACAATCAGATCATTAATTTGATGAAAAATATGTATAATGTTAAAACATAATATTCAATGAAGTACTTGTATTACATCATACTTACATGCATATCTTAAAATACTAAAATGTAAGTTAAAACTAACTTGAAAAATTAAAATGCTGCTTATCCTAAATGAATTCACAATTGATCCTAAGTTCTATTTAAGGATTTCATCTGATTTCAAAATTATCTGATTGACCTTTAAAAACTGTTCATGAACCTCCTGATCCACCAGACCCTCCAGAGCCTGCTGATCCGCCAGAGCAGCTTGATGCTTCCGAGTCTCCTCCACTGCGTCTCCGTGAACGTCTTCCCCTTCTCTTGCTATACCCTTTTCCAATTTTACAGTCACATGATGGGCATTTGTGAACTGCATCTTTGAAGTTGTCCATGAAGCATGCTATGAATGAACAAAGGAAGCAAAGCCCCAATGAGAACACAGTGATGAATATAGCTATGAGAATTGTTTGAATCCCTATTTTGTACTCTACCTTTGTTTGAATATTTGCATGACATTTAGGGCAAATCATGTTGCATGGCTTTCTTCGGAGTTTCGGCTGGCTTTGCTGAATTATGACAGTTTGGGGCTGTTGGAAAACCACATTAGAGTACCCTGCTGTTTCCACAGGTGGAAGTGGATGGCCAGTATTGTACTGCTGTGGGTAACCTGTACTTTGAGGGGGATAACCTGTGCTTTGAGGTGGATATCCTGGGCCTTGGGGTGGATATCCTGGGCCTTGGGGTGGATATCCTGGGCCTTGGGGTGGATATCCTGGGCCTTGGGATGGATATCCTGGGCCTTGGGGTGGATATCCTGGGCCTTGGGGTGGATATCCTGGGCCTTGGGGTGGATATCCTGGGCCTTGGGGTGGATATCCTGTGCCTTGGGGTGGATATCCTGTGCCTTGGGGTGGATATCCTGTTATTTGGGGTTGAATATTGCCAGGAGTACTGGGGTTTGCCATTGTTCAGCTTTTTTGGTAGTTGGATACCTAAGAAATAAAGAAAAACTGAGGATTAGAATAATAGCATTTGCAGCACATACATATTCTGCAGTACCTTATTTGTGGGGTGAATGGTCCAAATAAGCATTTTGGGGTATTCGCAAATTCCATGTTTTTAGGAATAAGACAATTAGGGGGCTGCCTAATAGTTTCAGAAGATTGAAAGCACAACAAACAAGCTCAAGCAAGGTGGACTTCATTCTTATACTGACTTTAGAAAACACCAGGTATGTCTGTGAAATAATGAGTGGAAACTTCCAGCTGTTGAAAAATCTGTAACAATAAAGCAATGAAAATATGAGATCCTAAGATGAGCTGTAAAGGATTGAGCCAAGATGAAAGTATAAAATGTAATTATACAATTTGCATTTTGCCTGATCGGGTACATATTGATCTAGATTCTACCGATTGGCTCAGGCCAAAACCGGATGCATCCCTTGGGCTTACGCCCTCGGGAATGGACCTGATGTCATGATAAGCGTGTTTGTATGTATTTTGCAAAAAATTTCATACAGTTCTACCTCAATATTCGTGTATAGTTACAAAATGAGTCAATGTATACAAGCTCTAATGAGAAGAGCATCAGCAAATCAAAGAATTCATGTAGGTAACATGTTTATATGAGAATAATAGACATGCAGTATGCATGATTTTTGTATGAAACTTATATACATCAGTACTTTCATTAAACTGCATGTTGAGTGGTTAGCCGCGCCCGGCTGGATATGGAGATTGTAGAATAGTTACAATAGAAATATGTAACTACTGTGCTGTACACTGTGAAACAAATAGCAATGGACAAGGCGAAGTAACGGTGATGTGAGTAAAAGAAATAACTAATAAAGGAATAAGTGAATGAGTTTGGACAGCGCCGGAAACACAACTAAACCTTTGCAACTTAAGAGCACACAGTATAACTTCATCTATACAAACAAGTCACAGAGTCACAGTATAATAGAATTTCATTACACAGTACACGCTGAGGAATGTTCTTCTCAAGATGTGTACATGAGCACTGAACACACATTATATGTACATGTGTACACCTATATTAAGTTACACAATTACAATAGTTCTATTGATATGATTATAAATACCCACCTAATTGTTGTGCGACTGGCTGGCGCCTGGACAACTCCCTGACATCGAGGCTGGATGACAGCAAGAAGCTGGATGATGCAGGAATGTTTATATTTTAAATGACTTGCAACACCAACTCACCGACAACTCAACAACTTTGAAATAAAATTGTAAAACTTAAAAGTGCAAACATGATAATTGATACATGATATATAATTTACAGACGTACCTCTTACGACTTACGACTTACGCAACAGATTTCATCAAATTTTTCCATGTTGTGCGTTCACATTGTAGGTAGAATAGTATAATTTTTGGCTCAGAAGTCAGACCAACTCATTGTTATGACTTAATGAGAAGCCGTAATTCTGTACCTAATTCTTTAAGTTGTTCTATCGGCTATCATCTCCTCATTAATTCGGCATGCCATCAAGTCATCAATCGCTCAATGAAATAATGAGATTTGCTGAAATGGAAGGGTAAGATGGTTAGGAGAATAACGGACGAATTCAAATACCTATTCAATGAATAAATCTAAGATAAATATTGTATTCAATAGGTACCTAATGGCCTAATGCCTTGCGTGCAAGAATTAGCTAATTAGGGAATTAATTACGGGATTAAGGGGATCAACTTGATATTTTATTAAGTACCTACCTATAGATTATAGAAGTAAAACAGTAAAACAGCAACCAGTAACTAAAACGGTGATCTAGGTAGGTATAGGTAGCATCTCAATCAAGTAGCAACTTTCAACTATACCTAGTATAATTGGGTGAAGATAATAGCAATATGTCATAACCAAATGGCTTTTGAGTAATGAAATTATAGAATAGGTGGTATTTCAATCCTCTTTGTTGCTTATTAATTATGACGTAAGACAATTCAAAGGTTGATGATAACGGAGAGTGCTCACGACTTCATAAATTGAACGAAATTAGGACGAGAGACTACCTATAGAGCTTTAGGTACGAAGAATGTTATGAAAAATGATTCGAATGTGATGATGGCTGCAAATATCATAGCATTGAATCTATAGCATTGAACCCTTTAGTTCCATACGCATATTTTGGTCAGATAAAGCTGCATCAGAGTGCCTAACAAAGTTCAACTTATTTCTTTATTTGGGTACCTACCTACGTTGATGATGGGATGTGATGTTTAACTTGCATGAATGAACCAACCCAGAACCCAGTGCCAACAACTAAACAAATTTGATTTAAAATTACAATTCAAAACTTAAAAGTGCAAACATGATGATAACGAATTAGGTACCTACTTTATCACTTAGATAGGAGGAAGGTACATATCTTACCATCTCTTTTTTATTTAGATGGTTTTACTTCTATTCCAACAGCTGTAACAGCCAATGACAGAATGAAAAATCGAAGGGTTTAAGCCAGTGACGGTTAAGGAATTGTAATCCATACTTTCTTCGCACGAGACTTCGCTGCAATGGGCAGCTCCTTATTTAACCCTCCCGTGCAGTTTCCTGTACACTCGGCTGAGTGAACCATGTGGCTGCTTAGGTGAGAGTCCTCACCCTTAGCACGATAGGCACGGCCGGGAATGAAACCACCAACCTCTCAATTGGAAGCATGACGCTATAAACCACTGCGATACCTGGCCACAGTACTTTATTCCATCACATGACAGTGCAATGAATATTGAAAAACAACTTGACTGTTTACGGTTAACTAAAAGATAACTCAATGAGGACTGGCAACTGTAACTTTGTTGTTCCTGGTTTCGTTCTTTGATACCTACCTACCTATACTATTCATTTACTCATTAACCTACTCAATATTTTACAAATTCGAACTATTTGAAACTTTGAAAAACGATGAAAAGAAAAACTATGCGAGGACGTAAAAGAATAAAAAGCAAAGATTTTCGATTTTCGCAATTGTAGACTTGTAGGTACCTTCAAGCTTAATAAAACAGAGAGTTTCAGACGATATTTAAAGAAATACTTTATAAACACCGGCTAGGTAACAACTGCAAAGCTCTAAAAGTCTAAAGTTACAGGAAGCGCAAGGCTCTCTGTGTACTGTGCTGTTAGCAATTGGTCGTTTCACTCCTAACGACCTTTCACTAAGCAATATTATACCCACAGTTCCCTTGAGCCATACCACTACATTAGGTGATCTGACCAGAGTTTAAAATGAGATTACTCCAGTGTTATTTGAGATGAGCGGGTACACTAAATTTGGTGATATGACCAGAATTTATTTAGTTATTTGAGACGAGGGGGGTACAACAAAACTTATCAAGTAGTTAACTGTCACGTAACGTAAATACAGAGAGTAGTGTTCGCCTAATTATCTCAGCTTCTTAACTATTCACTGAATACCTACCTAAGACAATGATGTTTGTACTCTTACTGTGGCTTGAATGATATCACATCGTGCATTTATAATGGTCAATCGTCAACTTCCCTACAATGACTAATGTCCGGCTAATTACTGAGCTATTTAGTTATACCTTCAGCTATGGATGATATTTAATAGTTTAGGTATTTATCAAACTGCCGAATCCTGCAGTTGCTTGGAGTACCTGATTATCTATGCGATACCATTATAGGAAAGTGTATAGGTATTAGGCACCTGGTAGGTACCTAGTAGGTACCTAGTAGGTACCTAGCATTCCTCAACTCGAAAACAGAGATTTGCAGACTTGGAGGTTCCATCATGGCTGCAAAAGTTCAAATAAAGTAAAAGAATAATAAATAAATCAGCTCACGCTGCAGGCAGAAGGACGGCTTTGAGAAAGGCTCGAAGAAATGGCTTAATCGCCAAACAAAGGGTGAATCCGGCTGTGTAGTGGTGGTTGCTCGAAGAGACTAGATTGTAGTAATGTTTCAGCAGTTTTCACCTGCTGGAAGTTGCAATAGCAACGTGAGCAACAGAGAAGAGGCAGAAGAGATGTGGAGCTGAGGTTGCTCTTCAATCATACATTGACTCACCAGATGTGCTGCAATATGGTGATGTAGGTAAATTGAGCGATCCGTCTAGGCCAGTATCACGTCAGTACCGGGCCAGTATCGCGCCAGTATCACTGTATCAGGCCAGTATTGCGCCAGTATGAGGCCAACCTCACGCCGTTATCGCGCCAGTATCGCGCCAGTATCACGCCAGTAGCGCGCCAGTAGCACGCGAGTACCGCGCCAGTATCACCCCTGTATCACGCCTGTATCACGCCTGTATCACGCCAGTATCGCGCCAGTCGAAACAAACTTAAAGCCATGCTGCCAGAAACACACTGGGCTTTAAGTTAGTGTCGACTGGCGCGATACTGGCGTGCTACTGGTGCGCTACTGGCGCGATTCTGGCGGGATACTGGCGCGATAACGTCGTGAGGTAGGCCTGATTTTGACGCGATAGCCGATACTGGTGTGATACTGGCCTAGAAGGATCGCTCAATTTACCGTAATATGGTCGTTTTAGTGCCAGTCAATGTTGGAGCTAATGCAGAAGTTCGTAGCAGTACCATGTCATTTCTTACTAAATAGAGAAATAGGTAGGTAACTACTAACTGAAGTAAGTGAATTGTGAATAGCGAGAAGGTACATTTTTCAATTTAATGAAAGATTATAGCACTGTTATAAAATACTAAAATAGGAAAGGAAAGGCATCACGAAGCCATTAACTTACTAACTTATTGAGAATTAGCTCATAGGAATGTCAATGACTCGAATACTTCTCTGGTAAGCTAGTAGAGTTGTTGAGCAGTATGTATTGCTTCAGTACGTTAGTACGTTACGTAAATTTTATCACGTTAAAATACTAAAATGTGAAGCTGTGTATGAAATTATGGAGTACTAAAAATACTTAAATATTCCCTGAATTTCACACCTTCAAAGCATGAAAAATGACGTCATCGACTCATCCCTTGTGGCTGTGTCAATGACGTTATCTTCACTTCATGTATTATAAAATTATATTGCCTGTGTTGTGCGGAGTTTTTTGGCACCCCAAACAATCCATCGATATTAGGACCCCTTCCCCTCATCCATCGGTTGATATCAACATCGGTTGATAAAAAAATTTGCGTTTTTCGATAACCCAACAAACAAACTGAACGACAACGTTAGAGAAACACATGCAATGTAGAATGCAGATTCCTGCAAAGATCAGAATAAGAAAATAATAAAACATTTACTGATTCAAAGTTTAACATCTGACATATGGCAAAAGAATCTATACGGATTCCCATGTAACTGTGTAGATTCCCATGTAGAGGTGTAGTGTGTTCAGAAATGAATGGCATTTCCGAACATGTTGCACTGCCCTGGACTGTTGAAAGGTGGGTGACGTAAGCCGTCCACTGGGCATTTTTTTACGAAAAGCCTGTTTGACAGACGTTATTCATGGATTGCATTGACCTCTAATATCATCTTATCATATATCTAATATCTTATATTTAACGATATTTCTAAAATTTAAAGTTCCTGCATCTGAAAGTATTCTGTCTCCCGAAGCTGTGAATATTTCTTCTCCCTTCTCAATCTCCTCTTTTCAGTTAGTTCCATCTATCAGCCCACTGGAACACTACTATAATACACTATACACTTATACAGGCTTGCTGTACACAGCGTGTAATCTTGTTATCTGAACTCAAGTTCTCAAATTGATAGCAATTCAACAAAACGCACTACAAGACTACAAGAGTGCAAGTCCTCTCCCCAGCCCCATATCCTGATCCTGAATCCCACTTCTTCTCTTTTTCCTCTACCATTTCTCCTCCTCTAGCCGAAGCTGATGCTGGAGGCTCCACCTGGTGGGTTCTTTACTTTTGTGGAGGGCCTGTAGTTCACGTCGTAGAAGTTTGAGGGCTCCGCTTGGGCCGCGTTGTGTTGCTGTTGTTGCTGGTGAGCAGCTGGTGTTGTGTCGGGGGTGTCGAATACGTGGGATTCGTTGCGTTTAACCTGTGGGAATAAGCTAGGGGTTTAACACATGAACCTCAATAATGATTCGGAGACACTATTACTACTCATCTCCTCAATTTATGTTGAGAGTTTTCTCCCTTAGCACGATAGGCACGGCCGGGGATCGAACCACCAACCTCTCTATTGAATGAACGATGGCCGATGCCTTAACCACTGCGCCCCCGGCCACTACCTAATACCTATCCCGTGACTCTATTCTCAGAATTTTCTAAATGATATCAGCTATTTTCTAAATGATACAAGCTATTCTAAATGATAGCAGCTATTTTTTCTTCCACTTCTCTGCCTCTGTTACTTACCTGAGTTTCTGAGACTGCGGGTTTAGTGACCTGTGGCTCGGGTCCGTCAGGCTGGAATATATTGAAAGAGCAGTCTCCACCAGGACTGTGAGTTATCCTGGGAAGAACGGCCAAAATGATAATCAGAACAAGTTGGAAAAACCCCATACAAAAACCATTGAATCAATGATTATTTCTTTATTTATTAAGCAATTACCTTTTGCTATTTCACTATTTCCTTTTAGGATGATGGTATACATCAGGGAAAGACTCACTTCACGGAAGTCCCCTTCCTGCCCCCGAAGCCTCTCTGTCCAGCGGCCTCATCCATGGTGGTGTTCAGTGCAGACATGATGAAGCCAGTCTCAAATTTGATTACGAAATAGATTCGAGTTAAATATTAGATGGCACCGTTTTCAAAAATCTAATATGCATGCGTACAGCAGATCAATTAATTTGGATTACTATACTTTTTTGTCGATTCTAAGATGAAATCTAGAACACAAAACACAGAAGTGAAATTCAACTCCAAACACGAAGCGTACGAAGAAAATGAGAAACTAACAACTTGCTCCGTAAATATCATGTATTGGGATGGCTACGAATCCCCTGCAAGGACTTGTTATAGAGCTCTCTGACAAACCTATATAATATATAATATTTATATGCGTAAACGGAATAATTGATATGCAATGATGACCCTTGATGATGCCCATTCGTACATTTTGTTTTACTCGAAAATAAGAGTGAAAATACTGGAATTGTCTTCGCCTACTCATGAGTTAAGGTACACGTTATCTCAAAGTGCGTACAAAAGTACACAAACGGTCATTCGTAAATTTACGATTAAGGCACTTAAATTATTATTTGATCCTTTATTTTCACTGAGCATTCAGCTAATCCATGGAATAATAAGTTAATGCTCTAATGAAGTAATAAGGTGTGAAATTCATCTTCTAAGCTCCTAGATGCCCGTAAAGAAATATAAAATTTCAGCTGATGTTGACTTTGCAATCAGCGCCGATTCAGAGCCGATTCACCGCCGATAGGCGCTGTTCAGTGCCTGTCAGCGGTGAATCGTTGCTGATCAGCGCTGATCAGCGCTGATTGCAAACATTAAACAACATCTGTCAAACATCTGTTTAGTATACAGCAAAGGAGTTACATGAGAAAGACTTGACAAGTCACCTACATCCTATCATGGGAACTAGAATGCTAGAATCTTGACAGAATTATAATGGGGCCAAGAACCCTCCCCTGGGAATTATTTAAAATCTAATGAAGACTATTTCTAGTTGGAACCTGTACACGAAACTTTAGGATTCACATCTTATCTCTAAATGCATGATTTAACTGAGAAATTCAATATGCACCCAATTTGAATTTCTGTGAAATTATTGAAATTTTACTGAAATTATTATTTATTTAACCACTGGGAAAGCTCAAGTTGAAGACGTGAAATCGCTATAAAACTATAAAACTTTGGGGCCCTGAACACTGGAAGCATCATGTTTTATAAGGTGTAGAATAACCTGTAGTGCAGACAACAGCAATTCACAAACAACTTCACAAAACACAAGATAAAATTATATTTTCTTCTTTTCTACTTGTTCGTATTTCGCTAGAGCGAAAGTTTTAAATTGGCACACGAATGCTTGTCTAATTTTGCTTATGAATATACTCATTATAGATCCATGTTGTAACCTTCACTAATACAACTTGAAATGAATTATTGTATACCAATTCAATGTGTATTCCATGACGTTCCGTCATGATCGAAATCAATTTCAAATTCATTAAGCTTTTTCATGATACATAACGTGATGATGCAATCAATGATGTAATTTCGGCTTTAGTAAGTTAGTACAACCACTTTAGTAATTCATTCACCTCAGTAATTTCACCAAATCACTGAACTGATGGTATAGGCCAATGAACAGGTAGGCATTGTGCCATGCTAAGTGCACTGTGAATGAGGATACTTAGTCCGTTCCATGGCGGAAAATATTTATTTTCCGCTTCATGTGGTCAATTTTCTCGCATTATAGGGACACTCTAAGATTAGGTATCAGAAATCACTTCGTTTTACTTGCAGATACCTGAAATTCCAAGATGCTGTTGGAAGAGAGGATGGGTAGATTGTAGAAGAAACTCTTATCTCAGATTCATTACTCTATTGCCCAAGATGACGCTTCATAGCTCAATGATGTTATCGCATCATGTTATTATGTTAGGTAAGAGACTCGCCATTGACTATTACTATTTCGTTATTTCTTAATTATTGACTTTCTATTAACTAACTATGAACAAACAATGGACTAAATATCGTCTAATTATTGACGAATTTTGATTGACTTACTTGCTTGACTTACTATAATTGACTAACTATTAACTATTAACTTATTAACTATTGAGTATTGACTAGTATTTTGATATTCATTACTGTATCATTGATCAAAGTATACCAGTATTCATGTCACATGTGATGGTGTTGAAGCACCTATTTTGGTGTAACAGAGCAACATTGAGCTTGTTACATTAAATTGATCCAACCCCGCCCTGGTCATGTGACGTTGCATTACGTAGGGTACCACGTAAAACGTGCCACACCCCAGCCAAAACAGCAGAACATGGCACGCCATAATATGCGCCATTCTCAAAAGTCAAAACCGTATTGCAGGAGGCACACGGACAATAGCCCCTTGAGAGTGACCCCATCATCAGGGCTTTGTATGGTGAACTGGTGATGCTATGCGACCTATCCTGACGCATCACAGGCCAGCATATGTATCGCGATATATATTAATTTCCTGATTCGTAATATATAGCGTGCTGCTCGCGCATTGTAGTAATTTGATTAACTGCTGCAGCCATTGTGAGAAGAACAAAGGCCCGGTGCCTACAATGGGCTACTGGGCTATCCCGGGCTTATAAGGTCGTGTAGAGCCCTGCACGTGCTGTAAAGCTGTAAGTAGTGATGGTAGACTTTAGTAAATACTGACCAGTCCAGGTTACCCTGTCACGGTTTTGTTAAATTCCGCATCATCTTTACGAAATCACAGTCTTTTCCTGGTAGTTCCTTCATGGCCGCCTCTTCCTTATTTGGGAAATAAAAACTTTAAATAATATTGTGAAATCAGCATTGACTAACAGCGTTTGTAAATTGCTTTTGTATCTTTCTCCAGTAGACGATGGTTTTATACTTTTAATATGTGTTTTTCATGGACTAATACTTGACACTGGACTTGTTTGATTGCAGTAACCAGGAACCATAGTTTCTGGTTTCATAGCTGGAGGTTCTAATGGGTTTTTAAACGACAACCGATATCGGATATATGCATTGAAATGTTAGACTAGGTGCGAAAATGAGAACTGATTAATTGAAAAATAAGCGTAAAAGTGAGTAGATATTAATGGGGTTGGCAAGTATGGGAGCCCGGGAATAGGGGGAGGCATTAATGCTCCCCCTATTCCCGGGATCACAAATTACAGAGTTCACCGTACGGAGGCTTCCCCTAAACCTGGGATCACCTCTAATCACGGACTCCCCTGTACACTGCTCCCCTTAATCTAGGGCTCCCCCGATTGTCCGGGGCTCACCTCTATACACGGTCTCGCCCATACCAGACTCACCCTATTGCCGGGCTTCACCATACCAGGCTCCACCGGACCTCGGGCTTCACCAATGCCTTGGGATAACCCCGATACAGGGGCTCACCCGTACCAGGCTCACCCTTACCTTGGGCTTCGCCATACCAGGCTCACCCGATCCTCGGGCTTCACGGATGTTCTGGGATAACCCCGATACAGGGACTCACCCGTACCAGACTCACCCTTATCTTGGGCTTCACCATACCAGGCTCCACCGAACCTCGGGCTTCACTGATGTTCTGGGCTCACCCTCAAACATGGCATCACCCATACCAGGCTCACCCTTACATTGGGCTTCACCGTACCTGGCTCCACCTTATCCTGGGCTACACTGATGTTCTGGGCTATACCTGAAACATGGGTGAGCCTCGTATGGGCGATCCCATGTTTCAGGGTGAGCCCAAGTTATGGTGGAGCCTAGGATTAGGTGGAGCCAAGTACGGTGAAGCCCAAGGTAAGGGTGAGCCTGGTATGGGTGATCCCATGTTTCAGGTATAGCCCAGAACATCAGTGTAGCCCAGGATAAGGTGGAGCCAGGTACGGTGAAGCCCAATGTAAGGGTGAGCCTGGTATGGTGATGCCATGTTTGAGGGTGAGCCCAGAACATCAGTGAAGCCCGAGGTTCGGTGGAGCCTGGTATGGTGAAGCCCAAGATAAGGTGAGTCTGGCATGGGTGAGCCCCTGTATCGGGGTTATCCCAGAACATCCAGAAGCCCGAGGATCGGGTGAGCCTGGTATGGCGAAGCCCAAGGTAAGGGTGAGCCTGGTACGGGTGAGCCCCTGTATCGGGGTTATCCCAAGGCATTGGTGAAGCCCGAGGTCCGGTGGAGCCTGGTATGGCGAAGCCCAAGGTAAGGGTGAGTCTGGCATGGGCGAGACCGGGTATAGAGGTGAGCCCCGACAATCGGGGATCCTAGATTAGGGGGAGTGGTGTATAGGGGAGCTTTCATAAGAGGTTATCCCATGTGTAGGGGAGGCTTGGGTGCGGTGAACTCTGTAATTTGTGATACCTAGAATAGAGGGAGCCCTTGTCACCAAAACGGATACATGGGCTCCCCCTACTTGCCAACCCCATTGAAAAACAAGCATATGAATTGAAAAAAAAACGAGAAGACATTAATTGTAAAATAAACGTAAAGCGAGAAGACATTAATTAAGCCTCTAGGCCCGAAGGCTGAAACCAACACCAATGTAACCGAAAAACTAGAACATGTTAAGTGAAAAGGAATATTTGATAATGTGAAAAAGGATCAGCTAGTAAATTGAAAGAGACGCACCTTTATTTAAGTATTTAAAGGAACATGTGTCTCACCTGGGTTTGAAGTTTCTGAGATTATCTCAGTTGTTATTGAGTTCTTGAACTGTAGCTTCTTTGCGCAATGTTCTCCCCATCGTGATCATATCCAATCTACTGTACCACCCTTGCGGGATCTTTAAAACATTCAGTTATGCCGTTTTGAACGGATTTTGATCCCTGAAGCACTGGTCTTTTAGTTTGCCCATGTCACTTTCTTGAACACTTCAACTATAATGACGAATGATGATCCAAGCCTCCATACCACTGCAAATTCCTGTAAAACAATGTAGGTAGTGGTAAACCAATAATATTGGAGTTCAGAGCATTTACTATATCACATAATCCATATGAACTGCAAATAATACACGCCCATTCTTTCATTGTCGAGGGCTGATTGCAGAATTTCCCTGATCTCTTTATTCGATGAAAAGATTATAATCAACACTTCAGACTTAGCAGCTCAGCAGTGTGCAGTGCAACCGGGCAAATGGGAATAACCAAGGCCTATTGTCTCGAATATATTTCCCTAGCACAATCGTACGATCGCACTATGTCGAAGTGTTGTGTCGCACATGAATTTATTTTACAATCTGTTTGTTTCTCCGACAAAGTAGTGTCATGTGTAGCAGTATACACTATACACTATACATTTTCACCCGGTTTGAAAGGGACGTTAATAGATGTTTCCCGTGAGCGTCTTGAAAAAGGACCATTTGAATTTCTTGACATAGTTCCACCTTCTGCCAATTTAAAAATATACGGCCCAATTGTATCATCTCCTGAGGCTCCTTTTATAAGCTTTTATAGTATCTGGTACTTTTTTCCAGGAAATGTTTAATAACGAAAAGTAAGAAGACATAAGTATCACACTTTATTCAACATTCATTGATTGCTTCGTCAGGGTCAAAAAGTAAATGAAGAAGTTTTCCTGACTCCCAGAGAAGTCTAAATCAGATTGTCGACTGCAGAGTGTTTCTGGAAATATTCATGGTAGCATGGTGCATCTCTTACATGTTGGGTGAGTCTTCTTTTGACCATTTCAAGTTCACAACTTTTTTTCTTTTAAAAATTACTACTTTTCGATTTTTGAATAGCAGCCTTCTGATTGATCTTATGGGTCACGACTTTTCATGAAACCTCTGCCAGAAAAAGTTTGCATGGGATATTGATTGACATATTCATGATTCATGATTTGAATCAAATCTTTTAAAGTAAAAATTCAATGACCCACTCACACCTCATCTTACCCTCACCCTTAACGACCCCTCTTCTCCCCTTCGCAGGATGGTACACTATCCCTCTACTAGCACTGCTCTGTGTCGTGGGTACCCTTGTCAGAATGCTAGTCCCCTTCCTGTTAGAAGCCAGGAAACTGTCGCACCTCCCCGGGCCACCTTGTCATAGGTTAGTTGGTTAGAAGTTAGAGGTTAGTGGTGGGTAAGTTGATGACGTCATAATCACGCATTAGGATGACGTTCTATTGCTTATCATTCATCGAGTTAAATAATTGAATGGAAGTTCTGACTTAATTTCTTATCAAGAAGGAAACCATCGAAAGCCACTAAACAAACCACACCGCAGGATCATCTCAGGGCACGGAGAGTTCTTCAAGCAAGTGCTGAGATCCTCAGACCGGTACGGCATCATGTTCGACGTGTGGTTGGAATGGAGCAAGGAATACGGACCCCTCTTCCAGTACAGACACTACCACAAACATGTCATACCTATTGTATACGGGGAGGACACACTCAAGGTAGGGAAAAGGTTATATTAAGGGGAAGGGGGAGGGGGTACAAGGACTTGAAATGAATGGAGGATCCTTATTTTATTAATTCATTAATTGTCGTAGCTTTGAATTGGGAATACAACGGTGTGCTGCAATGCTCTTGTCAAATAAAGTATTTCAATTTTTCCAATACTCTTTGCACATATTTCTTGTTTCTGCTAAAATAACTTCTAGGGATTATTTCTACAGGTTCTGCATGACATTGGCAACACCAGATTCATTTTCAAAGACTCGCTGAAGTTCTACATGGGTCACAGGTAATGGCAACATATCATACTGATTTGGGAGTTGATTTGGAAGGTGATTGGTGGGCTGATTTGGGAGCAATTCTCGTTCATAGGATGAAAGTAAAATTTCATAATCGCATTGCCACTTTCCAATAATTAAAAGCTACAAACTCTTCCAGGATTCTGGGTGACAATGGAATGCTATTAACTCCGTACAACGAGGCTTGGCGAATAAAGAAAACTATTCTTAAGAAGTTCCTGAATACCAGGTAAATTTCTATTTGATGCAAATTTAATGCTGATATCGTTCGATAAACTTCTTAACTTTCATTCCTCAAGAAATAATGGGTTATCAACAGACAAGTAACTAAGCAATCCGCAGGACAGTAGCGGATTACGAGGGACGGCTGCTACAGGTCTTAGACCGAGCCCTGGATAACCTCTCTGAGGGCCTCCTCCCTTCTGTGGCAACACCCCTGCCTGACAGGGGAAACCACAGGGTTATAGATGTGCACGATGTCTTGAAACTAGTCCAGAAGATATCCTCAGATATAATGGGCCTGGTCAGTCCGCGCTTTTTGTTCAAACATTTCTGGTATTTCTTATCTACTTTAATTTGCTTGCTGAGCAATCTGTGATCTTTTTACAATCTCCGAAGCATCAATGACTAATTGCTGTTTCAGTGTTTGTTTGACAAGGATTTCGGGTGCTCCTCGACCTCACTCAGTGAGTCCTCTGACCTGGCTGAGATCTCCTCTCAAGTCGCCAACGAGTGCTTCAAAATGATAGCTGACCCCAGTCGAAAGGTAAGCTGTTAAATTCAATTACAAAACAAAAGAGAAAATGCATGGGAGAATGTTACAGAATTTCAATTCCGGCCGTAAACATGACCATGTACTTTCCTAATTTTCACATGATGTTAAGTCTAATATCAAACACCGACTTACCAATTTGGATCCCTAAAACTCTAAAAGCATGTTGTTTCATCTGGTAAACATGTTGGGTTCACTGTTCATGTTATCGTGTTTGCAGCTACCGTTCCGGAAGACAGCAACGAAGCAGACTACCTGTCAAAACATCGCCAAAATGCGGCAAACTGCACGAGATATCATAGAAAACGGGTCATCTTTAACAGATGAATTTGTCAAGTCGTTCAATGATATTGACGATATCATCGACGATGTCAATTCACTGCTATTTGCGGGTAAAGTACGATTAAACATAAAAGCATCAAAATGGTTTCAATAAACTGCTCAGATTGATGATTTTTACAATTTTACGGCACGAAAAATGATAATTCGATTGGTTAAATCCTGAGGAAACGTTTTCTAAACTAAACATCTAAACAACAGACAACTATACCTACTATTTCCTCAGGTCAGGATACAACATCGAATGCTCTGACTTATGCTCTGGCAAACATCGGTCATCTCCAAGAAATCAACAAATGGTTTGCCTTCATGACTAAATGATATTTGAAAATATGCTAATAATCCAATGATAATCCAATGATTTTAATGTGATCTAATAACATAATAATGCTATAATGTGATGATAATTCCAACTGATATATCTGCAGTTGTGACGTGAAGGAGCCGAATTTAAAATTAAAATAAATTAAAATTATTTAACGGCGGGATTTTCGGAATATTTCGAACATCTGATCATTGATAAAATTGAGTTAACATTAGCAACCTAAAAATCTCAGAATCCGCCATTCTTTGGTTGTATTTAAAGAAACTTTTTACGGAATCGAAATATCTGCGGAATTTTTCGAATGATCAAAAAAGTAAAAGGGGACAAGACTTTTGGCGCACCCTGTAGTTAATACTGAAGGCTTTTTATCCTAGATCCTACCTTCATCCTAGAACCTATCTACATCCTAGAACCTATCTACATCCTAGAACCTATCATTCTAGACTCTAGAACCTACCTTCACCTTGACTCTGATCCCTCGTCAGGCTGAGAGAAGAGATAGACAGTGTCAGTGCCTCTGCACCCTGGGCCCATATAAACGAACTGCCCCGCTTGGACGCGGTAGTCAAGGAAACCATGCGACTGTACCCCAGTGCCCCCATGACTCTCAGAACACTTCACAAGGACTACAGCATCGCAGGCTATCGGGTGCCACAAGGTATTTTTTATATACAAACTAACAAACTAAAATACAGAAGTGCTGTAATCTGATCAATCAATAGTGTAGTGTGGTCACTGGTCACTTGGTAAGGACCTGGAATATCGCATATTATGCACTTAAGGGGGAATCATGGGATGGATTGCAGTGGTAGCAATGACTTAGAACTCCCAATTAAGTCGATATAAGCAGTGATAAGAAGAGATAGAGGTTAAAGTTGTCTAAATCTTTATATTTTTATCCGTAGGTATATTGCTATACTCCAGTACACATAAGATATGAGCTATTATGAGGCTATTTAGGCATTCATTATGCTATTATACATCAGGAATTGCCTAATACGCTCGAACTGGTTCATGCTCTCTTTTTCTGCGGCAGAAGTCCTTCCGGAAGATGAAAATTAGAGTAGCCTGCTGTCTGCAATTCTTCTTACACTGTTTTTGGTGTTCTGAAGATTTAAAACGCGATAATTACACAGCATTTCTTCTTTGAGATTGTGTGGCATCAATGATAAACGAGAAGTGCCTCCTTTCTCTAGGGTCTTATGGAAGTGTTGGTGCCGCTTGTACGAATGTGTTTCAAGACATTTCCCAATGGTGTCATGTGTGTACGTGTTATTCTATTAAATCAGTATTACTTACTGTAAATACAGGGGCCGTGTGTAAATTCCTCAAAGTGTTGACAGAACTCGTGACATCTATGTACCAATGCCCCATGACTGGTCCAAAGGGGCAGCCTTAAGTCAAGGTGCAGTCCTTAAGCCATTAAGCCAAGGTGCAACCCTAAGCCAAGGTGCAACCCTAAGCCAAGGTGCAACCCTAAGCCAAGGTGCAACCCTTAGGTCACTAATATTTTACGTCATATGACCAAGTTTCTGCGACTAACAGTGCTGTCTTTTCAGGGAGCACGGTTTGGGTATCGCCCTACACGGCTGGCAGGGATCCAAACTACTGGGAAGACCCCACGACCTTCAGCCCTCAGCGCTTCATCAACACCAAGTAAGTCATGGGACATTTTCTATCACCAAGGAAGTCATGCGCAGGGGACATTTCTAAAAATAGATAACCATTCAAATTTATTGACGAATGGCGACATCAAATTATACATTGTTCAATTATTCTATCAGTTATTTGAAATGTGTATATACTGCATTGATGATTGATTAATAGCATTTTTATGTGTATTTGACGAGTTACAAACATTTCAGGGAAATTCCGAGGTATCGATACTTTCCTTTCATGACAGGTCCTCATGAATGCAGCGGCAAGCACTTTGCTATGGTGAGGATACAAGAGTTAAATGAATCTTTGGTTCAAAACGGTGGTCATGGTTTTGTTCACTTTTTATGGTGACTATCTCAACAATAACTATCTGCGATTTCTATAATTCCTCAAACCACCCTCCACTAGAAATGTCTGTCAATTGTTGTAATAATTATTGCCTGAATGATTAACAGGTCCCATTCCCTCAGATAAAACTTAAAATGGTGGTGTTCCACGTTCTCAAACGTTACGATATCGAGATGTTGAACAGTTCGATGCCAGCACCTCAGATGTCCATAACGATGCACCCCCGTCGTCCCATCCATCTACGCTTCACCGAAATAGACTGAATTTTGTTAATTATAATAGGAATATTTTAGAGTATTTGTTTCAGTTGCACTTTTACTCAGGACGATCTTTAATTATAGTATAAATTTTTGTACATTACTAGGTATTCTTTTATCATTTTGAGAATCTTATGAATCAATCTCCATTCTTCGATTAAATCATGAATGAATAGAAATGATTATTAGGGTGTATGGTGATATTTTCATTGCATATCGCATAAAATAATTATACTGAAGGGAAGTGGATTTCATGGTATTGTCTAATACATTTAGAACAATGCGCTCCGTCGGTCTCACAGTAATAAATGTTGTTTGGAACGCGCGATGACAAAATTATAAAACGTTAGCAACTACTGTAATATTAGGCGCGCGCGCACGCATGTTCCGCGCGCCTAACCAGGGGCGTCGCGCCTAACTGCTAACCAGGGTCCTGGTTAGGGCAAAAATTATGACAAAAAATAATAATTTAAGATTGAACTTCAAAAAATGCAATGGCAACAAACTGAAATTGGTTTCAATGAATGAACAGATGCCATGTAATTTTTATAAATTTTGCGTTTCATAAATGGTTCCAAAGAATCCCCACACCCCAAAATTTTATTGAATTTTGTATTATTTTAATTTGATTTAATAAAGATAACTCATAACTAAATTTAATTTAATTTGGAACTAATTTATTATACCCATTAAACATAATAAATCCCATAAAACAAATATTCTTTAAGGTGAATCTGACAGAGCAGCCACTTATCTTTAACTCTTCATTCTTAATTTAACGGGTGTGACTATTTTTATCTGAATATTTCAATGTATTCTCTTAAGGCAAATCGAGATCATGTTAGAGCTCAGATGTGCTTATTCTGGACCTAAAGTTCGCTGATTCAGAATAACATCATGAGAAAATTTGAAACCCTTTTTTCTCATGCTACTGGCCGATTAGTTTGAGAAGGTACAAAAAATCTTGCACAAATTCAAAGATTGACTTCCTGACATATGATTGGAAAATTGCATACAGGAGCATGCCCATCAGTTGCCATCTAGGTTTACTCATGAACTTCGTTAGCTGAGACACTAATGAAGACCTCTACATGCATTTTTCGTTAAATATCAAGAAAATTCTTGGATTTTAGAGCTAAAATCACGCCAAATTTATGGAAAAAGGTGTGTGTTTTTTTGCTACACCAGGCCTTAAGAAAGTCTTCGAACAGGACCTAGGTGGTCTAAACACTCAGATTTGATGGCAGGGACCTCATTAAACATAACTCATGTCTTTGGACCACTTCCATTTATTGGTATGCAGAATTTTGGATTAACAATTACCCAAAATCGCAGTTTTATGAAAGTGACATTATCCTAGAATTGACGATTTTGAACACGTTTTAGGTTCCATAGGGTCACCACTGGATAAGTTAGTGATGCTACTTACTGCAGTCACTCTTGAGACCCTCTTGCTCAGAATCATCCCATAGTAAGGGTTAATTAACACTTTTGGAGATAATTATTGTCATTTAGATTTTGTGCAAGATTTCTTCGTACCCTCTCAAACCAATCGGCCAGTAGCATGGGAAAACAAGGCTTTCAAATTTTTTCATGATGTTATTCTGAATCAGCAGACTTTTTAGGTCCAGAATAATCATATTTGAGCTCTGACATGATCTTGATTTGCCCACAAGAATACATTGAAATAATTCCAGATAAATAGTCATCACCCGTTATCTGTTGGCTTCTCAAACCTCAGGCTTGCCTTAACTTTGCATATTTTGTTTTGGTTCATACAATAGCCCCAGCAAGTATGATTCCTATGCCCCGGAATATGCTATTATTGGCTGCATGTGAGATTACACCACGGGGTAGTTGTTGACCACTCAGCCTGAATTACTCGGAAATTAACGTTTAGTGGTCCCAAAATCTGTTCTCAGGATAACAAGGCAGCAACTAACCATGATATTCCCATCCTTGATGATTTTATTTTACTTGTACGATATCTATGTTTGTAAAAATGGCATGAAATTTAAATATCTTGTTTTCTTCAATATCTTGTTTTCTTCAGTAACCCGACAACAAGAATAAACTGTTTTTGGGAGGGGATTCCTCTCGACGTATTTGAAATTGTTTGAATACATATGACGTAAAGTTTAATAGTTCATGATCAAGTAATAACTCTCAACACCTTCGCATGTGACTTTTAGTGCATGGAGCTGGAGTGTGAATTTACACTTCATGTACCGCAATTTATTTATTTGTAAATTTTGGTTTAATGATGACTCGAAGCACCTAGATAGGGGTGTTAATTGATATTGAAGTACTTAATGTTGCATTTTAGTTATGAAACCATGAACACATTGTAACATGTGTTGAAATGAACGATGTAGTTTTGTGAAGAGTTTGTTGTGGAACCGTGTTGCTGTAAAGCAAAAAGTTTTATCTTAATCTTTATCTTTATGTACTGAAAGTTTACACACATAGGTGATTGGAGCTCTTTCTTTCATGGAACTTAGACATAAGTGTTAACAATGGGCACTTTGACACTAAACTGTAGGATAAAAGGCGTGATTTCAAGTTCAATGTAGTAAGTTTACCTAACCTTAGGTCTAACATACCTTATAAACAAGCATATGGTATATTTAAAGGTGAATTGTTTAGAATATGCAAATCATCGTCTAATGGTAATGTATTTATTAATGATGCAAAGCTGTTAATTAATAAACTTATTAATCAAAAATTTGAGAAGAACAAATTGTACAATACACTCAAGAGTTTCATACAATGTAAGCCCGCATGTTTGCTTAGGCACTGGAACAACTACAATGTTAATGGGTTTATGTGATCAACTGGGTGGTGGCTAGTTTTTCCA
Source organism: Beroe forskalii (assembly GCA_011033025.1). NCBI lineage: Eukaryota > Metazoa > Ctenophora > Nuda > Beroida > Beroidae > Beroe > Beroe forskalii. Next base: position 33,368 of record WFMF01000328.1, read on the forward strand.
GTTCCTATTTTGTTGTCCGCCGGAACTTCTGGTTGTTTTGTCCTTGCCTGATCTAACACATTAGACTTTGCTGTATGTTACAATTGTATGTCTGCACTTTTAATTGTTTGTTATACTGTATTGTTTATACTTTTATTCAGGATTGTCATGGATTATGTGGATACATCATTTAGCTTAATATGTTATCAATATTGTAATCAATATCTGTTACAGTATTACCATGTATTACAGAGTCATTATAACTTAATGTTGCAAGAGGGTGGCAAGCCCCTCTACATGGTGATTGGTGCGTTTTCTGCGTGTTTTCTTGGTGTGTTTTCTTGAGGGAGAGGGAGGGGGTTGAAAATTTCAACCCCCTCCCTCTCCCTCCACTTGAAAATGGCCAAATAATGATTCAAAGTATGTGAATGGTCGCTTTCACAAGTGGGCCTCATAAGAATCAAATTTGAGGATAGAATTGTGGGGATATATTATTAAATTCCACTTGATAACAACTTGTCTCATTTGCTATCTAATCAAAGTAAGACTCATAAATTATGATTACAATAGCAATTATTTATCACTAATAAATCTTTACCCCTGAGTTGAGTTTCTAGCAAATATGGATTTAGATTATGAGCCCCACATGTCTCCAATCAACCCTGGAATGTATTCTCAACTCACTCTTCTTCTCATGAGCATTGGTACATTCTTTATGGCCTGGTTCTTTGTATATGAGGTTACTTCAACGAAGTTCAGCAGACAGCTATCTATGGAGTTGATGTTATCCGTTGCTGCTGCCACATTCCTTGGTTTTGGAACATTGTTCACTCTACTATGGTCAGGGATATATGTCTAAGCATTTTTAATTCACAGATTATGGGATTCATGACATTGACATTTAGATAGTTTATTAGTTGAATAACCTTGAGAAGAACTTCGAAGTTTTTGATTTGATTGTATAATTCACTTTTTCAGCTGTGTCATGGATATTTAACTGGCAGATCACTTGATATTTGAATTCCCCCCTGTATTCAGTGATGACCATTTCCATATTTTCAATTTTGTTGTTTTATTAACTTAACTCTTCAATAGATCACATCAAAATTTTACGCTACTTTACCATAAGTTTACCATTTAGGTTTATACATCAGTTTACTATTAGTTTTCACCTGTTAGCCATAAGTTTACAGTTTCAGTTTACACTGTAAGCAATAAATTAATGTGTAAACTTATGGTAAACTTACAGTTAACCATTTGTAAGCCATAAGTTTGTCATGGTAAACTTATGGTATATGGTTAACTGGAGTGTACCTATACATTTATAATGTTAATTGTAGATTTATGATCGACTTACAGTAAAGTGGGTGTAAAGTTATGGTAAAGTTATGGTAAAGTTATGGTAAAGTTATGTGAACTTATGGTGAAGTGTTGGTAAACTTTTGGTAAATTGGCAGTAAACTTATGGTATATGACAACAAGGGGAAAAGTTCGCAACATTTTGTTTATGTGCCCTGATTTTCAAAACTCTTAGCCATTGATCATCGCTATGTTGACCTCGGACAAAAAACAAAATGAACGGCCAATAGTCCTATATGCTGAGAGGGGTTCTAGGGTTAGTAAGGTGAGAATGGATTCCGCAGAGAAAAGTTAACGAAGGTATTCACTAATGTCTAACACCAACCCTAACCCTAACTAATTAAATATTGAACTAAGTAACAATGGCCCTAGCAGTTAATCTAATAACAGTTAAAATGATGATCAGAAAGTGTCAGTAGGAGTTCACAAGGGGGTCAACAGGGGTTCGCCAGGGGGCCTGCAGGGGTTTAGTAGGGGGCCATTGGTATACTTTCATACGACCGCACCACATAGGTCACGTGTGCTTACGAAATTATAATTTAAAGATAATATATCTTGCATTGCTCGTCGCATTTTCAGCCTTATTGTTCAAAAGTTAAATGATAACAACATGATTTCTTGATTAGGAAATGATAGCCTCCAGAACCTCACTCAGATTCATGTTGTTACCTGACAACTGATGTCAGAGAGTGGGGGTTACTCTGGATGGTTGGGTGGCTATGCTAAGAGTGTAGCTGGCTCTGTCTCAGCGTTTACTCAGGATATTCTCGAGGAAACTAGATCCGAAACGCAAGATGAGAAGATAATAGCTATTTGTCTGTTGCAGTATAGAATTTATGATTGAATTGAATTGAAATTTAGTTTTATGGGGCAGTTCTTTTGGAAAGTTTGGTAATTCATAGTTCTTTTTGGAATGGTTGAATTGCATGGTAACGTTTTGCGAAATTTCTCCTCAATGTGTAACATAGTTACAGGCCATCGTCTCGATGCATATTGCACATATTAAACTCGGTTGCACCTCGTACAATATGCATAACATGCATCTAAAGTCTCAACTCTGCCCTATAGTCATGTATATTTTCAGTGGACCATGAACTTCTTTTATCCCTTTTAAAATTTCTTGTTAAGTATTTATTGCATATTAATATTATGCCACATGCTGTTCATCTAAATGATTCGGTAAAATCGAGCATAATGATTGATGAACAATAATTGATTACCATTTCGCCGTTTATTTTCTATTTCGCCTGTATTTCAGATGTTAATTCATTGCTCAAGCATTCGTATCAAAAGACAGCAGAATGTGAAGCCAAAATAGAGGCTCTAGATGCCGAGGTACATTGTTTAACATTTCCAGTTGAGTCCTACTTCCATTGAATGATTGCCTCTTGCTAGATGAGGAATATGGCGGACTATAAACTATGAATACCTATATTCCATCGTTTCTCCGTTATTCCCCACCTCCAGATTCTGAAGATGAAGTCGGAGCTTAGCGAGGCGGCTGAGGACAGAGAAGTGGCTGAGTTGCAGCTTCAAGAAGTGGGAGACAGGTGGCGAAATGTTGTGAAAGAAAAGGATGTGAGTGGGTCTTACGAGTAACCTTAACTTTCGAATTTATTGTTGGCCTCTTTCTTATTACTTTATTAGTAAATTTGGCAAACCATAATTACCACCGACTATAGAAAAGTCGAATATCATTTTTTAACGATTTTAACTCTACGGATGACGGCTCTTCTGCTGTGCTGCGTCTGATCTTCAAGCTATCAAAGTGATTCATTTCACAGCAGCCAACGCTGTTACAGTATATCTTACTCATGGGACAGAGAATTTGGCTAAATCCTTCTGACAGACCCGTCACTGTTAGATATACAGCATCAAAAATGTATCAACTTGATAGTCTGAAGACCTCGACCAGATTCGAATGTAGGTCAATCCGTGTTCATCACTTGTGACTAGAACCAGTAGAACGGGCTGGTCACAGCTTGTCAAGGAAGACGTGGTAGAAGTTGAGGGGACTGGTAATCACTCGTCGTGGAGGGCGTGGCTGAAGGGGCTGGTCATCTCTCGTCAAGGAAGGTGTGGTAGGAAGGTCTGGTCATCACTCGACAAGGAAGCCGTGGACGGAGTAGGAGGGCCAGGGTATGGTCATCACTCGTCAAGGAAGGCGTGGTAGGAGGGGCTGGTCATCACTCGTCAAGGAAGGCGTGATAGGAGTATGAGGGGCTGGTCATCACTTGTCAAGGAAGGCTTGGTAGGAGCAGGAGGGGCTGGTAATCACTCGTCAAGAAGGCGTGGTAGGAGTAGGAGGGGCTGGTCATCACTCGTCAAGGAAGGCGTGGTAGGAGTAGGAGGGGCTGGTCATCACTTGTCAAGGAAGGCTTGGTAGGAGTATGAGGGGCTGGTCATCAATTGTCAAGGAAGGCGTGGTAGGAGCAGGAGGGGCTGGTCATCACTTGTCAAGGAAGGCGTGGTAGGAGTATGAGGGGCTGGTTATCACTTGTCAAGGAAGGCGTGGTAGGAGCAGGAGGGGCTGGTCATCACTTGTCAAGGAAGGCGTGGTAGGAGGATGAGGGGCTGGTCATCACACGTCAAGGAAGGCGTGGTAGGAGCAGGAGGGGCTGGTCGTCACTCGTCAAGGAAGGCGTGGTAGGAGCAGGAGGGGCTGATCATCACTCGTCAAGGAAGGCGTGGTAGGAGCAGGAGGGGCTGGTCATCACTCGTCAAGGAAGGCGTGGTAGACAGGAGGGGCTGGTCATCACTCAAGTGGTAGGAGTAGGAGGGGCTGGTCATCAGTCGTCAAGGAAGGCGTGGTATGAGTAGGAGAGGCTGGTCATCACTCGTCAAGGAAGGCGTGGTAGGAGCAGGAGGGGCTGGTCATCACTCGTCAAGGAAGGCGTGGTAGGAGCAGGAGGGGCTGGTCATCACTTGTCATCCAGGCGTGACGTATGACGGTCATTTGCATTCAAGGAAGGCGTGGTAGGAGCAGGAGGGGCTGGTCATCACTCTCGTCAAGGAAGACGTTGACAGGGCTGGTCATCACTCGTCAAGGACGGTATGACGTATTTGATTGGTCATCATTCCACATGGTGGGAGTAGGAGCATTCATCACTCGTCGAGGAAGGCGTGGTAGGAGAAGGGTTGACACCATTTGCATGTAATGAATAATGACTCCGCAGTGGAGGGCTTTATATGTGTCCGTTGACACCCAATCAAACATGACATGACGTTGACATTCCATCCATATGACGTATGACGTATTTTGATTCGTATGCATTCCACATTCGTATGCATTCCACATTCCAGCCATGTGACATTGACACCATTTGCATGTTATGACGAATGACGTATTCTGATTCGTACGCATTCCACATTCCATCAATATGACGTTGACACCATTCGTATGCTATGACGTTTTTTGATTCGTACGCATTCCATATTCCAGCCTTCATGACGTTGAAACCCTTTTGATGTTATAACGTATGACGCTTTGATTCGCCCATATATCGAATATGATTGATGAATTAATCATAAAGTATTAAGGTGACATGAAGATTGAAGAAATGATGCTAGTATATTTCTTATCATCCCCAAAGGCCAAAGTCTGGGGACTTGTTGTAACCTACCCACTGAACCTAAGCTAATGATTTCCACAGGAAGAAATAAAAGCAATGAAAGAGAAGATAGAGGAGTTAGAAAGCTACAACCTGAACGACAGCACCAGAACTCGCGCAACATCAGGGGCTGGCGATGTTGTCGACTTCAGCGATCCCTTCGTGTGCGAACTGGAGATAGGCAGGTTGAACAAGGAGAATCAGACGCTGCGGACCAAAGTTGAAAAGATATCTGCCGTAAGTTAGTGATTCTGTTATGTTAGTTTGGATTTAGATGAATCCTTGTTTTTAGGAAGAGAATTGATACGTCTCATACTAGCTTCACGTTAAAGCTCTCATTGGGAGTCAATTGCATCTTATCAACAAGTATGTGATGTAATCAGTAATGGAACTGGAAAATCGTGCCAAATGGTAATTGGTCGCAGGTGCTTGTTGCTGTGCCACGTAAAATTTTGATAAAATGGGGCGGTCGCTATTTTATACTTTTGGTTGCGTAGCGCGCGATGACATTTTATCGTAACGACATTTTACTGTCATTTCGAAGCAAAACACGTTCCGCGCGCGCGGCGCGCACGAGCAAATTTTGCTAGTTTTGGGTGGGAAAGTCGCCAAAAACTGAAGACGCAACATTATCTCTGAATTACTCCATCATTGACTCTTATCATGATCGTTTCAGCGGAAGAATGACAATTCTGCAGAACGGAACGATGAAGATTCAGAGAGTAAAATTATGGTTCGTGATTCTGACATTTCTTTCGCTAACACGAAATTTACTGGGAATTTATTTCTATCTGATATTTGTTCTAAGTATTCTTGCTGAATATTCAAAGATTCCATTCAGGCCCTACAAGCCCAACTGAGGTCTGTGTATATGGAACATGAGAATGAGCTGGCTCTAAAACAGCAGGAAACGGACATTATCATCGCTAGCTTGAGGGAGGAGCTCCTACATAACTCAACCAAGACAGGTGCTTTGGTCCAACATAATCTTAATGGCTGATATTTGCAATTAATTGGAGTAAATCAGAAATCTATGATATATGGACATTGATTCCTATCGACTGTTTGGTATTGTAATTTCGTACACTGAGGCATGCCTTCGGCATATCATGGAATGTTAAAAGATGAAAGCATGCTTGCTAGCCGGGCGACATAACATATGAAACTATCGGTATTCTCTCCTCTATATTAAACAGCACGGTAAATAAATACCTTACATGCCACGAATTGATGGAAATCGTGACGCAAGATCAAATTCTACCGTTCATTATGAGGGTCAATTCATTGATACCCCTAAAAATGTGACAATTTATAATTTTGGTCATAATATTCCAATAAAGTAAATACCTTAAACGAGGGATATTTATTTGGTGCGAAAATTTTTCGGAATAATACCCAAATTTTTTGCAAAACTAAATTTTGCTTTCCATTTCCAGAAGACGATAACGAGCACACAGACTTACAACGCAAGTATTCTGAGCTACAATTACAACACAAGCGTGAACAAGGATTCTTCAAACAGGTTTATACTTTTATAGCTTTTAAAACTATTGAATGAGACTTTTATTCAAAAAAATGACTCAAGATAAATCTGTATGGACACAGTCAAGCTCTTAAAATTAAAAGATGAAGATGTTCCCATGTGAATATATCCATTAAAAGATGAAAATGTTCTCGTGTGTATCATTAGAAGGTGCAATGTCTGTTCCAATACTCCCAGCTAGAGCAGGAAAGCAGTGTCCTGGAGACGCGACTGTCTGCTGCAGACTCCGCTGTGTCTGTCTTGGAGGAGGAGAAGTCTCGTCTCTCTGATCTCGTCAGGGAGTTGGAGAGCTGCCAGCGGATCTCAGAGGAGAAGATAGCGGAATTGGAGGGACAGGTCACTCCGTCACCTGATATGGAGGCCACGTAAGGATCGATTTAAATCGTAGTTTCTATTGGTTACATTAAATGAAATATGGTTACAGCGTTGGATCGAAGAAAATTTCGAATCAATTCGTTCTTGTCATGAATTTGGATTGAATTGCTAAAACGCAAAATTATAATGTTTGGCTTCTAACCCATGCCAAATCCCACCACGGCTCAATTCAACGGTGCTATATCTAACCTGAACAAAGAACTAGCTCTCAAAACCTCAGAAGTCCAATCTCTGCGCTCCAAGCTGGGTGCTGCAGAGCAGCTTGTCTCCAACAAGGACAAAGAGGTGAGTAGCATCGCTAGGAAGCTTTCACTTCCATGGATTGTCAATTTGTGGTTATAAGCGGTTATTATTTGGAGATAATTGGTTAGTAAAACTAATAGAGAAACATTGAAATAATTTCGTTAGAGGCACACCATGGCCCTTCAGCATGTTGTAACTCACAGTTCCCATGAAGGTAAATTATGCCATTATTTTCAAGAAATCCTGAAATATTAGTATTGTCGTGAAGAACAAGGATGGTCGATGGAGTTTGAACCTACCGCTGAATTTCAAAAATCAAGATATTCTTATGACTGTCATATCATAATTTTCCTGTGCATACCTGCTGATAATATTAGAGCACAACAACCACAAGCCTCCCACCCCACGCCACCACACATTGTTGTATCTCTTTCTGGCATTGTACGTGTTTCTCGGGTGTCTCTCACACATTTCCTGCTCAGAAGCTTCTCTGGCACCCTTCCATTCCAAGTCTTGTGAAGTGTAGTGGTAGCACTCATAGGTGGGTGGATCCCCTTCAAAGGTAGCGTCTGTGAGGAGAAAACACACCAGAACCACCAGGGGTTTCATGCTGCTCTCGTATACTCCTACTGTTTCATATTGCTTTTCTCATATTATACTCCTATTGAAATGGTTCTTATCAAGGAAAATTTCAAATCACCATCAGTGCATCGAGTAACCTCAATTTCTTTATTGGCCCTTTTTCAACCGGCCCTTAAGGACAAAAACGACTTTGATATTTTTGTCCAAAGAGCCGATTAAAAAAGGCCGGTTAAAGTGGGGCCGATTAAATTAAAGGCTAGATGATTTAGGTCAGATGAAACTTGTATTACATAGCTTACCTTAGGAGGTCTATTTATAAAGGGTGTAATTTGGGGATTTTTCGAAAAAATCCCCATATTTTCAACCTACCAAAATTTTGCCCGCCACAATTTTACTCCCCGATTTAATTCAACCCGCTTTCGAAATTTCTTGAACTATCTGTACTAAAACAGTACAATTTCGTTTCAGAGATGAGTTTTCAGATAGTTACAGATAATTTAGTCAAAGTCAAATGGTTAAAACAATTGAAATTCAAAAATTTAGAACAGTAATTAATGAAGCAGAGGCTCAGGAAGACGATCAAGAATTCGATTTGTAATATTAGAATTAATCTATTTTTCCATTGTTTTCCCCAAAAAATCTTTCATTTGTCAGCAAAAAGTTAGAAAAATCACCCAATTTTATTTGGTGGGTGAAATTTGGGGATTTTTGAAAAAAATCCCCATATTTTCAACCTACCAAAATTTCAAACACCGCAATTTCGACCCATATAAATAGACCTCCTAAGGTATGTAAAGTTAAATTCATTTTACCGTCATCATATATAACACAGATCATGACCTAAATCATGATATTAGACCGGAACTTAGGTTTTCTGATGCAATTTACTAAGTAAACGTTATTTTTGTGACTATTTTTGAGCAGAAATTTCTTAGTTTGGCAACTTTTTGAAAAATTTTTGTCCAATAATAAAATAGTTCAAAAATGATTCAATTTTTCGTCCAAAGGTTGAAAAAAGGGCCGGTTAAGAAAAGGGCGGTTAAAAAAGGCCAATAAGGTAGTTTATTTTGCGCTTTTACTCTGCACTCCTACAGATTGCTCAGCTGAGGATTGCCCTCAACACAGTAAACAACGAGGACTTTCAGGAGCTACGAGGACTCTCAGACTCCCTCAAAATGCAGGTATTTTATAAAATTACTATGGCTGAGAGCGCCCATTCACAGTCCACATTTTGGAGAAAATGCTGTAAAATCTGCTCTGACCCATCAGCAGAGGGACTTTCCCACCTACCCTTCTTTGACCCTATCATCGAGGACGAACAGCACTTCCTTGTTAGCTGTCCCAACTATCATCCACAGCGCTTAGCACTGGAAGAAGAGGTAAAGTCAGCACTGATATCCTGGGAGCCATGTCGATTGATGACACTGTTCCAAAAGACTCAATGATGTCATTCGCCAGATATGTCAACAGAATCATGAACATTCGATTCCCAAAGCATGATTTGAGCAACAGCGATTCAGATAAGCCAAGAAAGAAGACATCTACAAGAAAGAAGAGGAAAGATTGAGGATCTGGGCACAAGAACATCCTTCAAATCATCCGTCCACCACTTTGCCTCAATAACTTTACACTCTGATCTGCTGAACTCATGTTAACATCCTTTAAATTACTAACTTATCACACCGAGTTGAACTTATCTTTATAATTTCTATCAGGCTTTTTCACTGGGCGCTTTTCTTTTCTGGCTGTTCTTATCTTGGCACGCTTTCTTTTCATCAGACAAGTTTATTGGTTTGGGGACTTAAGTTTAGCTTGTTGGTCTTTCAATTTTAGGCACGCTTTTCATTTTTATCTTCTCATGTTAAGATCAGTGGTTTCTTTACATTTTACTTTGCCTCTATAGTTTTGAGGTTTACGCTTATAGATTTTTGGCTTTCTAGTTTCGTTAAGAGTTTCGTCAAGAGCCTCTTTTCGCGGTCTGACATTACTTGGAATATACGGTTAATTAAGTATGTTTTGTAATTAGACTGTAATTGATATTTCTATTTCTATTTCTATTTCTAAAATTTTAAATATATATGAAATTTTATAGAATTTTATTAAATACAAAATTTTATTAGATTTTACAAATAATTTAATAAAATTTTGTTAAATTTAATTAAGTTTTATTAAAACTTTATAAAATTTCGTAAAATTTGATAAACAAAAAGGGTCCAAGTTTACATAAATGTGAACCTGGACCCTAATCCAAACCCTGGACCCAAGTCTTTGGCGGAATTATCTTGAGAAGATAGTGAGATAAATGATTCTAATCCGTAGATAAATCGAGATAGAATGATTGGTTTGTTTTTATAAAGTTTAAAAAAGTCAAAATGGAAAAAATCTTCGGAGGTTACTTTGCAAACAAAACAACTTATGCTATGATATTCTCGCTGGATTTCAAACGAAAGATTCAAGTACACCGATAAATTCTGAGCGGTCTTTTAGTTGCAAGTGGCCTCTATAAGATGCGGTCTATCTGTTGCTGGTTCCTTATAGCGCCTAAAATAAGAACATATTTGCATAATTGCCCAATCCACCTTATCACAGTAACTACTTCCCATTGTGTTCTTCTCATTATCCAACGCACCTCTGCCGTCCGTTTGATATTTCGGCACATGAATTTCCATAGACTCTGAAATTCAACCTGAGCGTTATGCCGTACCACCTCCAAGGAGGATCCCCCTCAGTAAATCTTTTGTAACGCAGCAGTGCATTACTTGCCCGCAATTAGCCCTTGCAATTCTTAGTAGCCAACTTATAATCAGTTTCACTCCGCTGGTGCCTGTTTAAACGCTCCAAGCCGTGCCTTGCAAAGGGCTGCCTGCCACCCGAATACTTATTATATGCATCTATTCAGGACGATGAATTAAAGCCGAGTCAGTCGGATTTTAGTCACATTAGAAATGCTAATAGCGTCATTATTATATGCTAGTGCGAGTAATCGCGCCGCGGTTTATACAAAAGAATCAAATTCGGGATTTAACTGGAATATGGGAACTGGGATTACCATCATGACTTTGACATTGAAATACGCCCACCTAGAGTAGGCTCACCGTCTACTACCGCCACATCCACTTGGTCATGTGACCTTACTTACGAAATAAATTTACATGGAACAATAATTCCGGGGATCGAAATTTTGGGGGTACGAAATTTGGGGATATTCTGGGAAAATAACGCATGTTAACGTATGATGATGACGTCATTTTGAAATTTTGTAATTCGTAACTCATAACATTTGGCCTATTCTGCATTTAACCCTAACTCATATCCACCCATTCTCACCAACTCCCTCAGGTGGACGGGTACAAAGAGTCTCTGAAGGAAACAGGACACCAGCTGCTCCAGGCACACACCCAAGTGGAAGCCCTGTCCACAGAGCGGGTAGAACTCCTGGCAACCGTCCAGTGTTTGGAGGAGGAGAAGAGGAGGAGCGAGGGGGTGGAGCGCGACTATGCGATCCAGATTAGGGTGTAGTGGGATCCAGGTTAGGGTGAAGTTGGATCCAGGTTAGGGTGGAGTGGAGTGGAGCTGGACAATGCGATCCAGGTTAGGGTGGAGTGGGATCCAGGTTAGGGTGGAGTGGGGTGGAGCTTGTCAAGGCGATCCAGGTCAGTGTGGAACGGGAAGGCCAGAGTGGAATGGGAGAGGTAGAATGGGTGGGAATGGATTTAGGAGTGGAGATTAAATGACGCAATGTTGATGAAAACGCTGATATTACCTAAAATCGTGAAAAACTGAGACATTACTCATATATTTAAACACCGTTCCATACTTCACTCTCAGCTGACGACGATTATCAAAAGATTTTCGAAAGCTTATGATTACAATTCTTTCGTGTCAGTTATATCGTTTAAACTTCCACCTCCTGAGTACTGAGACATAGGAAATAGTATCGGAATGAAAATGAATTTTTAGTATTTTCGAATTTTTAACATGGTATATTAATCATCCTTGGAAACATCAAATCTGGTGCCTAAGTTTGAAACTATCTCAGATCAAAACCAAGGACGACTTCATCTCTGAACTTCAAGAAACGTGTTCCTCGCAACGGCAGGCTTTGTCGGAACAGAAGGAAGCTACAGCGACCCTCACTGCTCAGCATGAGACCACTGTCAGACTTGCCAATCAGCTCAAAGCTGGTAAGTACATTCCCTTGCAAAACCTTCTGTCACATCTCTCTGATCAAGGAATTTTACCGTCTAAAAATGTCTCAATGCTCAACTATTCGGACACATTACACACACAATCCTCCTCCATTTCCCAGAAAAGGTTGAACTGGTAGTGGAGTGCAAGAAGCTGCGAGATGAGCTGGAGTCTAGTGAGGAGCGAGGTAAGCAGCTCAGCTCCGAAGTCTCCACTCTGAAGAACCACCCTCTCTCCTACCTCATGAGGGAGGAGTTGAGTGAGGGACAGATGCTTGGTATCCGAGATATCTGCGCGAGGGGGGAGGAGGAAGGGACAGACACTCAGGCAGCTGGAGAGGAGTTGAGGGAGGTGAAGAAGAAACTCTCAGATAAGAGCGAGCAACTCAAACTTCTCCAGGGTAAGGAGGGAAACCGCGCGACTTTTTGTTTCCTTTTTGTAAGCTTCGCGGCTACCGTCGTTATTAGTTAAAAGCCATGGAGTTCCTGTCAGGTTGAGATGGGACATATCTCACTTCTGACTGGAGACCTTTTTGCATTTTTGAGGAAAGTTTGAACCGCGCTGTTAACCGAAATGTTTCAATAAAGGGGGGGGGGGGTTCAAGCCAAATTTTTGGGAAAGCACGTTTCTGAGATAATGGTTGACCCAAAAGGTATACCCCGTGGGCCAACTTTTTGGCCAGGTTTGGTACCCCCAGACCCACTGGCGCCGCCGTGGCGCCGTGCCCAAATGGGCATATTTTTCAAAAGCAACTTGGGCGGGATCTGAGGTGTGCAATCGATATATAATGGTCCCCTGAGTTACTATAGAAAAATTTGAAGTCGATATCTCAAAAATGGCCGAGTTAGCGTAAACGCATGCCCATATATGGGCATACGCGCGTCGCGCAAGCCAATTTTGGCCCATAACTTGTGCAAATATCAATATTTTTGAATGAAACCAACTTTATTCGACCCTAATCTCACCCACTCTGAAGCAGCTCAAACTTCTACAGGGTAAGGAGAGGACTGCTTGACTTTTTGTTTCCTTTTTGTAAGCTTCGCGGGTGCCGTCGTTATTCGTTAAAAGCCATGGAGTTCCTGTCAGGTTGAGATGGGGACATATCTCACTTCTGACTGGGGACCTTTTTGCATTTTTGAGGAAAGTTTGAACCGCGCTGTTAACCGAAATGTTTCAAGCCAAATTTTTGGGAAAACACGTTTCTGAGATAATGGTTGACCCAAAAGGTATACCCCGTGGGCCAACTTTTTGGCCAGGTTTGGTACCCCCAGACCCACTGGCGCCGCCGTGGCGCCGTGCCCAAATGGGCATATTTTTTCAAAAGCAACTTGGGCGGTATCTGAGGTGTGCAATCGATATATAATGGTCCCCTGAGTTACTATAAAAAAATTTGAAGTCGATATCTCAAAAAATGGCCGAGTTATGGCCGAAAAACGCATGCCCATATATGGGCATACGCGCGTCGCGCAAGCCAATTTTGGCCCATAACTTGTGCAAATATCAATATTTTTGAATGAAACCAACTTTATTCGATAAGTAGCGTTGAATTATGTATTCTTTGCAAGTTTGGGCTTGATTGCTGCTAAAATGGCGATTTGAGGTCCAAAAAACCTCTAAAAAACCACAATATCGCCATTTTCTCAGTTCGTGTTTTTTCGAAAGTTCTCTTTACTCAACGGTTAAAAACTCAAGCTACGATTGATATTTTTGCATAATTCTTTTTTTACGTGAAACAATACTAAATTCAGCCAAAAATTTTGAAGGCCTAACTCAAAAATCCGGCTCTATAGAGCCGGATTTTTGAGTTAGGCCTTCAAAATTTTTGGCGCCCCCCCCCCGGCCCCCTTAAAAATGTAATCTGTGCTTAAATCACGTCATCAGTGTCTGCTACGCACTTCGCAATGTCTATTTGTCAGGAATTCTTACTCCTTGCAAATTTCTCTCGACGTGGAGTGTTGCGGCATTGTGTGCAAATCGATGAAATAACGAGTAACTCTTGAGATTTTGAGTCCTGTTCAAATTTTGCAGTACAGCTACAGGAATGTCTCCTGAAATGAACAATGCACAAAATGTCTTTCTAATTGCTAATTAGTCATTAGTCTTTGCTAATTAGCACCCTGCAACAGGCAACTATTGCGGATGTTAGCAACCAGTGCGACGCTACCGAATTTAATACTTTGGGAATCTCATTTTCAGGGTGTAGCTGGAAAATTTGAGACTTTATTATTTCCTGAGCTATTTCATGGAGTGTGACCAGTCAAACTAGCTAATTTCCCCTAATTGTGGCCTAAGTTGCATCGTAACAAACTGGATTAAGCCTAAGGGGGTACAACGCAGAGTATTCCATAGTAGTAGCCATATATAGCCAAACCAATTGCCAAAGGGGCCATCCATAAAGGACGTCCGCAAAATTTCGGCCATTTCAGACCCCTCCCTCCCCCCTTGTCCGCAAACGTCCGCAATCCAGAAACCCCTCCCTCCCCCCGGACGTCCGCATTTTTCTTCAAAATCTTTTGGGTCATCATTTTTGGCCCCGAAATTTCATGATTTTCTAGTGAAATAGCGGTCAAATCGCCCAAAATTTCCGTGAATTGCGGACGTCCGCATTTGGCCAAACACCCCCCTCCCCCTACGTCCGCAAACGTCCGCATTGGCCAGACTCCCCCCTCCCCCCTCATTGCGGACGTCCTTTATGGATGGCCCCAAAGTATCTCAATTCAAGAACAGTTCTTGAATTTAGTGTATCTACTAGGTGAGACAGCTAACTCAACCAACAAATCATAACGACTATCAGATATCCTGAAAGGTACTCTAGCAATTCCATCATGTAAATCAATTCTATCGATCCCCCAGGCACCCTCTCCAAGTTGCGAGCTGACCGAGCCAGCTGGGTGTCTCTACAGGAGCACGAGGAAGCTATTGCTGACATAGCATCCCAACACCTAGCATTGGAGCAGGAGAGGGAGGAAACTATTGCCGCACTCAGGCTCCAAGTTGAGGAGCTCAATGTGGAGAAGGAGGTAGGCGGTGAATGTTGGAAATAGAAGGAAAAATTGGATGAAAGTTTTCAATTTAATTTGGAGTCTTTTGAGTTAGATCAAATCATACTCTCTTATCCCAATATAAGGGTTGGTTATCCAGAATTAAGGGTAGATTTCTTACGCCCTCAAAAATCATTAATAATGGCGGAGAAATATCGACTGCCTACCATCACTCCTGTTACGTAATTCACAAATTCTACTCTAGAACTCAATTCGTGGAAATTTTAACATCGCTCTTGAGACCTCAATTTACGAAGCCCAGCTTCAATTCTTACTGTGCAGCTGTTTTCAGAATAGCTATATTATGTTCGCCCCAATTTTTGTTCAGGGCAGTCTAAAGTAGTAAGCGGTGAATTAGGAGGGAAAAGTGAGGATGGTATCGCTCTTTTGAACTGCAAATTTAAGCTCAATCTAAATCCAATGCACGTTTCCAAATTGAGGCCATAGGTGAAAGTGTAGGATGCCTGATAGAGAGAAAATGTCACCGGTTATTTTGAGAGAGTTTGATTTCCAATAATTTCCGTCTGCAGGGTCAGAGAAGTGAAATTGAAGATTTAGAATCGTCCTATGCTGAGCTAAACACAACGCTAGGGAAAACGCAGGATGATCTGTGCAAACTGCAGGAGTGTAGCCTCGGTGAAGAGCAGTTTGAAGAAAAACTGGAAGGGTTTAAAACTTCGGCGAATAAAGAGTCATGCAATTCATCTATGTTCATTTATTTTACCTAGTTGATATGATGGATAGTCTCAGTTTATTTTACCTATATTTGACAATTTCGTAGAATTTCAAGGCATAATTCAAACCAAGCTCAACCCCGCCAAATAACCACAATCCATGACGACCCTCCCTCCCTCGGCGAGTAAAGAGAGATCGCGTTTACTGGAGGAAATTCAACGGTTGGTGGAAGAGGCTGCTGAGATCGAGGAGGTGTACTCGGGGCTGGGAATATTAATGGTGTTTTAAATTTCCAAAACAAGACCCATTTTGAAAGGTCAAAAGCTTGTCTCTTAACATAGATTTTCCACGATGAATGGCGGTGCCCCCTACGCGTCTTGGGAGACTGGCTGGATCTCTCCCCCAAAGTAGTAGACTTAGATGCCATTGAATCGCCTGTTTACATGTTTTGAATTTTCCTGCCAATGTTCTGTGTTGCAGGTGTACTCGGTGGCAGTATCTGAGAAGGAACAGTTGGAGAGTGAGGTATCATCCCTCCGAACCTCCCTCTCCCAGCAGGAACAGGAGAGGACTACCCGGGAAGAGAAACTGCTGAAAGTGGGAGAAAGTTTGAAGAAGGTGGGAGCTCCTTCGTGTGTGTATGAGCGTTAATATATCCCGCATTTTCAGCATTATATGAGTGTGTGTGTGTCTAGACTACCAGGGGGAGAGGAAATATACATGCTTCTTTCACGGAGATTAATTCTTAAAGATATACCTGGTCCTTCTTTAGGCAGCTGTAAACTGAGGCTAATCCTGTCACTTGGATGCTGTTGAGTGAAAACCCCTTACCCCTTTGGTTAACCCACTACGTTAATTTACAACCCTTATCCCATAAATTAACGCAGTTCGTTAATAATTATATCATATGGTTTTATAAAGATTGTCAGAACTCTCCTGACTGCCGTCTCCCCCTCGTCATGTTCTCCTTTTTCTTGTCCCCCTCTACACATCCCCTCTCAGGCCCAAGCCCGTCTGACAGTCAAGGACACTAAGATAGACGAGTTATCAGACCAGCTGGTAACCCTGGAGAAGAAGGTGGCTGAGTCCACTGAACTGGTTGAGTTTTACAAGAGTAACCAGACTGACGAGTGCAAGGTAAACTACTGGGAGGTAGGAACTCTGGGAACTAGCCCGAACACTTGGTGTTGGGGATAGAACCCGATGAACTTATTAGAATAATCTAAGCTAAGAATCTGCTCAGAAAGGCCCTAGTTTTGGAAAGGCATGAATTGTAAAATACAGTATTTCTTCTAAAACGACACAGGACACGTGTAATCTATCTTTACCAGGCAGCCCAACTCGGTCTGACAGAGTTGCCCGAGGCCTCCGCATCGTTTCCTAGCGACCCCTCTCCCTATCTGTCCCGTGACACAGCACGTGATTCTGTAACACGTGACTCTGTAACGCGTGACGCAACGCGTGACACAGGAGGTGACGTCACAACTAAGCCGGAGATTGCGAGGCTCCAGCAAGAACTCAGCGAAGCTGAGATCCGCTACGAGAAACTCATTGAGACGTGCCGGGACAAGGAACTCAGGATAGAGTTTCTGGAAGCGGAGGTAGGGTTCGATATTCCGAATTCTCTGAACTTTGGAAAAGCATTCATCTTAACGATTTCGGGTTATCAGTTGAACATATCGGTTCAGAATCAATAGCAATATTCTGAACAGTATTTGGAATAGTGTCACCTATAACGCGAGCCACTGCAGCGAGTGCTCCAGCGTTCCTTCTTTAGTGTGTAGCTGAAACGATGCATAAAGAATTGTGACTCAGAACTTTACACCTCACACTTGCGGCCCCTGGGCCATGCTCTCAGTTTTCAGTGTAAATTCTTGCGCTGCCGATTTCAAGAATATTATGCACTTATGCAATAACTACGTCTGGATTGCGGCCACACCATGAGACTCATTTAAATGGCTTTACCGTTCAATACCCAATGGAAAAAGTCATAGACATCCGCGAATTGGCAAACCATTTTACCGGTTGAAACCTTGGGATTTCGAACTTATAATGTTATAAGTTGCCGATCGAAAAATACCGATTATTATTCTCTGATGGCGGAAATTATTCCCACTATTTTTACCGAATCAGTGGTATGTAACTTATAACAATCAAGAAGAGTAATTCCCTGCAGATAACGGTAAAAAGACCCATATCCAGGCGGCAACCAACGCCCACCCCTCCCCCGGTGATATGCCCCATTTTCAGGCGGCCAGCGCTGCCGACCCCTACCCCCGGTGATATGCCCCATTTCCAGGCTGCCAGCGCTGCGGACCCCTCCCACAAGGAAGTGGACACTACCAAGCTGATAGACCAGAACAGGGTTCTGCAGAAGACCAACTCCACCCTGGACCGGGATCTGGAGGCAACCAGGGCCCAGAACGTGGAGCTGGTCCATCAGAGGGACTTCTACCAGGAACAGGTATACATACATACATACATACATACCACAAGGGCGTAGCCAGGGGAAGGCGACACAGGCGGCTGTCTCCCCCTTTTTGGACAGAAAACGTGAAAATTTTGTTAAGATGAGCCCAGCGAAATAAGAAATTGCCAGGTTTTAATGAATCTCGCCGCCCCCTTTTCAAATTAAATCTGGCTACGCCCCTGACATACCAGGAACAGATGACTTGAAACAGATGACTTCTATCAATAACAGGTGATTTAGGTGCAGTTACACCGCAGAGTGTCTTGCTGTGTCTGGTATAGGAACCAACAATTTTCTTGTTGCGTGTAGGAACCAATTAAATTCCTTTGCAGGCTAAACAGTTCCATGAGAACATGGAACAACTGAGGAGTGAAGCAAATAAACTTATCAATGACGCAAATGAGAAGGCCAAGAAAAGTGCGGGGGAGCTTGAACGGTTTGTGAGTTCTTATTCCTGACTGCCGGACTCTTGTACAATATTTCATAAGTAAAATTAAGTGACATTGGTGGATATTTATTCAGTATCCATGAATATTTCCATTTTTTCCTGTTCCCAATCGCGTTTTTGTTTTACAAAAAGGCATTGAGAAAAGGTTAGCAGAGATCGTGTTTTGTGGGGTTTGTGTGTATACTACCTTTACGCGTACTGTTAAATCTGAAATAGGTGGTGCGATGAAATTTGGTATGTAATGTGTATGCGTGTATGCATGCTCCATTTTCATACATCCAACTGCTCCTTTATAATATCACTCGCGCCAATATAGCTTGGTGTAGTGGCATCCTGTACGGTGTGCACTGCAGCTAGCTTACTGATATTTCGGTTCAATACTCTGTCCATCCTAATGTTGAAACTTGGAAATTGATTCTTTTTCAAAAACTTCATCATTCTTCATATTTTACCAAATTTGTCAAGGACAAGAGGTGCACGAATGTCAAACGATTTTCTTGGAAATCTCCATCAAATTTTATTGGGTTTCAATCAAATTAACATTTTTTCAATCATACAAGAGAGAATTGACAATGAGCAATTTGAGTTCGATCAATGATGATTGACCTGAGTAATTGAGCTGAGGAAAGTGAGAGATGAAATTTTGTCCCGGTACCTGATTGATTTACGATATCCAAATCTTCAATCTTTGTAATCCTTCTCTTTATCTTCAAGTTGGCAAGGTTGATCTTAAAATCACATATTTCGACGCCCAGGAAGTACTTTGCATTTGGTTGAATATCAATAGTCACCATGAGAAATCCTCGATAAAGTTTTTTATTTTAAAGTGAGCTCTGACTGTGACAGCTGAGCAATAAAAACTGAAACTGCAGAAACTTGCAAGGACAGAAAATAATGCAATTTCGTGTGATATAATTATTGTCATAAATCGAAACGCTTGATAATGCGCAACGCTTGATAAGAGCACGAGATATCACACAAAACTCAAAAGGAAACAACCAAGAATGAATGGGTACGCGTGTAAACGGGAAACAGAACATGGCAGGTGTTGCGCGCAAACAGAACATGGCAGGTGTTGCGCGCGCAATAAAATGCACGTGCGATTTGTGATCACGTACGGACTTTACTGTTTCATGAAATTTAAGCGCTTTCCGATGTTAGAGAAAACTAACACAATTATTGTTTTCAGTCTATACTTATGAACGAATATTTATAAAATTGATTCAATGATATTGGTACTTAGGTATTATGATGTGACACTTGATAGCAATGTTTTATCGTCAACTCATCATGTGACATGTCAGTAAATGAGACGGACAATGGTCGACGATCAAATGACGGCATGTTTTATACCAGCCCCGGGGAACAGGAAATTAAGTGCCTGCATACGGGAACAAGAAATGCGCCGGCAGGCGCAATTCTTGTTCAATTCTCACAAGTGCAAAATGATGAACCATAATCGAGTATCCTACCGTTTGTTCATGACAACTGAAGTACTGACAATTCCTCCGAATGCTGGCTTACGTTCCATTTCCCCAGGCTACAGGAACACCTGGTGCATGCTGAGCAAAGCCACGCTGAAGACTTCCTCTCAGCCACCCAAAGCGAACATGACCTTCGTGCTGAGGTAGCCGAGCTGAGAGAGAAGGTCCTCACTCTCAACCACTCCCTCGATACGACCAGGTACTCTCACGGTTTATTGAACAGGTTCAAATATTGTGAAAAATTTACAAGCAGGTTCAAATTTCGAAAAAAGATCACCAAGAAAGATGAGGTACCGCTCATCAATTCATAAGGTATCTCCCTTTCACACGTCATCATATCTCCCTCCCAGGTCAGAAAACGTGCAGGAGGTTACCATAGTAACTACACATGTTTCCCTCCCAGGTCAGAAAACGTGCAGGAGGTTACCATGGTAACCACGCAGTACCACCTGGCGTGCTCGCAGCGTGATGAGGCCCTTCAACGAGCGTGTGTTTTGGAGGAACAAGCAGTCTTCCACCAGACATCCCTTACTAACCTGCAAATAGCCCTGGAGCAGTTCCAACAAGGTTAGGGGATCCGTTACGCGTGCACATTGCAGGGACATGCTACGTACGCACCTTGCAAAGGCATTTTGCACATGCACCCTGCAGAGACATTCTTATAGCGCCTTTCAGAGGCATACACACAGTACTTTAGACAATACACATGCATTCAGTCCATTGCACATGCATACAAACATTGCGTTACACATGCATACACAGTACATTTCACTTGCATACACATAACGTTACAAATGCGTGAACACAGTACATTGCACATGCATGGACATGCATGCGATGTGTCCCGCCTCATGACAACACATGCATCCCTCAGACCGGGAGGGGTACGCCTCGGAGGTTGTGGATCAGTACAAGAGAGACATGGAGCTTATGAGGGAGCAGCAGAGTGCCACAGAAGCAGAGATCACAAAACTTCAGGTGGGTCAAGTTGGTTTCAAATAGTGAATAGGTACAGGTCAGTGGGCCGAAACCGCAGATCATATCGTAGGATTTTTACGACCCGCGCTCGAGCACAACGATCACATCTGCACTCTCATTATCGGCATCCAGTCAGAATTTATAGACGGGAATTTATAGACGGGAAAAGTCCGTCGACAGATCAAATAAATTTTTCTGGTGAAACTTGGATTTCCCGATTTCAGTCCTGATTTGTTGTACTTAATTCAAAACTGGTTTAACTTCACGTTATATTTCTTTCATTCTCAGAATAAAATAATAGTTTAAAATCAGAGAATAAAGTTGTATGTTGCTGCCATGGTTTACACTACTGTGTTAAATCCGTAGTAACAGAGTGGAATTCAGCATCGTGATTTTTGAGGGAGCAATTTAAAACGTGATTTGTTTTTCTCAGAACTAACCATTTCGTTGCAAATTCATCGCTGTGACGTCACGTTGTGCAGTCACCTTGGTAACGGCAGAATAATACGCCACGTCACGTTACCGTGGCAACGCTATGACAACGCATTTTGTCACATGACAATAGTAAAAACTACGAAGTTTCGCGTTACAGCTACTGTAGCAACGGTAGCACAATACCTGCATCTCTATATAGTCAGGTGAACATGATTCTGGTCACGTGTTTCAGTTGTCAGGTCATGTGATCTTAGTTCTCTGATCACGTGATCAAGAATTCTCGGTGTATACTCACTATTCCTGTCTTTGTGTCACAATTTGAACTGATTTCAACTTACCCGGAATGAGTTGAAATAGCAACGGGGTAAATTGAGGGCTTAGCTACGTATTTCAGATTTCTCGATAAATTGCGAACTATAATTTCTCTACCAATTTTGCAGTATCATTAACATTGAATCTCATTTTATCTCGAGCTTTGTTTTCAACAACTAGCATTCTAGCTTTCAGTTCAAGAGTCAAGAGATCGTGATTTCGTCTTCATGGAGCCTTGGAATATTTATTGACATCTTTGTAGTAAAAATCGCAAATTAATATCATCTTCTGTACCGCGTTGACAATACGCTTAATTCCTATTCATATCACTGCTAGTGTTGGCTACTCAGGAAGAGTCCATGATCCGTGACGAATTCACTCCCCGCTGCGCGCTGGTTCTCATTCCTCGGTACCCCATTCTAAACCGTAGTAATGACGGCGGTCCCACCTCCTTTTCCGAGTATAGACTCCTCCCTGTTACTACCATCTGGCTCACCTGTTTTGTTGCTATATCTTCACGACGCTGCGCAGTAAACAAAAGAAGGCAAAAAAGTGGTATTTAGCGTCTCATGAAATTGAATTAGGAAGAAATGATGTGTTGTTTTGATGAGAGGCTGTTGGTTATGTGTGCTACGATCCGTGAAACGTGGATCGTGGAGGCCGGAAAATTTCGTTTTTTAGGAAATAGAACTTTAAATACCGAGTAATAAATACTGTGGTTCCTCCAAGGAATTCCAAGTATTTCAATTATCTCCCATTCGTTGTACACACTGTATGTTTTCTTCAGCGGTGAATCACACCAATTTGTAGTCTCGCGCAGAAATGATTCCGCTGTGAGTTGATCAATCTCTCAGCCATAATATAACGGCACTTTCAGCCATAACAATGTCACTTTCCACCACAATTATGTCAGTTTCAAACATAATAACGGCACTTTCCACCACAATAACGGCACCCCTGTCACGCCCCATGAATTACTCGAGCACTCCAGTACCGGCTTCAGACTCAAACTGCACAGCGCGGTGCTTAATGTCGCACCGCGCAAAGTATGCGTGTCCTTTTGAACCCTCTCAAAGGTCCTGAAGTTCAAAGTCAAATACTTATTTAATGTTATCTACTCAGTCTCCATGTATCTTTAATATACTAATGTGTGTATGAGCCGTGACAAACCATATCTCGGGATTATTGAAATATTATTATGTAGTACGAATATAATATCTTTAATATATTACACACCATAAAGACTACTCTTTATCGCACACACCATGTTACTCTCTCTATCAGCCACCTCACTTCCTCTGAACATTATAAAGACTTCTTCTTTCCGAATCCAGTGTTTGAGGGCCGCTGTGCTTCACGGTCCGTTACACTTCATCTTCTTCTCTTGATCTTTTGACGTGATATTGCACCTTTCCACCGTATCTCTAATGTATTTAGAGCCTCCCTTTGCTGTGCTTTGTTACAGGGATTTTCCGCGTCTCCCTTTTCTCCCCGCACCAGATAACAGCCACCTTTACGTCACCAGCTCCGCATTGTTAGACCTGATGATGACGTCAGCTCCGCACGCCTGAGCTCCGCGCGGCGCCCCCTCGGCTGTCTTTGTGGGAGGGAGTTGTGCCGACACTAATTTCACTCTGCTGCCCCAGTGTATCCTTATATATATACGTGTTGTGTATCACTGCAGCCATTTCATTGTTATCATCACGGTCCGTTGTAAGTGTCCCGTTCCTTGTTATGTGGCTACTTGGTTTCTTCTTTTTGTTGTTTTCACCTCTCATCCTCCTTTTTTACTTCTTTTTGTTGTTTTTACCTCCATCCTCCTTTTTTACTCCTCGCTTTAGCTCCCTTGTTGATGTTTTCACCATCAGTCTTCCCACTCGATTTCTTTTCCACTCCTTTTTCTCGTGTCTCTATTTGCCTTCTCTAACTCTTTTCGAAAATTGAAATGTAGGTACCAAAGTTGAGCAAATCTAGAATTTAGCATTATTTTCCAGCAATGCGTTTATTTTCGTATTTTCGTACTGTCTTTTTGGAAACTTCCCTCATGTGATATGACAAATTGGCAAACTAGATACGCCGACTAATTGCATTTCACACCCCACTGAACCTGTTTCGGTGCAGTATATCTGCGACTTGGGGACGCCGTCACGGTTAAACGGGTGGAAAATGAGAGATATTAGCGGGAGAGGCTGTTGTTTTTGTTTAGCGAAGCGTACAGCCGCCTCCTCTCTCCGCGGTGGCTGTGACGGCGTTACTAGAGCTCGACACAGCGCGGGGTTGAGGGAAGTACGCCATATTCCTCCTGCGTCCCGCATATAATGGGAGGCTGTGGGAGATGTATCACAATACGAAGGGGGATGCCGTGCTTTCTATTGTGCGGATAACCACTAAACTAGCTGCATTGCTTCAATGCTTTCTATGGAACCCCTCCGAGATGCTTCCTCGGTTTGTGCTCTGTCACCAGCGACATTCCTTTATACTTAACCTTTTGATATTTATGTTTATATACCGTTTAATAATAGACTTTTGGAGCTGCTAAATGTATGAAAGTAGTTGGTTGTACTGCTTTTATAGTAGACCAGTAACCAATATTGGCACGATATTGACGTTTTATAGCGGCCATGTTTATCGCCAAAGTAACAACGAAAGAAAAAAACTTTTTGATCTCCATATGTATGACTTTTTATTGGCAGGACCTTAATTCTTCGTGGAATAATCTGTAATAAACGGCCCAAGTTCAAAGTTTGGTCTTACGCGATTCCATTTACCATGTAAGGTGGCTCAAAATTATGAAAACTGACTAATCTACTGATCTGTCTTACTTCCAATTTATGCGAACTCCTACTGCTAGATGATGTAATTCCAGATATGCCGTGTAGAAGCTTTACTGTCTTCTTCTCAACATGCGTTGTCGTGATTTGGTTGTTCATTGTATCTGGAGGAACGTATACAGATACATATCCCTTGTAGGTATCCCTCGCTAAAGAAGAGGTATATCGCTGAGAATCAGTGTGGGTGACCGACTGGTGACTTAGGTATCAGGGTTAATCCTTCGAAGCCCATAAGGTGACCAGATATCATATATTTAAGTCTGCGAGCAAATGAAATGCGGTTCTGACGGCAACAACTGCACACTTTAAGTCATGGAAGTGGTGTCACTTTCAGCTTACTTTTATTGGAAGTTGGCGTGGGGTCGTCAAAAGACAGGCAATTCACACCGCCTTATTTCTGTAGTGTTGCAGTATTCGCAGATCATATCATTATTACCAAGTCTAGTCAGCCATGTCTTCATATGATAAAACTCTCATTAAAGCCGAAGGAATGATATAGACTTCTTAAAAATTCGTTGTCCTGTAGACCTGAACTACGCCAAATCATCCATAATTTTGTGTTGGCAGGTCTGCTATTAATTATATGATGAATTTTGTGAACGAAGAATTAGAGAAGGACGTACCTATTATAATTTTGAATGGAAATTAAGGATTTCCAAAACTATCTGATTTGAATTTTTTCTAAAATCCAAAATCATATAATGATTCGTATTATATCTTAAAGCCAAAATCAATCAACTTTAGTAGTTTCTCAAAGTCATTTTTGATCCCTTCCTCCCGTATTTCAAATGCTTGTTTTAATCACACTTCAACAGTTATACGGTTATTTTATTTTACTGCTATCTTATTAACATTTTCACCTTATAATCATGTTGAGCGGAGAAAAGCAAAATCGCAGAGATTGAAACCATTTCAGTTCTATATAATTCACGTGAAAACCTGGTGGTCTCAACTAAGAACTCCAACTTCCAAGTTTGATGAAACAGCAAGCCTATTATGATCTACACTTGGGAAGTTTCTTTGTCGTTGTACGATTCAAAGGCCCGCGTTAACAAAGGGTGTGCATCAAGTGTTTTCATTTTATTGTTGTTTGTCTTTTCATTGTTGTAGCTTTGTAGGTTTTGTGCTTCGCTCAGCCGCGAAAACATATTTTTCCTTGAGTCACTGAACCGTTTCTATTCATTATTCTGGGCCGTTTCTTCAGTATTACGGCTTTGATGAAATAGTTGTTGGAACTTTAAAGTCCCTGGAAGAGAGAAAATTTGGTTCAAGAGAATAAAGGAAAGAATTGAAGAAAGGCGTTAGAATGCGTGCCACGCACTTATTCTGAGCCAAGCCTTTCCCGCCCAGATTTTAAGGGGGAGGGCTTTCAAAGACCTAGGGCCCTAGGTCTAATATTCACTATTTAGCGTAAAAATTAAACTCGTGCTCTTGTTTTTGCTGTTGTTGATGTTTGTAACAATTCGTAAATTTAAGGTAAATTTAAGGTAAATTTAAAAGCAATTTCTGTTGAACTAAGCTTGATTTTAAAACAATTTTGATGCACAAAATTTGGAATCCTTAGTGGGGCTGCTTCCTCCCAGATTATTCTGGGATGCCCATCATTAACTAAAATGCTGAAAATATTTCTGTAAAATTCTAGCCAGGAGCGGAAAGGGGCGTGGGCCGTGGTCGTTTTTGCGCGATCTTCGCACCGTCTGAGATCGATTCACCACCGAAGAATTGACCAAATGAGAGGACAAACAACTTCCCGTAACACTTTCACCCACATTACAAGAGGTTGTTAATAATCCCTCATGAAAACCGGAACAATGCTATTGCTACTCATGACCCGGCAGGTGGTACCCCTACCGAAAAACTAGGGGTGATGTTGCAAATTAAAACTTTTCATTCCATTGTTCGCTAAGTACCTTACATACTGAATCAATGATAAAACAAAGTATGCATTTATATATGTTAATTAATAAAGTTAAAACTTAATTAATTATCATATAGATGAGTTAGTAAATACGGGATAGCAATTTGTTTTTCGCAAATTCTTTAGGGAAAGCATCTTCGAAATTTCCATGATTAGGAGAAACAAATGTAGAATGAATAGCAATTATATTGTTACTCATCCTACATTTGTTTCTCCTAATCATTAAAATTTTGTAGTGTCTTTCCCCAATAAATTTGAGGAAAAAAATTGCTATCCCGTATTCACTTATATTGCTATTCCCGTATTCACCAAAAGCCATATTCATAAGCGGTTACATGTCGAAGTGGTGAGCGTATACCGCAACTTACACGGTTGAGGCAAAGTAGAGATTGTGTTAGTTCTTATTATTCCCCTACCAGAAATATCAAATAACTCGGACCAACTATTCCCCGACCAAACAACAGTGATTCTTTCCATTCGGATCTGATGACCCTCGTTCAGATCCAACAGTATATACATTTTTGAGTGCTCCTCCGTAAAAATCAAATTTCATTTTAAGCTATTTTGCACTAAAATTTCGTCGTCAAGGCAACTTAAATATAATCGTAACTTACTTGATGTAACAAAATACTGAACGTACTCCCTCAGTCCTCACCTGAACAAATTTCCTTGTATTTTGGCGAAAATTTGGATAGTTAACTTGCAATATTATTTGATCATTTAGTTGAATTAGAGAAAATTAACCATTTTTGCTACGAAATTTCTTCTGACCAGGAAATTGGTAAATTTATGCCTTTATGCAATATCTAAATATCTTGTCCTTCGATATTTCCGTATATCTCGCGCCCATTATCGATCTCGAATAATATTATATGCACCTACTTTCGCACAACATTTCTGAGATGCTAATTCATGTCTATAGCTAATATTCGAATTTATATCCTAATACGGAAATCCTGTGGCGGGAGGATATATCTTGGGAAGGAATATATCCGACGCAGTCCCGTTCATTATTATAACTGAACCATGCAGTTCGTGAATTGTTTTATATTCGTCAGTACGTATATATATATGTTTAAACGGGTTTTATAGGAAGTCAGTCTTGTCTAGACACACGGATTTATTATGTGTGCGAGCCTGTAATATAGAACTATAGGTCGAAGGAGTAACCTAATACCACATATATGTAGTGAGCGCGAAGCGCGAACTATATATAGACGCATTATTGGCCGAAGCGAAGCTGAGGTCAGGCGAAGCCGAGTTCAAAGAGACCTATGGTTTCATGGAAACCACAAAAATTAACGCGCTAAAAATACGTAATAACGTGAAAAATAGACTTTTGACAAGGCAGCCGTCAGACAGGTTGATGTGTAAAGCATCCGGCCCGGATCCAAATTAGTGCTAAATCGTTGGTGGTGTGTCTTGCAGGAAGAATTACAGATTTTGCCATCAACCCACTGCTGTAAATCTTGATAAAGACGTCACCTTGAACATTTTGTTCATCGTGGAATGTATAAATTCTATTACCACAGAATGCATATCTATGTTTGTCCCATCCAAATTATGCAAATTCGATTGACACTACTGAGTTGCTATCATATATAGGTTCGTTCCCGACCCTAACCCCGGAAAATCCAGTTATAGGGTCGGTAACATATAACATGGGGTTATAGGATCTGACCGACCCTATAATATAGAAATACCCCGATGTATATGGTAGCAAATAAGGGCTTATGAGCCATGTAATATGTATTCCTATTCCCAGGAGCGTGATAACCCTTTCTTCCCAGTCTCAGAGCCGTTAATTTAGCAGTTTCCACCCCCAATATATGCGTGGTTATAATACCATCTCCCGTTCAGCGCAACAGAGGCCGTCGCGATATTCGGTGTGGTCGATTTCATTCTCCATATATTCTGTAATACTATAGTCTCTAATAGAGTCCCTAATATAGTGTCTACTAGACTCTCTTATATAGAGTCTCTAATAAAGTCTCCACTAGAGTCTCTAATAGAGTCTATACTAGAGTCTCTAATAAGTTAATGAACTTCCAGCAGAAATTTCCCTTTATAATCTTTTACTTTTAGTCTTGTCTTTTGGAAAAGCTGTTTAAATCACTTCCAATTTTTCTGTAATATTCAGATTAAATCATATTAAATTAATATTCGGATTAAATTAGTAAATCCCTCAAAAGGAGATACTTCTTCTGAATCCTTCCTAGATAATATGTTCTTTGCGATACGATGCGATTGATCGCGTTGAGCCCTCATGGCTACCTGGTTATATCTGCTCCCTTGATTTGCAACCTTTGAATTATTCATGACTCATGATTCACGACACTTCAAACGTATCACCTAATCCGTGACCCGCGTATCTTTTTCACACTCGGCGGCTGCCTCTGGTGTCTACTTCTCTAATTGTCACGTGACAAACAGGGGTAATTTCACGCCATTAACTAGAGGCTAGATTCGCCAGGTTCTAGTGCCGCATGATGGTACTGTCAACTTGTGCTCTGGTTGGGACGTGACTGGTCAGCGGACAGTCCTTAGCTAGCACAGCAAGCAGTTACCATTTACCAAGTACCAACCCTTTTATCTGTTACAAGCCAGTCACTGCCCTGAAATCGCTTAAAGCAGTCACTGCGCAATATCTGCATTCCGCACTGCACAGAGACTGCATTGCGCGAAATTAACTTCCACTGGGGTCTAAGGCGGAGCCCCTTGCAGGGGGTTAGGGGGTGCAGCCCCCGAATCAAATTTTTGAAAAAATATTGTGCTCTGAATGTTTTCTGCAATGAAGAAATGAACGGGAGAGCAAAAATGGAGTCGTCAATATCAAAGCTTTAAAAAGGTGTCGGTACAATAAATTATATAAGAGAGCTTTATCAAACAGAATAAAATTTAACGCTAGTACTATTTCACCAATCCAAAGAGTTATGATAATTAGTCAAAATACTATTATTCGAAATAAAGCACTTATTTTTTTAAAGTTTCCTATTTTTCCGGTGTGCAGGCCAAACCCCATTCTCTTCGGGACTGGCGCTGGATAGTGTAACAATGATTATCTCCACTCAAATGCATCTCGACCATTCAACGTCCGTTCATTTTAATCACCGCTAATTCTCCCCAATTCATTCCCCCTTATATACTCGAAATCCCCAAATACTATATAGTTCTTTCGGTTCTTTAACCTGCCATGCCAATTTCGCCTCTTTTCAATACTTCACTAATTGGATGAAGCAATCACTAACTAGTATCCGATTAGATAGTAACCAGATATACCGATCGCTACTAAGCACAGTTTAGATTTGCATTTTCCATGGTCTACCTATTACTTTTGATAAATGGGTCACTGAACTTCGACTACCCGCTCCAACAACCAAATTGATGCATGCCGGGAATTTTGTTCTGTCGCGGAAT
Source organism: Beroe forskalii (assembly GCA_011033025.1). Classification (NCBI taxonomy): domain Eukaryota; kingdom Metazoa; phylum Ctenophora; class Nuda; order Beroida; family Beroidae; genus Beroe; species Beroe forskalii. The sequence continues at coordinate 63,257 of WFMF01000328.1, forward strand.
TATTTGTCCTTGAATTTAGTCTGCCTCCAGTTAAATTCCGTCTGAATTGCGTTTCCAGCCGCGTCTGAGTGAGCCGGATATTGAACATTGAACCACGTTTCCTGAGTGAGCTGGATATTGAATATTCAACCACTAAGAGCATATAATATTCCAACCACTGCGGATATATAATGTCAAATTATTGCCAATAGTATCGCCTCGGTTTTTGGGGATTCAGCTGAAAATCCCCGCGTTGCATAGCCTGGAAACTAAACGGTCAGTTAGCGGGTTAGGGATTGTCACCGTAATTCCGTGATAAGTTAGGCATGTCTCGCCGCGCCATTCATCGGCGATGCTGGATTGGTTCTTGAAAACTCGATAACGCACGAGCCGAATGCCTAATTGCGCAGACTTGATCAAGTTAACGACATCCAGAGGCATGGTGGGACCAGTTTAGTATGCTCATATTATTTCGCTCGTTTGCGGCTGGTATTTGGTTAATCGTTATGATTCGGAACCTCCCACTTTGTAACCCTCTCCGATACTCAGTCAACCTTCGCCAGACATCGGACTTAACGTTGTACAAATATTGAGGATGTTTCGCCGAATTCCTCCTCCACAGAGGGCAAGCAGATGCTGGTCTAGGCGGATCTATTTAAGTCCGTGCAAACCTCCAATTTGACACCAGTCCAATCACAAACAAGAAGGCTATCCAATTGATAATTGTTAAGTCTCCTGAATTCATTACAGAATGCACCCCATCCCCAAAGATAAGCTACAGCGCCCCAACACTACCCCTGCAGGCCTGCACTGCCTCTGCCCTTAGGCTGCTCCACAGTGTGGTGTGTTTCCTGCTGTATGAGATGCACATCAGACCAGACACACAAACCAACCAATCACATAAACAGACATTAAGTCACAAAAACAGACCTTCAGACAGACCTTCAGACAAACAAACCAACCCTCAATGACACGAACAGACTTTCAGACACCCATGCACATACACACAATATCCATACACAGACCCGGATCCGGAATCTGAATTAGATGAACCTACTAAATACACACTCACACAGACCCGGATCCCCGGAATCTGAATCAGAAGAACCTACGATATACCTGGCTAGTGGCTACACACGCCGCGCAGTAACTCTGTCTTCACTGCTCCTGTGTAAACAATACAGGCCTCTTTCTGGGTACAACACTGGGAATTAGCAATTATAGTTCGGCACTCTCCATGTTTTCATATCCCTCTTGAATGGCCTATTAGCGTGATATCTGGCATCAAATTGGCGGGATATCATCTGATTAACAAGTAAAAAGGCTATTGATTGTTCATTTCATATCCTGGAAATCCTCTTTGTCTGAGCACTGCGCACGATAGTTTGAGCTGATTTCCATGTTAGACACTACTCCAGCAACATTTCCTATTTTTGAGTAAATTCAAAGGATTACATCACGGTTTGTAATTGCTCTGAAGACTTGAAGAGGTCTCTTTCATCATAACTAACTATAGAATCAGGTGGTTAACCGGTGGTTTATTTTCAGCATAGATTCTGAAATCGGAAAGCTTTGTGAAAGACATGGCCTATTAATATGACAATTACAGTGAAACTCCTCAACGCCACAACGACCAATCCAATTCACGATAATAGCCGATCTACCCAATTAAGCTAATCTAATTAACTGATCAACGTATATTGCTTTTGACGTCTACTGGCGCACGGCGTTCGGTGTCGCAATGGCTGCCAAACAAAGCGTGAAAGTTGCGGTTGTCATGTGATAGTGGACACCTATACGCTGACGACACGTCCTGTCAGGTGGTCGGATCACGTGACATCACGTGACAGCATCACGTGATGTCTCACCGCTGAGAGTACACCTTGTTTTTCCCTCATCCCCTCTTCCCTTCCCGTTATCTGTGTAACATTTGAGTAGTTTCCTGCCTCAGTGTATATATGTCTGATTAGGTCCCTCTGCTTTACATCGTGTGTCAATTTTCAGACGGCATTCTATGTTAATTAGGCAACTTTTCAGCATTAAAGCCTGATTTCCTGTTAATTTGGTTTCATGTCGATGTTCTATCGTTTGTGAAGTTGCTTTAAGTCTTAATTTTATTGAGCAAATTACTATTTTCCTTAGTTCTGTCCCATAAGTTCATATTTGCTACTCTGTACTGTTCTGGACATTGTTGCGTGACTGTATAATAATCCTTTGAGAAAGATTTCTTTATGATTTGAACAACTTTGAGAAAATCAATATAATGAAGAATAGACAAAGTATGTTTAATGATTCGGTCTACTTTTTGTCAGTTTAATGGATATTAAATATTGGTAAATTAATAGTTGACCAGTTCAAATTATAAATACACAAAACAATGAAACAATCAATGCTGCGGCATAGCGGTATTGTCAAGTCGCCGTTGTCAAATTTAATGTACTTTTGAAGGTAGATAGATAGTTGTATCTGTATTAAAAATTTCTCGAGTCCTTTCTCGAATTCAAATTATTTATCTGCAAAAGCCGACAAAAGTCAAGATATAAATAACGCACATTTATAGTCAAAATTCATTTTGTTTTGGAACATTTATTTGATATGGTACATGTAAGATCACTTTCGTTAGATGAACGCGATGGGTCATCGCATCCGGATGTGTTTGATTAATTCTTCACCAAAAGTGTAAATAGCTGGGTATTTCGCAATTATTTTCAATTCAAATTACTTCCCTATCCCATGTATCTCTCAACTCACATACTGACCACTGATAACAACAATTTTACCTTAAATGTCGCCCTCTCTCTCTCCAATGTCTGCGTTACTGCTGCCGATCTGTTGCACACACACATATGCTTTATTATTGTAACCTCGTCTCAAACAAAAACAGACGTCATTTACCTTGTTACGTTCCGCCCTGCAGTTGAAGCACCATCTCTCTGCTCACTAATTACACTGCGTTGTGATTGTAGTGGAGTTCTTTGATACGCGTCAGGGAGCCGAACACTCCGCTCTCGGGTTAGAGAATGTGTGTACCTTTGTGGCTGGTTTCACCTGCTAAGCGCTAGCGGGATGTTAGGGGTTGCAGGGACATGTTTATAAAGGTTCGAAGACGGGTTACAGGGGAGGGGTTGCAAGGACGGGTTCACATCTAGGTTCAAAGACAGGTTGCAGGGGAGGGGTTTTATTAAGGGACTTGCTCATCAAGGTTCAAGGAGAAAGGTTATGCTGGCTTAAAATTGCCTGGTTTCTTCGCTGATATGACTTTAGGAAAAAACTGATTACCACTGAGGTTCTGTCATTGGAAAGTTATTTCAAAATAAACAATTGACATTTCACATTGAAAAATAAGGGTATTAGAAAAAATTCAAAGGTTTTGAAGAAAGGAAAAATGGCAAATAGTTTCTCCTATTGATACCTATTTGCACGCATGATTTCATTGCTTGCCGAACTGTTTCATTGTTAACGCGTGAGGTTTTACAACAATTATAAAGCTGTTTATTTATGTTATTAGCAAAATCCTCTAACTTTTGAGACTCATCCGATTATAGATACCCTGGTATTTTTCGCAGCTGTTTAAAGACCATTTTAAGACTTGGTTTCAATCTTTCATGGGAAAATCTTACGTTTTATAACTTAAACTGTTTTTGTGTAACTTGAAGTTGCTTATTTACTTATCTACGTTTATCGACTTCAATGTTTTTGAAATCTTGTTTGTTGTTGCAATATTTAATTTATTTTTGCTGCATGGCTATACCAAGAACAAATTGTAATTCTGTCTGTCTGGTTTTTGTGGAAGCCGAGTTGTCTGTTCGCAAGCCTGTCTGTCTGTTTTCTCTGGTTTCATCGAACATGCAGGTACCAGGTACCTCTCTCAGTTACTTTTTCTTTGAAACTTTTGCGATGGCGCACATAATTACCGCCAAACAAACGCATAAACATAGACGCACAACCTTCTCACCTGAAAAACACAGTGGACTCTCAAATCTACCAACCCAAAACGCACCATCCTCCACACGCATCAACCCAAAACTGAAAACGCACGATCACGCACCTCAAGCACTCACACACACCCAAAAAGGAAACAATCGCCGCACTTCAGCACTCGCTGCAGGGGGCGCGCACACAAACACACTTCCACCCTGGGCGGCACACATTAGCATGATTTGGCGGTGTCTAGCGGGCTGCACTCTGATGTTTTGCATATATCCTTGTGCTCATCATAGTGTCACGCTGTCAGTGTAGCCTTATAACGCTGAATAGCTTTCTATCACGGCATCAGCTCTTAATTATTTCAGTCTTTCCGCATGTCCTGTTAATTGGATTTGAAATGCAGCTTTTTATGGCGCTTTCTTTGGTTAATACTGGGATTTTGTCATCTGTTGATCATGTTTTTCCTCCCTTACCTACTGCTTTTTATTCTTCCTAATTTAAGTTCGCATCAACTGACCCATGGTTATGATAATAGAGGCAATGAGGCAGTTACTGAATAGCGTCTACATTTCTTTAAGTTTATTCTTCTTGTAGGCATGTAGTACACGTTGTGTTTGTGAACGAAGTTTCATCACTCTTTGATAATGATAATCCATTATAATAAGCCTTCTCCACCATTGTTATTGTTGTTCTCATATTGACGGCATCATTTGTGTAATAAATCAAAGACCTTACCCACCGAATTCCGAGTAAGTCTCGGTCAATACTTATCAAGCTGCATAATTGTTCCATTTCAAGCAACTATGCGTTATTGCACGGTGCTGATCAACGTTCCTTGTTCTATGCTGTTTGCCTAGTTACCTAGTTGTTTGGTTCTTTTATCTTTGATAGATTATGGAACTGGATTCGAACTGGGTTGAAAATTTTGCATTGAAAACAATATCGTTGGTTTATTTCTCCTAGAATTTCAAAGAAGGCTTGAATTCTAGGATTTGAGTTTTACAAATATGAATGGTCTTTCCAAATAAAAGTTTTTCGATTTAATGATCATAAATATTATTTTGCGACGAAGATGTTTCTAGCAGAAGCTTTGATTATCATGGCTTGGAACAGTGTCCTGATGATGTTATCATCAGGCTTAGAAAAGTGTTCTGATTACATGAATCAGCCTTTATTTCTCTTGACTTGTTAATCGGTGACTCTCCCCGGACACTCGCCTTATCTTCTGAAGGAGAAGCAGGTACCTTTTTACCAGGTTAAGCAAGTACGTTGTTACCCTCCACAGACAGATACTAAATCCGCCCTTCCAACGCTCACAGAGATAAAGCTACCCTCCCGTACGCTCGCTACCCTCTCTTACGCTCGCTACCCTCTCTCTTACACGAGTATCGGTAAAGAATGCCGCGCGCGGCGCGGTTACCACTTTATGATTCCGCACACGAATCTGCACCAGTTGCCTAGCTGCTCCGCTTTTGAAGTCAGCTCCCACAAAGCGAGCACTTCCCATCCGAGATATAAAGACGACAGCTTTAGAGAGGCATTTCCAGACCTTCTCATTCAAATTCTGTTTGATTCGCGGATACTACTACTACTACATGTATGAAAGTAAAACAGGGCGCACAGCGCGATAGAGATCTACCAGGCCGCACTTTGGCTGCCTTTGTTTGTCCTGTGTGTGCGTGTGTCGGTTTTTGTCGTTTTGAATATTTCGTCTGTTTGTGAGTGTAAGTTTTGTTTGTCGCAACTTCTGTGCTCTTATCTGATAATATGGTATGTTTTTGTTGTTGTCTCACACGATTATTTGGTATGTCATCTGATCTAAGTTATGTGATCCGCAGTAATATTAGCTCAACATGAGTCCTCATGGGGTCCTCTTATCTTTGTCAGAATTTACGATCTCAACATTTTTCTCACCCCAAAATTTGTCCGTGATTACTTGCGAAAATTCACCCCTTTATAAGACCGAGTGTTTGCATAATCGTGTTATCAGTTAATCCTTCAAACCGTTTTAACCATGCACCGTTCTGTCTATGGCGGTCTCATGGGATATCGCGTTAAATGGGTGATGTTGTTATTGTAACAAATCTGGTTTTAGCGGAAGTCTCTAACCTCAGGCACCATTCATTATCAGCGGGTCCGTATGTAAAGTTAGCAAGCATCGCTTCCTTTCAAACAATTTGGTGAACCACCAAAGCTCGCCAACTTTCGTCAATAACCGATTATTGCCTCAGTGACGGCTCCGTAAATTACCAAATTGCCCGGTAGTTTAAATTCTGGTGTTCTCTGATCTGTGATGTCTCGCGGCAGTATGTCCTTTTATCGCAAACTTCTAACTTTTGACTTTTGAATATTTTGTTCATCCCGTAAATAGTCTAGGAAATCTTTGGTATGTTTTCTTGGCTTGTAAACTTTATCGTAGTTTATCAAATCTGTTTAAATCGCTTATGCCAATCCATCTTTTAATTCAATTCAAATCGACTTCATCTTAACAATATTTCTAACTTGAGAGTCACAGAATTATCAGCGAGAAGCTGTGTATGATGTACCAAAGCAGATAACGCACCGATGATACTAATTATAATTTATAATGAGATAATAGATATGGTGTTATCAAGATAAGAGCTTGTCGGAGTAGATAAGAAGTGTATCACTCAAGTTTTGGATGTGAAATTTAACGGCAATTGAAACCAATTTTATGTTATCAAATAAAGCAATCTAATTAAATTTTTAATTGGTTTCATAGTAGGTAGGAAATTGCGATCAGCCCAAACCTAGTGACCCACAAAATTAGATAACATAAAACGTTTTTCAATTGCAGTTTTACATCCAAAACTTGAGTGTAACACTTTTTATCTACTCCGACGACAGGCTCTTATCTCGATAACAACACCGATCTACTATCTCATAATAAATTATGATTAACTTATTGTCGGTGCATCATATAATATATATGCCTTGGTCTAAAATGCCTCCTACACAGCTTCGCCCTGATAATTCTGTGATTCTCTTGTTTTAGAAATATTGTTCAGGTCAAATCATAAAATTAATGATTAGCGATAAGTCGGTAATGCGGCCTCTAACTGTCGTATTAAAGCCCAGTACTAATAACTATTCTGGTTTAACATACCCGATTTACCATACGCATGGCGTTTACCGATGGCTGTGAGAGATGGCACAGGATTATTATAATTATCATTTTATTCGTGCCTCTTTTGTACTTATTAGAATTATCAGTAATTCGTGCAGCCTCTTTTGTACCTGTTTAATTAACCATCAGACGAAGGTGTTAGTTAATTGCTCTTTGAGTCCCAATATGCCTCTTTATTTTACAAAAAGGCAGCATTAGCAGAAATGTTGATTTGTGAGGATTGTGTGTTTATGTATCAGTACACGTGCAAAACCAAATTTAATCTTCGTTCATTCTTTGGCACACCTTTTTCGTTCAGTCTCCTGCCAGAATAGTGATGAAAATGTTTCTCCTGAATTTTACAATCAAAAGTGAACGAGCCCTATGTGCCATTTGACGAAAAGTCCCAATGTGACAAACGGGTCCTTTTCAGTATTCTCAAATGCTATACTATATTGAAACGTCGCGATTGTTTCATAAAATTGATCGAATGGTGGAAATTTTAAATCTGTGATATTTTGATTGATTATGATATGTTGTTCTTTGTTTAATGGCTAATATGCGGCTTATTGAACGGATATCTATGAGGTTATGCTTAATTTTAATCTATTATGTGATTGTTTTAGATTTAAATTGTAAGATTTGACTAAGATTTTGAACATATTCGTTCCTTAATTAATCGTGGTACTGAAATTTCACATACGACGTTATGCTTAATTTTAATCTACTATGTGATTGTGTAAGATTTGAATTATAAATCTTGACTTTCATGTTGAACATATTCGTTCATTTATCAATCGTAGTTCTGAAATATCACATACGCCAAATCTTGGCAGTCTGGAAGAACACCGACTTTCTTTAGGTGCACCTAGAGCGAAATTGCTTGATCGGACCTATGGAGATTGGACAGCCTAATCGGGGAAGAATTAGGGTTGGGAAGATGTTTAGTATTAGGGTGAGTGTGAGTCGTTTGGGTCATGGTTAAGGTGAGTCCGCTGAAGAAAAGTCGGTGTTCCTCCAGATTGGATTGATTACTGTAAAGTGATTCATGCCATTGCTGCTCAAATGGCGTTTGCAACGTACAATTGCGTAACCCTCACTTTAGTGGATTTTCCTTTTTATCCTAGGTGCATGGTGTTTTTGTCGGTTTCATTACCTCTCATGAAACTTTTGTTCCTTCTTCAAATCCATTGCCTTCTACGTCCATGAAGATTGAAGGAAGTTCCTAATACAATGGGGACTTCCCAGAATTTTTATTAGATGGCCTCTATGCTACCAGCCTCTTTATGCTTCATCGAACCAGGTTGCTTCCAGAATCTCTGTCTATTGAGCAGCGATTCTTGTAGCAACCTTCCCTGCTCAATTCCCCGTTGTGTTATTGACCCTGCAAGTTAAATCGCGCTCGCTATTCCTCCTTCGAAACACATGGCTGCCCAAGCATTGCCGTTACACCCCATGGCATTAGCTTTTATTATATATTATAACCATTAGCTATGTGTTTCCATAAGCGTTATGTGACCATGAGAGCCTTGACAATGTAGTTGCAGAGCTATTATAACTGTGACAAATGTGGCGTATGACCTGCTCACAATATACAGGTGTTTTGCAAGGGATACTATGTAGACCTTGCTAATATTGGTGTGCGGTACAGGAAATCCAGATCATTTTGGTATAAAACGTAGCCAATAGACAATTATACACTATACAGTAGGCAATAATAGTGTAGAATAGTCATCTACAAAAAGTATAGCAATTAATGGACTTTCAGGAGATTCGGCATATTTTAGTTTCTCTGTAGGACAAATGCGTTTATTATGCAATTCTTCGTGTGTTTTTGCTATTTCTGCACCAATTAATTTATCCCGGCCATTTCATTGATATTTCTGAGTTGATATATTCAAATCTATCGTAGAAGTTCTGGGGTTGATTAAATACTTCATAGTTTAGAACTACTAAACCAGCTAAACACCTGACAACCTGTCTCTACTGCCGGAATACTGTAGCCCTCCTGTAGTCGTAATATTAGATGATGGGGATATGATGCTCGAGGATATCACGACCCTCCTAATCTTTAGTAACAGTGTCATACATGACCCTCCTAATCTTTAGTAACATTGTCACACACGACTGTCGACTTTCCTAATCGCTGATATCAGTGTCACACACTGCCTAAACATCTTCCTTATTCGCAATACTCTAAGAGGTACTCCTGGTACTCTTAGAGGTGCTCTTAGAGGTACCTATATCACCACCCAGATACTACCTAAACATATTCCTGATTCGCAACCTTATACTCTTAGAGGTACTCTTAGGTACTCTTAGAGGTACCTATATCACCACCCAGATACTACCTAAACATGTTCCTGGTTCGCAATACTCTTAGAAGTACTCTTAGGTACTCTTAGAGGTACCTATATCACTGCTCAGACACTGCCTAAACATGTTCCTGGAATCACACACTGCCTGAACATATTCCTGGTTCGCAACCTTATACTCTTAGAGGTACTCTTAGGCACTCTTAGAGGTACCAATATCACTGCCAGACACTGCCTAAACTTATTCCCGGTTTGCAATACTCTGAGAAGTACTCTTAGAGGTACTCTAAGGTACTCTTAGAGGTACCTACAACACTGCCCAGACACAGAAAGCACACCTTAGTCCCATGTAATACAGCTTCTAGTTTACACTAAATATCGCGGTATAAACTCTATAGTTTACTGATTGTCCCCCCTTTAAACACCTCTCGGCTGCCAGGAATAGGTGCACTGTAAATATTATACGTGATTTGAGCGTATTTAGGGAGTTACCAGCAAAACTCCACAATAGTGTCCTCCTTATAGCTGGCGTGACGTCATCAACTGACCGTGTATAACTCCTGATAATGACGTCACTCGCACCTTCCGGCGCGGTTTGTGTGTAACCATTATTAGTACGTTCTCCTGTGGGCCGTGGGCGAGCAATAACCATTTTACTGTGACTATACAAATCATTTTATTATTATTATTACCACACTAAGGGCATTCAGTTACTCCTTTCTCTTCAATATGCCGAACCTCTGAGCTTTGTGCTCCGCTAGTTAGTTAGCTGTGTTAATTTAAAAGTTAAAGGTTATAATTTCTAATTTAAATTGAGGTGTTTATTGTGGATTTAAAGCAAGGCTTTCATTTCAATTTTAATTAAGGTTTGCTGTTATTGTTAGTTTAAAGTAATGCTTTGTTTTGATCATAGTAGTCCAATTACCTGTAGGAATTATATATTATAGCCCTTACTTTCAATTTAAAATACACTTTCTTTCTTTTCTTTAGTTGCTACCTAGGCTGAAGAATACTTCAAACTTGTCACGCGTTGATTTGGATATCAAAACTTTCCTGTTCTGCTTAACCACTACAGTCAGATAACAAAACCATCAAAGCTTTTTAGCACTTCTAACACATCATAGCAGTCCAATATGTGCATAAATCATGACTCTAACAATGATCATAGCACATAATAAGATGTTTATTAAAGTATTGTTCCTAACCCCTTTCTTCCTTTTTCCGCACAGCTTTGCTCCTTTTTTCGCGCCCCGCTGGTACTCAAACAAAGCAAATAATACACTCAGTTACCGTATAAAAGCACCAGCACCATTCCTACTTCAACACCCCGTGAGGGGAGGTGTGTGTTTGCGTTTCAATTAGCTCGTTTTATTGTCCTAACTCGCACCGACAATCAGTGTTCCCTCCCTCCCGCCCCATTGGACACACTGGTCACGCTGCGCGCGCGGTGAATTATCGTTTAGGTTATTGGGGAGAGATTGTTTTACTATTATAGTATTATATGTATGAACTTGTTTCTCTGTTGTAGTTTGGAGTGCACCCGTCGCCTCCTCCTCCCGCTGACCTTTGTCAACCCCCTCCCCCTCCTCTGCTTTGATCTCCTCTACAATGTGTGCGTGTAGCACATCCCACCTAATTACACACTTTTAATGGTCACATGACCCAGCGGCTGGCCAGTCAAAGGGGCGGTCCTCCTCAGATGACCTTCTCCAACCAATCACAAGGCGCCAACGGGCGCCCCACGTGCTCCGTTTAAACCAACACCATCTCCCCTCACATCTATCCCAGGATCTACCCAGCATCATCTCCCCTCTGAGGTCTGATCCTCTGGCCTGTGTTATAGTCCCCCGTCACAGAAGAGTGTTTCATCCACCCCACGTGGTGTAAGGCCCCGCGTCAAGTGAACGTCACGGGGTTCTCACACGACGCGCACGGGCCGGTCAGGTGACCGCGTGGTCGGCAAAATATCATAGAGAAAGTTATTAGGGGTAATTAACGGCAGGACTTTGTTACTCTTACCGACTCGAGACTCCTCCTCACCGTCTTCCTGTTAGCCTTTGACTCCCTCCTCCCCCTCTGTGAGTGAGTGACAGAGAGAGAAAGAGCCCGGAAAGCTTTGATTGCGAGCATAATGTGTATCGCGGAGACCACGTGATTATCCCCCCTCACATCCCATTGGTTCTCGCACTTTGTCACAGATTTTAATTGGGAGAGATTAAGATTTTCATCGTCTCTCGCTCTCTCCCCTCTCGCTGCCTCCCGCTCTCCCGCTCTCTAGGCCACGATTACTTGTTACTTTGCTGGGCAGAACGTCTGGAAGGAGGGTTGCTCGACCGTGTTACATATTGCTTTGATTTGGTTGCGCCGAAGTCATTAAAGCACCATCAATACATGTTGTCTGGGACCCTTGTTTCCATTCCGTGTGTACTTATGAGTTACATTGTACTTAGCAGTACGCAGTTGCTTAAATTCCTTAATCGAAGAATTTGGAGGTGTTCTTAATCGCTTGCTTTTCTCGCTTAAGTGTGACATGGATGAGCCCAGATGTTTAATTGTTGAAGAGCTGATGAAATTTGAGATCAGTCCACTTCCTGAGCAATCGAACGCTATTTACTATTTAACTTAAATCATAATGCGATGGGAGAATTTGCATAACTTATCACGCTCATTGTAAATTTATTTTTTTTATTATCTATTTTCTTTATCTTTTTCATTTTTATTTCCGTTCTTTTGATTGTTTGAACTCGGTAGGCTTAGAGCCTTAAAAAGGGGGTTTATTTTCCTCCAGACATGTCCCAATAGCGTTAGAAAAATACGAAATCCATTATATCAAAACATTAATAAACCATGTTTATCAATGAAATAGTTCATTCAATTACCGCCATAAGAGAAACATCTCGTATATTTATCTGTATACTTAAGTGCAAATGATCGAGTTTTTATTATATGATTTGTTACCCACTTCCTCAACCAATTTTTGATGCATGATTTCTCTTGTCAGAGGTTAATGCTCCGTGGGTTTGCGTTAATATACGATCCAACTGGGAAGTCTTGTTGGGACTCAACTATTCATGTCGATTATTATTATTTCTTTTGAGTAGTGGACTCTCTCAGTTCTACTTTCAGTTGCTTATATTATGCCGTAACATTTTATAGAACATTTGTTTTGTAACGCTGAGACATATTCGACTTTGTGGTAACTGCGATTGCAAAAATACTTATAATTCGACTGATTTTCTCTAAATCAATATCTTTGTCAAGGAAGGCTTGAACTTGATGCTTTTTATCTGTTAGGAGGGATTGATTCATTATTGGTTAGAATTCTATGATCAAAAGTCTTAAAGATGTCTTGTGTGGATTCCATTCTTTTCGAATTGCCCGATTAAAAATCATGGCGATTTAGGAAATTATTACTGATGTGACGAAGATTCCTAAAATATTGTTTTTTACAAAGATTTTGTTTCTGGATACATCGACTCATCACATCTTGATAGTTTAATCTCTTTCTTCATACGACGAAAACGATACATTTTGTTTTTCATTCAATTTAGCAGAAATCTAAATATTGCCGAAGTCGCTCTCATTTCAAATTCGCGTCCTTTCTTTCTTTTCAAACTTTACAACAGTCCAGTACTTTATGCAATCAAATTTGAGATAATGGGAGCCTCATTTTTGATTTTTGCATTGAAGTGGATGATGGTTCGAAAGTATACTTTGCATTTCAATATCAGCTCGTGTATTTTATTTCAAAGTGTTTTGAAAGTCTGCAATTGACAGTGACTTGTCGGGGGGGGATCAGGGACTAAGTGCAAGACACGAGGCCGGGGTGGGTGGTGTTTGGCCCTTGGCGAAATCACTTAGTCCAGTGTACTAACTGAGGTGGTCACCTTATGGGAAAATCAAAATCACTTCGTCCAAATGGCATATTTTTCCATATTTGGGCATTTTTTTGCCAGATGACGTCATAATTTTGGGGTGGGTCCCCACAAATTGTATTAAATTTCAGTTAGTACACGGGACAAATTGCTCATCTTGGGGTGGGTCCCTACAAAACATGACAAATTTCAGTTAGTACATGGGACAATCTGCAGCGTTTTATGCTCATTTAGGGGTGGGTACCTTCAAATAGTGACAAATATCAGTTAATACAGGGGACAATCTGCCGCTTGGATAGGTTTTTATGCTAATTTTGGGGTGGGTCACTACAAATGGTGCCAAATATCACTTAGTTCATGGGATTATCTGAAGGGGTGGTGGGTGGTATTTCAAAATTGGGCAAAAAATCACTTAGTACCCCTCGTGTCTTGCACTTAATCCATGATCCCCCCCCGGACTTGTTACTTCATTGATTTGAGCCATTATTTTTATTGGAGTAGGGCTTTATTTCCATATCTCACTATTCCCCGAAATATTGTCTATCAACTAAAATTCATAATTCATTGTATTAATCGGTTCAATCAAAAATTCGGGCTTTGGCCTTATTGTTAATTTCACTGATTAACGCCTTCACTTCGGACGATAAATCCTACATTCAAGTCTACCTGGCTCAAACTGCAAGCAGTTCCATCTCTCTTTCATAAGGACTTATTTTCAGGGCAAGTTAACGTGGTCGCATATTCTCTCTTCTCTTATAAGGCCCTGTTCGCATAAGTCTGATAATTGTCAGGCCTTTCCCGTTTCCAACTTTGGTGTTGAAATTCTGTTGCAATACAGTGCGATAGGTTTGTGTTCACTCTTGTCTTGAAATTTTGTTGTTGGTTTCTTGATTTTTTTGTCAGCGAGTTCAAACTACTTCTTTAAGTTAATCAAATACGCTGAGTCAGCAAAATCCTCATCGTAAATAATTTTGATCGAACAGTTTTTTAGATTTGAAACCTCATTGTTCCAATTTCAATCTAAAGGTAACCAGTACTGCGTTTAGCTCATTCTGAATCAACCATGGATTATTGGATTGTTACAAACGTTTTCTTCAAAATTTTTAATTCAGATAAAATTTGTTGTTGAATATTTGTTGATGTTAAACGAAACGCTGAAATTGGTGGTTTTTGGTCGCCAAATCTTTTTTGTCATGATTATGGATTATCCTTAAATGTTCCTTCAAATAAGAGGCAGATTGAACATCAAAACAGATTGAACATCTTTACCGTTCCAGTTAAATTAATAGATTCCTTTGGTATGTTAAGGTGTTTAACTTTTATTTGAATGACCTGAAATTCAAGCTATAACGCAATTAGAACTCGAACACCCTCTCATACCTGTAATATCTGGTGGAAACGATTTAACCCCATTCCTACATAGAGCGATATAACAGAAACACATGTTATTAAATCTTACTATATATAATGCGTGTTGTTAATATATATATATATATATATATGTGGTTGGCAGGCGTTAGCAATTTCAGGTAGGCAACGAAATTATGTTTTAGTCGTGTTGCAAAAACTTAGTAATAAATCAGAAAAATAATGAGAAATTTTTTCGGCCACCCTGAGGGGCGTGGGGGGCCACGCCCTTTTTTCGCAAAAATTAAACTTTCGAATTTTTCAAAAATTCTTTCGCCATTGAGTTGCTTATGATGAATAAAAATTTTGAGAATTTTGTCCGAATTATTGGGTCACCCTGAGGGGCGTAGGAGGCCACGCCCTTTTTTCGCAAAATTAAACTTTCGAATTTTTTCAAAATTCTTTCTCCATTGAGTTGCTTATGACGAATAGAAATTTTGAGAATTTTGTCCGAATTATTCGGTCACCCTGAGGGGCGTGGTGGGCCACGCCCTTTTTTTCGCAAAAATTAAACTTTCGAATTTTTTCAAAATTCCTTCGCCATCAAGTTGCTTATGATGAATAAAAGTTTTGAGAATTTTGTCCGAATTATTGGGTCACCCTAAGGGCCGTGGAGGCCACGCCCTTTTTCACAAAAATAGATTTTCAAATTTTTCAAAATTCCTTCGCTATGGAGTTGCTTATGATGAGTAAAGGTTTTGAGAATATTGTCGGCAATATTGGGTTACCGTTGGGGGCGTGGGAATCTTTTTTTTCGCAGAAATTAAAGTTTCAATTTCCCTCAAACTCGCACGGTCAAATCACTGTCAAAGGGACATGTGGCTGTTAGCTCATGCGGCTGCCATCATTCGCCGTCCGTAGGACGGGAACCGACTAGTGCAAATAATTCATGGAGGGAGCAAATGTGTATCTTTAAATCTTAATAAATATAATGGCTGGCACACTGAGTATCATAGAAATCTTTGTGATATAACAGTTTTATAAAATGTCAGATACTGCGTATAGAAGTAGGATTATCAGCTGAAACAGCAAACACCGATCAGATTATTATCTACTGGATAAGAACATGATTAAAGCAGGATATAATATCTGATATATCTATTTCCTTTTATTATTTCTTTGCCAAAGAGCCCTGAACTCTTCCCAACTTTCGCTTCTCCAACCCTCCCCAGTGTAGGTAGGGTTATGTAACGCACTTTTCATTGAAGGATAATCTCCCATCTTTTGCCTGCTCTCCTCCTCTCCTCTCCTCCTCCTCCTCACAGTGTGGTACTAATCTCTTCCTCTCCTCGAGCGGTTGCGCCTGTTTAATGCTAATTTAATCTTCAGACGTCAAATTTGTCGGCAAATTTCAAAGCGAGTCAGTGTACAAGAACAGCCCAGACGCATATAATTTGACACTGTTTATGGCTAATTTTATGATGTTTAGCGCTTGCCGCAACGTTTCGTTTTCAGTTTGAAAGTCCTGGTGTTTGTTCGGGTATGCGTTTGAGAGTTTGTTTAATGTCCGCAGCCTACGGAGGGTGACGTTTGACCGTTTGTGAAGGGTTGTTTGTGTCGGATAATTCCAGACGGCTACTTAAGCTTTTGCGAGGCTTCCCCATCAATTAAAGCATTTAGCCAGACTTATCTGGCAATCTGGTTAAGCCGGTGGTTGATTGTTTCCCATGCCATGTTCTGCCTGTTTTGAGGCAAATGGTTCTGGCAACGAAAGAAAAAATAACCCTTGTCTTGTTTTATCATTCGATAATTGATCGTTTTCTCATCTGTTTCCATTTTATAATTAGCATATCTTAGTGAATATACATACTAAAAGAAACATTATCTTCGCTACGCTTCTGTGAACCCAGTACTTGTGAAGATCTTCTTTGTCAAAGCACCATGTGCCATGTCACTCAACAATGATCATAGTAGTAACCATAATAGGGCGACTTCGCTTTGTGGGCAAATTATCACCCTAAGCATTAGCTGCGCTTTTGGTGAGATGGTCTCAAAGGATATATAACAATATCGCAGAAAAATTTGCCCGATTTTCGTTTGAACAAATCAAAAGTTGTTGTCCTAGATACTTAGATAATAGAACTTCAAAGTCTGACACGTGCAAATTTCAGCCAAAGTTGTATTTTATTTAGCAATGCGATTATAAATCTGTCCGACATGCTATCAGCAAGGCAGATCCATCAATGGGATTCAGGGGTTATTTAAATGAACATGCACAAGTGATGGAAGACCGACATGATTTCCCCGAATTGATAGAAATTGAGAGGGAGAGAGCGCTAAATCACAACGACAATTTTGATGAACATACAAATAATATTCACCCCTCGAAGTTGTATCAAATGGAATCTTTCAGCATTTCTTTGCCTCATGATATATTGACATTAGACATGTCTAAATAAATTGGGTGCTTTGACCTTTATAACAGAGCTCATCCGAAAGAGTTGTTCAGGATCTTCAAACGCAGCAATGTGCTGGAACGCAGTTCCGACCGGTTCCCAGGCTTTACTCCGCTATCCGAACTTTATTATATTCCGCTCATTGATTGGTGTTACTCTTGGTGTCAATTCTCTCATTGAGTTGTAATGAATCAATTTCGTTATATAATAACCTTGGGTTATACGGTTGTTAATATTTTATTAGTTGCATTATTTTGATATATATTAACTGATTCCCGACGGCGGCTGCACTTCTCTTACAGAGGTACTACTTGACTGCCCCACCCCCTTTACCACGATACTCTGCGTTATTTCAAAAATAATACTCAAACGGCTTGTGCTATCGCGACGGCGTCACATCATCTGAACGGGACCCCACTCCCTCCCATGATGATTATTGAGCAATAAGCTTCGGCATTCCCATTTCATTCCGTTGCTGAGATTTGTGCGTGTTTTAAGTGCCTATATATTCCTGAGATTGCTTCAAGTCGAACATTATTTGTTAAATGTGCGCTATACCTAATGGGAAGTCTAAGTAAATGCGCAGTTCTGACACTGACAGACTGCTTAAACATATTGAAACCAGAAAACCATCCCCTTAGGTACCTACCGACACACGCACGTGGGTGAGCGAGCGAGCATTCATTTCGTGGTTACTGGCCAATTCCAAACCCTGATTATATTTTGCTGAGTCCCTACTGGGGATAACTATCTGACTTCATTCCTGTCCTCCTAATTATATAGCCCAGAAGTAGTTTGATTTTAATTATCTTGATCAAAATATCGTTTCAAATTGGATATTAACTCTGGAAATCGCGAATATAGGTGTTCTAAATGTCGATAGTCCGAATCCCCCTGCTGACTACTTAGCCTGATCTGCTGACCGCCTGCCTGCGCGTCCGTTTATCGCAGTTACCCCGTTATATTCACCTAGCCGCGTTTCATTTGACTTGGAAGCAATATAATATTGTGGACATGTATTAATTAAGTAAGGTTAAATTTTAGAACCAGAAAGTTTGTTCCCTTAAATCCCTGAAATTTTCTAAATTATTTGTGTGTCGTGCGAGCTCGTCTGAAAGTCGTAGTAACGTTTAATTATAATTACAAGCGGAGTGTTTTTAATGGCTTTTTTCCTGAGCGGCGAGATCGTCTGATCTGATGATAATAATTCGGATGGGAATTCATCATGTTATGTATACTACGCTGAGAATTTACTACTGCAGTGAGTTTTATAGGATCGGGTAATTGCAATCACCTGCGGGTTCTTTCACTGTCATGCTCGCTCCGCGGTCCAGCTGTTTTCAAAGCTTGGGACGGCTTGCAGCTCTCGTAATGTTCACTATTTCAAAACTTCGTGACATGTAATTTTCATGTTTTGGAGGAGATAATGAGGCATCATGGTTCCTTCCATTGTCCTCTCTCATTGATCACAGATAATTTCGACATAACCTATGACTGATTAAAAAAGATTTTTATGATCCGACGATCATTTTCATTGAGAACATCCTATGAATTCCATTATTTTACTGAGAAATAACACTCCGTTTTTAAAACATAACGCCAAGAAACTGTTTTCTACTCCTCATCTGTCTAGAAGCTGAGCTTCAAAGAGAGTAAGTGGCATCGGCACATGCCGATACACAACATAAGGGGATAGTTTCGCCCAACGAGGCGCGCTGGAAAGTGATAAAGGAGTCTGCTCTCGCTGATGGGGTTCGCATGTCTCATTACAGATTGTCGGGGTATTATAGCCTCTTTAGATCTCCACGAATGTCGCTATGAACCGCCGTTACTCGGACCTTGGAACCCGGCATCACAGCTGTTTTAACGTCGCTACCGGACGCTTCGGCCAGTCGGAACACGTCGCTGTCTCTCCTTAATTACATGTGTATGAGTCATTGCGTGTGTTTGTTTCTCAATCAACCTGTACACAACATTTCGCAATTCCTTTCGCAAGCCTGCTGCCTTTGAGAGGTGTCGGCATTATCATTATCTGTTAAATGTTTGTCGATCTGAAGTAGTGTAAGCAGCTTTATGTTCAACGTACATTATTAACATCAAAGAATATTTTAGACAAATAGCGCTATGTGTATGTAATAACTCACGTATATTTATACTTTGTGTGTGATTCGTAAAGCTATAATAGTACTCAAGGAAAATGTTTCCTCGCGTTATCTTTTTTTCGGTTTTTCCGTTGTGTGATAGGCAGAAATCGCTGTGTTTTATAATTTTGAGATTTTCCAGTCTTTTGTTGAACATTTGATTGCTCAACGTCCCTCAATTTGGTCGAGTACACTCTGTAGTGAGTGTTGAGAGTTGAGACGCCTTTCTCAGTTTTCTTACTTCACCGTGTTTGATGTCACAGTTGCGATGTTAATTTTCCTGATTAGTGATTCTACTCAGTCTGTAATTTTTACATTCTGTATTTTTACTTCGTCATATTTTTGTTATTCCGTAAATTTCACCTTTGATCAGTTCATCATTACGATATGGAAATATTTGTTGTTTGTAACTACTAGAAACTAGACAGTTGTTTCTCTTTATTGAATTGTAAGATTTATTTCGCCATGAAATCACCTCCTGTCTCCCCTTGTAGCTCTCAGTCAGCTCATGATGGCTACAACACAGCACATCTTCGAGCTCCTCAACAAGCAGTCTCCTGACACCAAGCTCACTTCGGACCTGGTCAAGTACTTTGTGGACATCTTCGGCAGCCCCAAACCCCTGACTCCGGGACAGCTGGGGGCGGCAGCCTCCTGCACTCCCCTACCCCTGATGGGGCAAGTGGTGAAGGAGGAGGAGGTGGACGACGCTATCATGTCTTCCTCCTCCCCAGAAACCAGCCCTGCTCCTGCCAGGGAAGGAAGTCCCCGGTGTCTGGAGTTAGTCCCCCAAGAGTCAGTTCTCCCGGGGAGTCCCCCAAGGAGGAGTCTTCTCCCCATTCCTCATCCACCAACCACGGAACCAAGCAAGTGTTCGAGAAGCCGAGCATGGAGTGTGTGAAGTATGTGATGGGGAAGCGAGGCGGATGTCAGATTGTGTGGCAAGGACACCGCTACACTCGAGACAGGACCAGGAACGACCAGACCTACTGGGCGTGTGTCCTGAAGAGGCCTCCCTACCGATGCAAAGGTCGCATTTCCACCAAGCGAAGCTTTGTGACGTCAGCAACGGCTCACAACCACACCCACCAGACCTCCAAGAGCCAGACCGCCCGGCTGATCCACCAACTGAAGCAGAAAGTGAGGGGTTCCTGCACTGAGGCTGAGGCTCCTGATATCGTCCTGAGCTGTCTGCAGGAGTTCAAGTTCAACGAGGCTTCTCTCAACGAGGAACTCCCCTCCTACGACACGCTGGTGAAGATGTGCAAGAGAATCGTGAAGAACAAGAAGAAGAGTGAAGACGAGATGTTAACTGGGGAGTCCTGTTCCCAGAGTCTACTGAATGGCTACTCTGCTACCCAGCTGGACTACCTGCTGAACCCTAACGCTGTGCTCCACATGGACTTTGACAACTGCGACACTTCCAGGAAGTCCCTGACAGAGATGGGGAACCCCATCCTCTCCCTGGCACACCTACCTCACAAGATGGACACCAGTGAGGACCTGGTCAGACGGCACAGTCTCACAGCAGCAGGACTCGGAATGAGAAGTCCTCTGGTGCCAAGTCAGCTGAGTGTCCCTCCTGCTTCTGGCTTCCTCAACGGACTCCTCCCACCCAACCTCCCCTCAAGTCTGCCACCCATCTCCTCTAACCTGCCCCCCAACATACCTTCCAGCTCCAGTTTCTCTGACAGTTACACCATGGTTCCTATAACCAACCTGCTCTCCCAGACCAGTCCCTTCTCCACCCCGACCATCAGATCCAGTACTGGGAGTGCCTTCACCAGCACTACCTCTTCCACTCCTCTCCTCCCTACCACTCCCCTCCTTCCCACAACCTCCCTCCTCCCCACTTCCTCCTCCTCTCTCAAGATCCCATCCTCCTCCACTGTGGGTGGGATGACTTCAGAAGAGAAGACCGTCTTCTCCACCCCCTCCGCTGGACTGACTCCCTCAAACGCAGCAGTCACCTCCCTGGCCCCCGGAGCCAGGCCACATCACGAGGCATTGCTGGAGAGGGGCGTCTCCTCCATATCAGAAGTCAGAGCCTATCTGGACGACATAGAGAATCTATACAGGGTAAGCAATCACAGGGCCACTTATTCAGAATTCTAGCTTTATTCTAGCTTTGTATTCACATTTCCCAATGGGACTTGCAAGACCCAAATGTCTTCAGTTTTGAAATGATACATAACGGGAGGTGCTTCCTGTCTCCATTATTCTAAATCTCTGCCGCTTGAGAAATAGATGATGTAACTGAAGTGCTCTCGCTATCCGAAATGGGAAACAGGCCGTTCATAACCCAAGCAGTCCTAATTTAGTAGTCTAGGACATTTCATCGTGGGGCAGGAAATCGAAAGAGATTCGTGATCAGACTGATTTAATTTCACCGTAAATTATCTCGAATGCTTAACTCTTCTTTCCCACACATTTCCTACTTGGAAAGTTAATTCCGGGGGGTAATACCGAATATATAATTTCACTCGGCAGTATCTCACAAATATTAATTCCATAAGCACCTCACTATTATATAAACCATGTATTAAATCAAGCGCGTCTCACGTTCTCATCCGGAACACATATATTATAATCTCACTTCCGGCGTTTAATTCCCATGATATATATTGCTAGAACACTTCGTTCTGTGAACTGTCGCTACGGCGAGAGAATTATTCGATCCAATTCACGAGATTAAACGGGTGAGCGCTGCTCAGCAAAGAGAATATATTATATTGGTTACCGAAACTTTCGTCTCTCCGAGTTCTCCATTTCATTCACTGTTTAGCACATGTGTCGAATTGAAGCATTAATAGCCACCCCTGCGTAATATATACTTGACAAGTCAGACTTTTCGCTCCATCTAATGCTTGAGTCTCTCGTAAAATGGCTGGTTCAGCGTCACCAATCAATCCCCACTCTCTCACTGGTTTACCTTCGGAGAGTTAGCATTGCAGTTAACTAGGGGCATATTGGTCAGTACGAGGTACCGATTTAGCGAAACTAAGCTGGAAATTGGGTAATGCTAAATCGTTAGTTCAACTGTCAGAGGGGCTATAAGGAGTTTCAACTTTATCAAATTCATTAAATACTCTGTTGAGAGCTGAACCAGAATGTTCACTTTCCCGGTAATCCGGTATCGTAATGTCGTGGAACAGGGAACTTGGTGAGAATCAGTTCATCTAATATTGGCGAGACATAATCACTTCATTCGGAGTAGTTATTCCAGTCAAAGCAGGACTTCAATTTAATATTTCCCATGGCACCAATTTTACAGAGCCAATTGAAATTGAAATTTAAGTTTAATCATAGTACAGTAATGTATTCATTATGCGCTCGTTTCAGGCTAGGATATCAGAAATGAAGCTGATTGAAGAGGATTTCAAGACTTGCAAAGATGACTCTAGGAGCAAGGATGATAGGATACAGTGTCTTCAACGCGAGGTAAGGATCTATCAATTGTTCAAAACTTGAATAAATACACATTAGCTTGTGTGTTATAATCATCTGAATCCGTCATTAATTGAATCTTATAAGTTGTTTTTCGTGTAAAATGTGTTTTCCGAGTAAAATGTTTCCCTGTAAGTTTTAAACGATATGACACCCACAATTTAGCGTATAATCTGGTTTTTGTTGAGACACACAACTTACATTCCCTGTAACGACATCCTACGATCCGTGACGCGTAAAATAGAGCCCCCTTGTACCTCGTTCCACTGCTGCTATATTTCGTTGTTTATTATTTTATAAGTATTATAATAATGCAGTTTGTACACCGAAAGTTACGTGTACGTCATGACGTCATTATCATGGTTTAGAATGGGGAATTGTCGCCCCGACCATCGACCGGAGTATACACAATGCACCAGCTGCCAGTTACAAAGATCATGCCGCTTTTGCGAAACAAAACAACTCTCTCCGGGACCCTCGAATAGAGCTCGCTATTGATGAGTTACACAAGAATGAAGTGTCGTAGTAGCTTTCCCACGTACAACCAGGGTTACAAGTTGATTGGAGATTGTAAGGGTGATAAAGTGCTTTGTTTGGTGCCTGAAGGCTGCCTGACAGCCAAAATACTGTTCAAGTTCGGTAGAAATGTTATCAGTGGGACATAGCAAGGGTGTGAAGATAGACCAGTCTGTGTACTCAACAATAGCGAGTTTTTGTGGTTTCTGATGGCTTAACGGGGCTCTAAATCCAGCGTGAGATTGTGTGAACATCATCACTGCAGAATGTAAATTACATCCTTTATATATCCAATTACAACCTGTTGATTAGTATACCCTGGAACCTTAATAACTCCTGGACCTCAATCAGGCATCTCTGGACTGTGATTACTTCGGATTTGAGTAGTAAACTATTATAATAATAATGATAAGCCGAGTTTCCCATGTCTGGATCTCTGCAATGTGACAATTGGTTATTGCCGAGTTGGTGTGGTGCGTTTCGACACTGAAGCCTTAATAGATGTGCCGATATTGAGCGTTTAATCGCCATGAGATAGGTATTCCACTGAAAGTGCGCTCTTATTGGCCACTGACGCGTCGAAAGCAGGATTTAAGGCAGCATTTGGTCCTCTTTCCACTTCACAATTCTCCTTCCTCCTCCCTTGTTAAAGAGTTAATTATCGTCTCCTACGCAAGTCTATTTCACATCTCATCATGACTCTCCTCCTCCACCACTAGAGGTTATCATTTACATATATACCTCGTGTCCAGGTGTCCAAGTTGGATGTTGCTCTCAAGGTCGCGCAGGAGGGACTCCAGAAAGTTCGGTGCACTTCGGAGGACAAAGTGGAGCGCTCCCTGATGAAGACGTTCTTCACCCAGTACATCACAGCTCCGGGTAACTCGATAATTGCACCCCAACAATATCATTATTATTATTCTCTTCCCTATTATCAACTCATTCGCCTCATAATATGTTGCGTTGTAATAATATATTATGTTAATTATTAATTAAACCGAATGTCTTCGCTTATTTATTAATGAATCCACTCTCCTCAAATGAATCCAGCCTTTGCTTGCATGTAAATTTCCTCCATCAAGTCCTAGCCCCCCGTCTCCAGCCCCCTGGCTTTGTGCTTTGTTCACTGCTCTCCGTTTAATCACGGGTAACGAGACGAAGCAAAAACCAAGAATAGTTAACAGTGTTTTATCGTGAGAAGGATGTTTTCAAAAAAGGGCGTTTTATTGTAGGAAGGATATTTTCAAAAAAAAGCAAGCCCACTTATGTGTTGAAGTTGTTCTTAAAAATATTCATCAATATATCGAAAAAGCTTGAACACTGCAGAATAATGATAGTAAAATTCGACCATTTCAAATTCTCATAATTCGACAACTTATTATTGTAAGCAATTTGTATTCATACTTCCATTGGCCGAAAAAATATAAAGTAAACATGAAGAAAACTTTAACAGACTGATCTCATTGCATGATAAAATCGTCGAATTTCTCATTAGAATTCATTAATATTTTATTAAAATAATCGAAACATTTTTCCAACCTTTGCAGAATTTCTGAATTTCTGCGTTTTCACTGAGAACTCGGCCTTCCTCAAAGACGATACTCTCTCTCCTGCCGATATCATCTGGCATAAACACTTCGCACAAGGGTGGTAAATCATGATAACCATCCTAAATTTCTTCCGTCAAAATTCACCATGCTATGCAAATCATGGTGATTTGCAAGTTGTACTAATTGCGAAACAGTTAATGCCAATTTGTCGAGGAAGGACAGCCTTTGAATGGCCGACCAGACAGCCTCGCGCTTTGTTTGCGCCTCTTTGTGTCTAGCGAGCTCGTGGGCTTTGAATTCGGCGTCGCATTAAAGCGGTGGATCCCGAGCCACTTACCCGCTTACCTGATTATAATGGCGTCTGGTACAGCAGGTGGTTCTCTTGCCTGCCTCCCTGGAAGAGGAGGAGGAGGTAGGAGGAGGGAAGGGTCCCGTGGTAGATAAACAGCTGGCCTTACACCACTACCGCGCTCGGCTAGACAAATCGCTTTGTTTGTGTGTCCGCCTGAGAGTCTCTGTATGTCTGGAGGGAGTTTATCGTGGCACCTGGTCCCCCCAGGGATTCCCGAGTTTTTCTCACCTGTACAGACATATGATTTTGTTTCTCCTCAAACAACGCTCTAAACAAGGTTTTGAAGCACGGCTTTTGTAAACATGGTTCTTTCATCTCAACGTAAATAAAGGGTTATTCCCTTTTGAACTTTCAAATGTAAAGAAACATTCGAGAATTAACCTGAAGCCATCTGTTAGCTATTTTTGAAGGTAAACAATGAAATCAACATAAATTTTTTCCTGAATAAGGATTGTGATGTCAAGTTTTGTTAGCTTCATAGCCCCTCCTTAAGACCTAAGACGTCAGAGAATAAATGAATCTTTAGAGAATGAGTCTTTCAAAACATTTATATTTGCCTATTTGACCACCAACTCTCAGTACAAACCCCTGTGTACCCTCTATTTGTAACTATCTAGCTCCTTGCCCAATAAACAATTAACAAACAATAATTTCCCTCCCAACTTGCTCCTATTTCCCTCTCACTTGCCCATCCTACCCCCACTAATCCCTCCTTACCCCTTCCCACCTGCCCCCCTTACCCCTTCCCACTCCTCCCTTCTAACCCCTCCCCACTTTCCCTCCTAACCCCTTCCCACCTGTCCCTCCTAGCCCCTTCCCACTCCTCCCTCCTAACCCCTTCCCACCTGTCCCTCCTAACCCCTGCCCCTCCTAGCCCCTTCACACTTTCCCTCCTAACCCCTTCCCACCTGTCCCTCCTAGCCCTTCCCACCTACCCCTCCTAACCCCTTTCCACTCGAACCTCCTAACCCCTTCCCACCTGCCCCTCCTAACCGCTCGCTCCCTCCTAACCCCTCGCTCCCTCCTAACCCCTCTCCTCCTCAGACAACAGGAAGCCGGAAGTGCTACGTCTCATGACCTCCATCCTCAACTACTCTGATGAGGAAGTGGCAGCCCTCCACCGGACTCGGGATAAGAAGTGGCTGAACGGCATCTTCCCGCCCCCCGCTGCCGGGGGCGCCGCCCCCACTGCAGATCTAGCTACCGGACAGGTAAGAGAGTAGGGAGGTTTTATTATCCCGGATATTAACTATTCAAGTATAGGGAAGCATATTTCGTTTTAATTAAGAGTTAATATTCTAAGGGTAATGTCGATTATTGTTCGTTAATAAAGCTCACTAGGAATACTGGAATTACAAACAGGCCTTTGTGATTGGAGAGTTATTTAGGGCTCGAGAATTAACAACAGAGCCCTACTAATTATACCATTCAACTCATTCACCTGTGATTGAGTGGTGTATAGTAATAAATTATACCAAGCATATAATAGTAGAAGTCCTGAACTCCTTAAGTCGCAACTTGTCAAGAGTAATCAATCATTCCTATTGCTCTAATCTCCCCATCTAACACTCTAACAGTGGCTGGTAATTGGTTGTCATAAATAACAGCGTTCAAATGGGGGAGGGGCTCCCTGGTTCCCACAATGTGTCAGGCCCCTAATTGGTCAGTTTGTCCTGCGATACTATTGGTCCGAGTATTACGCCGAGTTTTAAAGAGCTAGGGATCTAATGAACGCCTGGGAAGAAATGAGTAAGGCTCATTGCTCCCTAATCTCTGAGTACCTTGGTATCTTTCATCCTAAGCTCAGTGGGAAAGGCAGGGAATCGAACCCGGGATTTTTCGATCACGAGCCAATTGCTGCCTAACCTCTGAGTACCACGAAGATCGTAAATGTTCACTAAAATAGTGGCTTCCAAATTTCCTCTCAAAAATTTAGCATTTGTCAAATCTGAAAAACTTTTACCTTTTTTTTCATTAATAGCATGACTCTAGCCATAAAACGATTCAGTAAATTATTGATTCTCAGGTCTCATGAGTATTGAGTAAAGGTCTTTTTGATATAGCTCCTCCTTCTTTTTCCTGAGAAAGACAAGTGTGAAACAGACAATGTTTTTCGGCTTCTTATCTAGTACAAGAATTATCATGACCCGGTGGGTGGTATAAATTAAAGACTTATGAAAATTCTCGACAGCACCAGAACCGAATTTCAGGGAGCGGTACAGGGTTCCTTTCCAACTTGTAGCTCTTAATTTCAGAATTAAAAACTTTGCGATAAGATGATCCTTTCAGCATGACAATTTGAAATTTAATTGCAAATATTTAATTGCCTGAAAATGCCTCTACCGCTAGGAAGTGAGGGTTATTCTTTAGACTCTGACGGCCGTCTCGTACACAGAGTCGCTGCATTTCCATTGAGATTCCCGAAGATTACATTCGAGTTTTTGCTGGACTCAGAGCACACACACCCTTTGATGAAATGTCGTCAGCAATCACATGTTTAATGACACAGCACTTCAGTGAATTATTAATATTACGTATATATTGACCCCGTGTCCGCTCCTGATACATGTGCGCCAAAACTCATTGTTAATTCTAGTTGTTAGCGGCTGAGGTCTTTGAACTGTGAACGCAGTTCGGTCTGCTGTATAGTGATAGCGCGGCCATTGATTGTTCTCTCACACGCTCCTCTTAATGCAGCAGTTGCCGCGGTACCGGTACTGGTGCATGACAGTAACCTCTCCCCGGGATCCCAGACTCACCAGGCTCCCAGACTCCCTATACACACCGCTTGTTGTAAACCCCCCTGTTTGAGGCGCATATCACTCAAACTTGTTATACCCCTTTATATTACCCTTTATATTACCAGACTCCCTCTACGCACCGATTGTTGTACCCCCCTGTTTGAGGAGGCATATCACCCAAACTTGTAATATACCCCCTTTATACCAGAGGACGCGTTATAAAGGAATCCTCTGTAATTGTATCGGCAATTCACCGGGGAGCCTTAGAAAGTTTGTAGTTTTTTGGGGGGGTAATTGGCTCGATAATAAGTTCGGCTGTACTGATTGGATCTTTCAAGATTAATACCACTTTAATATGCCGTACCAGAGTTCAGAAATCATAGTTTTCCATCAATTGCACCCCCATCAACACTCAATGTAACGAGTAATGTAGTGTGTATTTTCTCTAACTCCCTTATCCCTCAGAGTTTCTCAGAGCTCTTCGTGTCCTTCCTGGAGACAGAAGCTAACCGTGGTTCGGTAATGGGGTCGCGCCCCCTCCCTTCACCGCCCCCTCTCCGACCGAGTGCAGGCAACCCCCCGCCCAGCTCTCACCAAAGGAGCCCCTCCGCCGCCTCCTTCCATCAGAGATCCCCCTCGTCCACCTCCACCGCTTCCACCCACTCACTACCAGGTCAGTTGGTTGCTCTTAGAGGGGTGGTAAACTAGAGTGTTAAACAAGTCTTAGTAGAGTGGTAAGCTAGCCTCAAAGCAGTGGTAAACTAGTCTTAGAAGGGCTGTACACTGGTCTTTTAGGGGCGGTAAGGTATTCATGTAGGAGTGGTAAACAAGTCTTAGGGGAGTGGTAAAATACCTTTGAAAAGTGGTCAACTAGTCTTAGAGGAATGGTACCAGTCTTTGAGGAGCAGTAAGCTAGCGTTTGTGGAGTGGTAAGCTAGTCTCAAAGAAGAGGTAAAATAGTCTTAGAGAAGTTATTAGAGTCACAGAACAAGTTACAGTAAACTGATTCCCGGAAATTTATTTTTCTGTTGGGAAATTTAGTTTGTTTGGAAATGAATGTAATGGCTAAATAGCATTATTCTAGTTCGTCTTGACGACTGCTCAAAATAACTTGAACTGTATTCAAAATAATTTGTATTTAAGTGTAAAGGTTGCGCTCCAATGACATCAGTTCTCAATAAATCGCTGAGTAATGCTTGATTCGTTGACAAAGCTTTGTTTAGATAAGGGCAAGGATTCTAGAAAAAGCTTCTTTAAAAACTAAGCGCACAAATTCCTGTCTCGGTGATGTAACAGTAATTTTTCTTCCCGCTCTTACACCCGAATAAAAATAATAATAGCCTTGCCACGTGTCACCATGATTTAGGGTACAAATTTTCAGATTTTCACCCAGGACTTTGTTTCAACTCCTCGGTATTATAAAATAAGTTCTCATGTTTACAGTTCGTTAATTTTGTGTTCCACCAAATTATTTCTCCATTACTTTGTCGCAATATGTTGCATCAGCGATATTTTCTACCAGACACTTGAACATTTGATGATAAGGTGCGAAAGCATGTTTATGTGTTTGTATGCCGCCACCAGTTACAGATAAAAGTTGTTTGTATGCCGCCACAATTTACAGATAAAAATTAAAACATCTCAATCGCCATAATTAAGGGGTTTCTTATTTAAACCAATACAATTATTAGCTTTAAATTAAGGGTTTCATTACATGAATTAGTAACTAATTATTTTGTATGTTATACAAGATTCAAGGCCTGATTATTGACTGAACTAAAGTATGTTCTCCACTTGTCGTATCATGTTTATCAATCACAATACTTATAAGCTCGTTCTGTTAGTGTTATCTTGACATGGCAAATCAATTTGCAAATTGCAATCGCGCCTTGAATTTCAAAGAGTGAGCTCATGGTTTTTAATTATACAAAGAACAAGCCCATTGAGCGAGTACCACTTTATGTCACCGGTTCGTTAAAGCGTGGTTATACTGCTCGGGAAGGAGTGACAAAAGATGGATAAAACATGATACTGCGATACCTTCATCTTAGGAACTCAATCTCAACTTTCGTTTGTTTGTCACACAAAATCAAAATTCTGCTAATCGCCAATTTTCCCTTCAAGGGGCCACCGCTTCTCCTACAAAGCACTTAGAAAGGACTCAAA
The DNA here is from genome assembly GCA_011033025.1 of Beroe forskalii. NCBI lineage: Eukaryota > Metazoa > Ctenophora > Nuda > Beroida > Beroidae > Beroe > Beroe forskalii. The sequence goes on from WFMF01000328.1 coordinate 93,196, forward strand.
GTCAACATTGAAAGTTTAAAAACTCCATTGTTCTTGGCAACTATTCTCTCTCTCTCAATCTTTGACGTATGTTTAAAGAGTAGAAACTGTATAATATGATGACCGGTGGAGGGTTGTTAAGGTTTATATGCCGTCAAACAACTGTAACCCGGTGACGTGGTCTCTCTATTTGACGGCATCATTAACACACACACACCGCGGCATTGTTTACACATTGGTATTAACGTGGAGTTAGGGGTTACTAATCCTGACTGCTGGTACAGCCAATCTCTCAGCGTTCTAGCAACCACTGCGCAAGCATTTCACCCTTTCTCAGCGTTCGTAGCAACCACTGCGCAAGCATTTCACCCTTTCTCAGCGCTGTAGCAACCACTGCGCAAGCATTTCACCCTTTCTCAGCGCTGTAGCAACCACTGCGCAAGCATTTCACCCTTTTAACCTTTAATCAATCCCCGGGAATTCCCCGTAAATTGACATTAAAATGGTTTCAGCCTCGCTGAACAAAGAGGGAAGCAGTAGTTCCAGCAGTGGGCAGCCGTCAGACATCGGCCCTCAACCGGACCCCTCCACACCGCTGCCAGGTATAGAGATGATTAGGTGAAGTGGTTCCCCACTCCGTGCCCCACTCCCCCTCTCCCCCTCTAGGTGTCACTAATTCATCAGCCCCCTCTTAACCGCTCCACTGAAACACCCGAATCATGTTAATAAGTATATATATAAATTTGTATATATCAAATAATATATTATCAAACCGTCGGCTTCCCTTTGCTTCGAGACAAAGCTTTGAGTTCCAAGATAATAACTTTTGACAAAATATTGCGATATATTTACGGGATTGGTTTGTGTTTGTGAATTGCCGACACACACGGAATTTCATCGGTCCGTCCAATGGGATGCCGGGAGTGTGATCACGAGACCCGGGCAGCCAATCAGCGCACAGCTAGCAAATCACGAGGTGTCCACACAGGAGAGGACTGACCGTACACAAGCCGTGTGTCAGATTGGGTCGGTCTCCCTCTCTCTCTGTGTGAGCCCTGTGTGACTCAGCAAACAGCGCGGTTTACACTGATTCGTTTCAGGGGCTCCCGGCCTGCCTCTCCATGTCTCTCCGCTAGTGGTGCCTGCCTCCCTTGCAGACTTGCTGTCCAACAAGCCGCGGTGACGTGTCATGTGACGTGTCATGTGACGTCACGACGTGTCATGTGACGTCACGCAAGAGCGTGAGAATAGTACCAGAGAGACGAGAGGTTTTGCGCTGCACCTGTTCTCTTCCCCCCGAGAGAGAGAAGGAGGGAGTTAGTGACGGGACCAATGAGAAAGATTACAGACCGAATCATCGTCAAGTGGCCGGAACCACTTAGAACAATCAGACTTTGAGTGAGAGAACACACACATATATATACGCACTAATTGCTATGTATAAAGTTTAACGAGTTGTCAACATTTTAGATCGTAGTATTATATATTATGGACTTGTAAAGATTTTAATTTGAAAATAATTTTAGAAAATTAAGGACATTGTACTTGAGTGGCAAGCTTTATTGATATTATATATGGCGACTGGCTTCACTTGATCAATATGTCAAGGGTTGTGTATTTCTTGAAGTTTGTCGTTATTTTTCTGGTTAAAATTTAGTGTTATGATTTTTCTTGTTACAATCATTCTAAGCTGTTGCTTTGTTTACCCTGTAAATCTTTAATTCTTCTCTTTACTGGGGTTGTTCCACATCAAGCATACGGGCATGGCTTGATCAGATTGCAGCACTACTGTACAGTGGTTTGTAGATAAAAATACAAATTAACTGTTACCTAAACATGCGATCATATTCATATTTTGCTAGATTTTACACTTAATATCTTTCAGCCAGCTTATACTATAAGCTGGCTGCAATGGAATGCAACTCAATCTTTATAGTGCAATTCAGATCTAAACGATCGATTATGGATTAAGATAGTTTAGTGAATTTTAACCCATTACATCATGTGTGCAACTGCACATTTATCGAAGGGATTGACAGACGGCAGACGAACATTTTACTGTGCGGGCAATTTAAATTACTTGTCATTGAATTTCTGTCGGAATTACCGCATTTTATCGATCGATCCACGTGCACACATTGGTAAATTTAAAATTAAAGTGACCCAAATCTCAGAAAGCTGTGGAATCACCCTTGTAGTTGTACTGATCCGCTCTTTAATTTTACTTCCCAAATTATGGATTTTGCTGGAGATAACCTTTGATGTGATGTTAAAAGTTACAGTTTGAATTTTAACTGACCTTGTAAAGTTATCCATTTGTTTGACTTTGAGAATTAGATTTGGATGTCATGTTTTCTAATTAATGGAATAAATGTGCCGACTGTCACTGAAAGGGGATTGAAGTATCGGGGCTTTAGAAAAACAGGACGTCTGGGGAAGGCTGAAATGGGAGTATTGGTACCTTTGCCAATGCCATAACCCTTTAGCGATGTCTGCTGGGGCTGATGACGACAAGGATCTTAAGCAAGATCTTTCTGTACCATAAACCAAGTCCTATTCCTTTTCGTGGCTCCAATCTTATTGACATTCCCCCAAGCGAACTTATTTAGGGAGGGGGGCCAACCCTTATTTTGGAAAACTTGAATTTGGAAAACATGAATTTGGAATAGGAGTTGGCCAGGATGGCCTGGGCGTGTGCCAACATTTTGACTGTGGTTTTGAGTCCCTGGGTAAAAACATTGTCCATTTGAGACCTCGGAGCAAAAATGGGGTGAAATATCAAAATTTAAACGGAAGGAGATAGATCTTCGCTTTCGATATCAATTCGTCTCGACGAGCTGATCATTTTTAGTGTATTTGTTTTTCAAAATTGGATGAAAAATTGCCAAGTTATGGCCTTGCGAAGCGCGCGCCGAGGTGGCAGTTGGCCTATTTTTGGCCCAAATGGGCCCAAAACTTTTTTGGGGGCCTAAATCAACAATCCGGTTTCTGCGGAATTTATACTTCCGGCCGGAGTTATTAGTTTAGACGTTGATGGTTGAGTGGAGGACACTTTGGAATTGGAAATATTCTAGAATTGGCCAATTTTGTGGTTTTTGGGAAGTTTTTATGGGCTAAAATGGCAAAATGACGTCCAATTCACGTATAAATTGGTTTATCCATCAATTTTGACCTGAATGATGGGCAAAGGGGCCATCTATAATTAAGGACGTCCGCAATGAGGGTGTAGGGGAAGTCTGGCCAATTGGCCAACGTTTCCAAATATTTAACATAGGGGGAGGTGGTGTAATGGTGTTATGGAAATTTTGGTCCGGGGGAGGGCTTTCTGGAACACAAGGGGGCTGGCGGGAGAGAGGTCTAAAATGGCCGAAATATTGCGGACATCCTTTATGGTTGGCCCTTACTAAACACGCACACCAGTGCGGGCTTAGGAAGGATGGCCCCAAAGTATCTCCAAAAATATAATGGCCATCTTTAGGCCCGAAATAGGCCAACTTTGAATTTGGCACGCGTGCTTCGCAAGGCCATAATTTAACCATTTTTAATCCAATTTTGAAAAAAAAGACTCAAATCATCAGGTCGTCGAAACGAATCGAATGCAATCAAAAGCTCAGCTCTATTTCCTTCGGTTTAAATTTCGATTCCTGTAAGCCCGTACGCCAGTTTTGTGGTAGAAAGGCCTTTCTACCACACCGATTTTGTCGTACGATGTATGACCCGCCGCTGATTCTCACGAGGGTCTGTCAACGGCCGACAAATTTAGTTAGGATAGAAAGAGATTGATGTTTTATCTGTGACGTCACTCTGCACAGCCTTCGCCAGGCCCATATCCTGGATCCGAGTCTGGGCGCACGACGCGAAGGGGCCAGGGAACGTTTGTGGTCTTGCAACAACAACCGACGGACGTTGCCCGTCTATTTCCTCTGACATGGGAAGGCGCAAAGTGACGTCCAAATCTGGAACGGTGCGCCGACAAATATAAACGGCTCTGGCTCCCACTCACGCCTTCACGGATCGACTCAAAACCTCAACCTTATTAGCCCAGAACCATAACCTTCGCCCTTACCCTAATGAACCTTGATCTTCATTCTGATCCTAAAATCCTGATCTTCGATCGGATCCTAAAATCTTAGCCCTCAAAGAGCTTGTCGGCAACAAACCGATTGGTTCATGTATGTTTGAATTTCGGCCGTTCATATGCGCGCGCGCGTTACAAATTGGGTTACATAAAGCGCACAATAAAGTATCTGTTTATTCTTTTTGCAACGCGCCTTACGTCTTATACCATGAAATTGGGGCATTTGATATTGTCGCAAAACTTGGACGAAGTATTGACATATTGAAATGGCTGCCTTTCCCCTGGAAACATTCAAACGTGTACATTAGATGTCAATTAAACCAAGCTGAGTGATTATTTCATCAATTCAGATCGTTTTACAGTTATGCATGCTCATATGCCGTAAACTATACATCAAAAAGTACGTCGAAAGGACAGGTAGTAAGAAACGAGCACTGTCCCGTACTCCCATAGCTCTTAACGCACGAAAACAAGGTCATGTGTTAAAGATATTCCTTCAAATAAAATATTACAACAGTATTTACAGATCTAGAAAGAACGTTACATAATTATTAATTACGTATCGATTGATAATTATCATTCAGACACTGATCTGTTGAAGTCAATAACAAATGATTGACCAGCAACATAACTTCAACTGAAAAACAAGAGATGTCTCGTGTTTGATCAAATAAAACTATGGATGCAGTGCCGAGCGACCCCTCAGTTTATATTTGACACCCCTGAATACCAAGATCTGAACTTCCCTCCACCCGTCACGTCAACAGAATCTAATCGTCGAGTTCAGAGTCAGAACTGAACTCCTCTTGTCTCAGGTTTCTCTGGATTTTCACTGATTTCTTCTCCTCAACATGCTCCACAGGCGGTCTAGTGAGGTCACCTGCAAAGTGAGATGATCAGTTAACTGTGAGTGAAATAAATTTCATGTCCATAATGAAATAATCCGTACAGTGTAACGTTCTATGCATCAGTTGACGAGTGATGACAAGCCCCCTCCTACTCCGACCACGCCTTCCTTGACGAGCAGCCCCTCCTACTCCTACCACACCTTCCTTGACGACTGATGACCAGCCCCTCCTACCACGCCTTTCTTGACGAGTGATGACAAGACCCTCCTACTATGCCTTCCTTGACGAGTGATGACTAGCCCCTCCTACTCCCACCTCACCTTCCTTGACGAGTGATGACCAGCCCCTCCTAATCCTACCACGCCTTCCTTGACGAGTGATGACTAGCCCCTCCCACTCCTACCACGCCCCCCTACTTCACGCCTTCCCTGACAGTTCACGTACCCGAATAATTGATGATCTTGTTCTGAGCTATTCTCCATTCCAGCAGAGATGTTGGGAAGTTATCGGTACTTCCAAGATCATCAAATCCAACCACCCTGTCAATGACGGAATATCGTAACAGAATTAATATAAATGATTGGTATTTTGATATGACCACAATCAAGAAGTCACTCTCCGCAGAAATTGGGGAAATACACACAAAAGGAGGCAACGGGCAAAATCGCGCACACTGCACAATTCGTGTTCTTTGTTATTTTATCGAAACACCCCTACGATGAAATCATACTTTTTTTATTTCGAAGTCTATTTTAAAATAAACTCCCCCTTTCGATTTTCGAACCCTGTGATGCATATAGCATACCTGTCAATAACGACGGAGTCTTTGCACATGAGAATAGTTGGCATAACTTTAATCTTAAGTCTTTCAGAAAGGAATGGCGCTTTCTCGGCATTCAGTCTGATAAACCGTGTCTCGTAGTGCTTGAGACACAGCTGACTGAGATGCTTGTCAACAATCTTACACCTGAAATGAAATGTAATGTAACATGGATATTACATGATAGAGACGAGCGTTCTCTAACGTATTTCTGATGCAGTACATGTACAATTGTACAATGCAAATTGTAGTGTTGTTCATGAAACGAATTTAAACAAATCCTAATGGATTCAAATGGATCGTGAACATTGCATTGAAGGGATACAAATGCAATTGTCTATGTAAAAGAGGCAGACATCTCCACATTACCTGAAGCTAGTGTCTACGTAGAAGAGCCAGACAACCTTACTCAACCCCATCTTACCTGAAGCTAGTGTCTATGTGGAAGAAACAACAGCTCCATCTAACCTGAAGCTGGTGTCTATGTAGAAGAGGCAGACAGCTCCATCTTACCTGAAGCTAGTGTCTATGTAGAAGAGGCAGACAGCTCCATCTTACCTGAAGCTAGTGTCTATGTAGAAGAGACAGACAGCTCCATCTTACCTGAAGCTAGTGTCTATGTAGAAGAGACAGACAGCTCCATCTTACCTGAAGCTAGTGTCTATGTAGAAGAGACAGACAACCCTGTCACTCTTCTTGCCGATCTCGAAGAACTCTTTTTCGTTGGTGATAGTGTCGTACGTTCCGTGACCCAGATTCTTATACTCCTGCTTCTGATCCTGGGAGAAGTATTGTCAGTCACGTACGAATTAAAGAAGTCACGTACGAATAATGATTGTGGAAAAGATGAGAAATCTGACTGATAATTGGGATAATATCCTAAACATGGTAACTTGAACATGAAGTATGGGCTTGCAACAAGCTGCAAAAACTGAACACTGGAAAGGTTCCACTAAGTTCATTAGTAAAGAGAGAAAGCTGCAGTTCTGACCTGGAGTTTCTGCATTTGTTTGATACGGCGCTCTCTAATGGCTTCTAAATCATCCTCGTCCATCTTCTCTAGCTTCTCCAGCTCCTGTAGATCAGATTCAAATATGGATATAATCATTTAAGTTTCAATATACATTTGATTGTGCAAATTTCAATATACAATGCACAATAATGTACAATGTACAATGTACAATAAACCATGTACAATGCATACTTACAGCGTCAACTGTAGCCTCCATGGCCTCCACAGCCCCAGCCACCATCTTGTTTATCATTTCCTGCTGCATTGCACCACCAGCGGCCATTTCTAGATCTACATACGAGGTGGGAAAATGAAAGGGGTAAATATCAACACGATATCTTATTCGTCATGGAAGACGCTTTAGAATTCTCTGTATTCACGAAATAAATATATAACTGCATCAGTGTAATTTTGATCTTGAAATTAGTTATTCAAAATACGAAATACGAATCGTACTTCACGTGGATGAGAGTAAAGATTATCAAACAAAAGAAGATAAGTCCAGACCATAGAAATTTATTAAATAAACAAAATAATTAGATTCGGGTAATTTGTGGATTAACTAATTCAAATAACATGAAATGTCATGAAATAGGTATTGTAATTGAAACTGGGACTAGGAATAGAATTCATTTTCAATCTCTTAAAATATTACATCAAGGGTAATATATAACCACAATTAAAAATATCTTGTAAAGAAATTTGTTTAGAAATTCAATATTGAATGAAGTCATTTTGTTATCTAAAATTTAAAAAGTAGTAAGAACCTCCAACATAGTGTATGCCCAAATCATGATTCATTGCAATATAACGTGGGAAAAAGTAGCCGTTTTCAATATCAATAAGGCTCCATTTATTCTCTTTATGGGCATAGCAAACTCAACTTAAATAGGATATAAATATTTCAGGTGTATTCAATGAATGTCAATATTCAATATCTCATAGGAGCATCGAGCATACTCAGCTGTGCATGCGTGTCTCCTGGCATGCTGTAAGGCAGCATCCCAGCAAACCGCATTACGACTTTAGCTTGGTCCCTGATTTTTTGGCTGTGCTTATTCTGAGCGCCATACAAATTGCTCCCAGCCTTACTTGCATTTTTGTAGAGTTTATTGAGTATCGACATAACCATGATAAGTAGATCTGGAATGCATCTTCGGAGCTCATCACTGAATGACTTGAACGCATTAACTCGATGGTTTATGGTTTCTTGTTGAAGTGGAATTATCTGCAGTCTATTGATCACATCTAATGCTTCCTCCAACTTTTCATTTCCACTGTGATACAGAGCGTGGAATTGATAGAGGTCGAGAGAAGGAGGAATTGCTTTTCGAAGGTTTGCATTAGCATGTTGCAACCTTGTCTCCACCCCTGATGCTATTTCATGTATATGCTCATGGGCTTTGTCATTGGGCATCAATTTCTGTGACAATTCTTCATTGAGAATCTCCAAAACCTTGTCATAATTGTGTGCCAGCTCATAAAGGGTGACAGCTTCTTCCCAACATCCTCGCTTTTCAGATGCTTCAGCCACTGTTGAAATAATCAATGAGTGATTCACATTGTACCTATCAATGGCACCCTTTGTCTTCCGACCTGATGAGTCAAGTGTGCCGAGGAGTGTTTGGTATTCTTTGCTCTCTTGTATTAACTCTGAAATGCATACAGCAAACATGTCCTCCCCATCTTCATTCTGTATTCCATGGAGGATGTAGTAGTAATTCAGAGCACTTGAGGGGTTCGAACAAGCAAACTTTCTAGTGTATCCAATGACAATCCTGCAGAGATTGAGTCTTTTATGAGGGCTGGATCATCCCTGCATTCACTTAGAATTGGTTGGTGGGGAGTGACTGATAGATTTATCATGCCATTAGAATGCAAAGCCAAAGCCATGTGGATAGCATTAATTCGACTTTCTTCTCCTCTGTAAAGAACTTCAATGGCTGACCCATAGAGACCAGTGAGTAACAAAACAAGGGGCATAAAGATATGGACTTTGCAGAGTTGAAATGGTTTTCACCATATTCCTGCAAAACATGTTCTTGAACCTCAAATAGTGTGACTTTATCCTGTTTGATCTGGAAGTCTTTCCTGTTGAACTACTAGGTAAGAACATGTACCAGCTTTCAACTGAATATAATCTTGCACCAGTTGTCAAAATATCCCATGCCTCCGCCTCAATATCACACCCACCCAGGATAGAAAATACTAGACGCTTGTAGGGGGTCATTGCAGCTGTTACACCTAAGACAAAGCATACTTTATCACGAGCCCCAAATGTTGATTCTCCAGAATCAGCTCAATCCTCCTCATAACCATCATCTTGGAGAGCTTGCAAAGCAGCAGCAGGTGAACCACACCTAAGACAAACATACACAAGGCCCCAAACTGTTGATTCCTGAGTCCTCACAGAGAGATAACTTGAAGCAAGCTCCATGATGCCAGGAATTCCACCCAACTCTGCTTGTTCAAGATGCCCACTAATTGTTGTCTGGACAAACTGTTGGAATCCCCTCTCTAGATACTCAACAGACTTCTTAACCAAATCTAAAGTGTTGCTGTGTTTGAAACGAAGAGCTGGGTCATCAAAACAACTACTGTTAGCAAGCACTTCAACAAGTTCCCAGCAATCAAGGATAGCTTTGCTTTCTCCAAACTCATGAATTGTATTCATGAATTCGTCAATCAGGGGATATCTGCGTCATAAGCCAACAGCATCATTCCTGCGACTGATAACTTCAGAAAATGATATCATCTTGAGTCATAACAGAATCTTTACTCCAATAAGTGCTATTGACAGACAAAGGTTGTATATCAACTGGTACATGAAAATCTGTTCTGGTGGAACCAAGAAGAGCAGACAAGACCCTTTCCTTTTCTTCTTCCCATAAGTGCTGTAATGCTTGACTATGGCGTAGAGATGCTGACTTCATTGTGCTACTCTTGCTCTCTATGATTGCACCCAACAAGGCTTGTTCTCTTTCACCCTTCAGAAATCCTTGAATGTCAGTGACTGGAGATACTTCAGTTGGTTCAATGGTTGTAGACTTCAGGGGTTTCCATCTTTGGAGACATGGAGGGGACATCAAATCCACGGGATCCTAACAAAAATTGAAGCCTTAACATCAGCACTATCATCTGTTGCCATAGCTGCAGTCTTCATCCATAATCGTTCACCTGCTTCAGCAATTTGGCCAAGGTTTCTATGGACCCTTGGCAGGGCTGTGACATTAGCAGTATCAGCATTTAGTTGCTCAGCACTTTGCAATAATCCTGCAAAGCTCACAGACATCTGAAAAGGGTTAACTTGAAAGTAACAAAACATTTATTTTGAATGAAACAAATTATGTGAAATTCTGATGTTTGGGAAGTATTAAGCAATAAGTATATTATACAATCAAAATAAGCTTAACAACAATTACTAGTAACAATCAAATTTGAAGAAGGGGTGCTTATCACCAAATGGAGTTTTTTTCTGAAGACGAGATAATATATTCATTTTCAATGTTCTATTCTCGAAACTGGCAGTAAATCAGTACCTTAAAATTAGATCTGATTTGAATCATTATTGCATTTTTAGTGGTTCACTATGGCCCCCCTCAGTCAATGCTATAAGCAATCAAGTTCAACATGTAAATATTTTTAATAATTTTCTAAATAAATTAATCTTTTGCCCATTATTGCAAGTCCAATGTAGATATATAATCTTCATCAAGTTCTCTTTAACAAGTTCCACTTATCCTCTTACATGTTTAAATGGAAAACCTCCACCTCTATATCAACAAATTTAGTAATATCAAAATAGGTAGTTGGTAACTTATTCTACGGATGATATTAAATTCACATTTTGGGCATCTTTTGTGCTCTCGCCTATTGACAGCCATCCAGTCAGAAGGAATAGACTAGGCAGTAACGTCTGTCGGCAACTTATTTACTCATCAATTGAAGAACGTCAGAAATTTGAACATCTAGAAAAGCAAGTGCTGAATTTTCTGTCAACTGAAATAAAAGAATGCAACCAGGTTCTGATGATTCGGGGCTACCGTTAAATCAGAACATCGGGTGAGATTCCCCTGACGAGGAGCCGTTGCTGCTCCCGAGGCCGTAGTCTGTAGATTAGCTTGCTAATACTACAGCGATGGTGCTAATTAAGACCAAGCAACAAGTAGGCTGCCAACTTATGCTCTTGGAGTATAAGAACAATGTGCAACCCAGACTAAGCGCTGTATCAGCCATTAGTCTTTCCTCTTAAAGTCAATAGTTCTTTTGTGCTTTATCGGATGAGAACTAAAAAACTTCCAGATCTACCAGTGAGGTTCCGTCTCTTAAAGCTTTCAGCCATAGTGTACTTCTCTTAAATGCAAACTGATCCAAACCCCTAGAGATCAGGAACTGTCCGAACGTTAACCGTGTATAGAGAGTTCACCCGGCCCTTCTTCCGAAAGGGAAAGGACCGTTAACCCAATACCCTGATAATCCTTTTCAACCAATCATACAAAGTAACTAACAACAAAAGACGACGATAATCAAGTTTAATCAAGACAACATGGAAGGAGAGCAGGAGGGTCCTGACATTTTGATAATCTACCACTTAACATGAAACCCGTACCACTGTTTTTAATTACCTGATACCGAAGGCAACCCAGCTCATGCCATCAAAACTTCACTTACCTTTATGACTTTTGACTGACCCATGGCAATGTGGGACAGAGAGTAAATCTATTTTTCTGTGCTTTGGACAGAGATATATTGACTCAAACTGTAGTGTGCAGCAGTAAAGGCCTTGTCTGGCTAACACCTGACCCCCATTGCTCAGTGAAGTTCACCAAGCCAATGTCACTGAAATGCTGTTCCCTAAAAAGCCAGAGCACCCAGTGGGTGCCAGTGGCAACTTGCCGTCAGCTATAAGTGGTGTCCCGTGGCCCCAGTGCTGGCAGTGCCCTTAAGGGTACTGTCCCCTTAGCCGAGTTTAAACTCACAATACAATACACAATAGAATGCAAACGAAAATAAATTGTTTAATAAAATTTAGAGCCAGACTGCTAGAATTTGCTTAAAGTGACACAATCTTTAATTTCAATAATACATTTGACTACGTTGACAAGCTCAAATTATAATTTTGAATTCTGACAATTTATATAAACAATGAACCTCTGACAGTTGCTGTGATAATTCTTTGGCCACTGTTTGTGCTTGCTAAATACGTATATCCCTGTGTGGCGTACACACACCTATGCGGGGCTTAGGAATGAATGTGCAAACACTGTATTTAGTTTCACAAAGAAAATGCGTTGAACTTTGATAATAAGTTTTAATTCCGAATTTTCTAATTTTACTTCCCAAATTATGGATTTTGCTGGAGATAACCTTTGATGTGATGTTAAAAGTTACAGTTTGAATTTTAACTGACCTTGTAAAGTTATCCATTTGTTTGACTTTGAGAATTAGATTTGGATGTCATGTTTTCTAATTAATGGAATAAATGTGCCGAGTGTCACTGAAAGAGGATTGAAGTATCGGGGCTTTAGAATTAGAACCACAGGAAGTCTGGGGAAGGCTGAAATGGGAGTATCGGTACCTTTGCCATTGACCCTTTAGCAATGTCTCCTGGGGCTGATTGACGACAGGGATCTTAAGCAAGATCTTACTGTACCATAAACCAAGTCCTATTCCTTTTCGTGGCTCCAATCTTATTGACATTCCTCCAAGCGAACTTATTTAGGGAGGGGGCCAACCCTTATTTTGGAAAACTTGAATTTGGAAAACATGAATTTGAGGTATCCTGACACAAGCCACCTCGACATGTCTCGACCAAATCTCGACGGAATCTCGACCAAATCTTGAGCGAATCTCGACTGAAATCTCGACCAAATCTTTAGCGAATCTCGACCAAATCTCGACTTATTCTCGACTGAATGTGAACGTCGAGGTGGCTTGTGTCAGGATACCTAATTTGGGATAGGAATTGGCCAGGATGGCCTGGGCGTGTTTTGACGGTGGCTTAAAATTTGGCCCAAATGGGCTCAAAATTTTATGGAGGCCTAAATCAATAATCCGGATCCTTTAGTTTCTGCGGAATTTATCCTTCTTGCAGGAATAATAAGACGTTGAGTGGAGGACACTTTGGAATTGGAAATATCTGAAAAATGGCCACTTTTGTGGTTTTTGGAAAGTTGCCAAGTTAGTTAGTTTTTACGGGCTAAAATGGCCAAGTGAGGTCCAATTCACGTATAATCATCCATCAATTTTGACCTAAATGATGGGCAAAGGGGCCATCCATAATTAAGGACGTCCGCAATGAGGGTGTAGGGGTAGTCTGGCCAATTGGCCAATGTGGACGTTTCCAAACATTAAACATTGGGGGGGGGGGGTGTAATGGTGTTAAGGAAATTTTGGTCCGGGGGAGGGGTTTCTGGAACACAATACGGACAAGGGAGCTGGGTACGGAGAGAGGTCTAAAATGGCCGAGATATTGTTGGCCCTTACTATTAAAAAACACGCACACCTGTGCGGGCTTAGGAAGGATGGCCCCAAAGTATCTCTAAGAAGATGGCCATCTTTAGGCCCAAAATAGGCCAACTTTCACTTTGGCACGCGTGCTTTGTAAGGCCATAACTTGACCATTTTTAATCCAATTTTGAAAAAAAATCATCAGGTCGTCCGCGAAACGAATTAAATGCAATCAAAAGCTCAGCTCTATCGTATCTCCTTCGTTTTAAATTTCGATTCCTGTAAGCCCGAACGCCAGTTTTGTGGTAGAAAGGCCTTTCTACCACACCGATTTGAAAAGGTTTAGTTTTGTCGTACGATGTATGACCCCCGCTGTTTCTCACGAGGGTCAGTCAACGGCCGACAAATTTAATAAGGATAGAAAAAGATTGAGGTTTTGATCCGTGACGTCACTCTGTACTGCCTTTGCCAGGCCCAAATCTTAAATCCGAGTCTGGGCGCACGAAGGGGTCAGGGAACGTCTGTGGTCAGACATCATCTGACTGAAGTCTGGCAACAACAGCCGACAAATATTAACGGCTCTGACTCTCACGCCTTTAGGGATCGTTCACATATTACGTAATCACCTAGGGGGAGGGAGGGGGTTTCCAAATGATTACGTTACATGTTATTGTAACAAATACAACTACTGTAAACTTGATTACGAGGGGGGACTTACTCCATGTTACGGAGCCTTATTTTGCGCGCGCAAGCGCGCCTCTTTTTACGAAAAGCGCGCGCAAGCGCGAACAAACAGGGACACGTAACATGTGGTAAGGGGGTATGTGTCCCATATAACGCCAGCTGAGTGACGTCACATATCTAAACGTCAATTTTTCTGTATCCTAAACCTAACCATGACCCTAACCAAAACCCTAACCTTAATCCTTACCCTAACAAATCCTGATCCTAATCCTGACCCTAACTCTAATCCTTAAAGCGCTAGGTGCGCTTAAACGTAATTTTCTGAGTGACGTCATTATCATAGATAATGAAGAGCTCAGCGTTATATGGGACACTAGCCGGTAAGGGGGGACTGGGGAGGGTTAAAATTGGCCAAAAATTGATTACGTTATATGTGAATGATCCCTAACGGATCGACTCAAAACCTCAACCTTTTTAGCCCACAACCATAACCTTCGCCCTTACCCTAATGAATCTTGATCTTCGGATCCTAAAATCCTGATCTACGACCGGATCCTAAAATCGTGGCCCTCAAAGAGCCTGTCGGCAACAAACCGATTGGTTCATGTTTGAATTTTGGCCGTTCATATGCGCGCGCGCGTTACAAATTGGGTTACATAAAGCGCACAATAAAGTATCTGTTTATACTTTTTGCAAAGCGCCTTACGTCTTATACCATCAAAATGGGACATACAGTAGATGTTCTAGCCCAAAAATGTCATGATTTTACAGGAGTTGTACCTATTGATCCTCGACAGAGCATGCGGCGCGTTCCGTAGCTGGACACGAACAAGTTCCTACGAATTTCTAAGAATATCTGTAATCGATATCATGATACGGACATGGTTTCATTCAAGCTAGTAGACAATTGGGCGTAATCAAGCGTCCACTCTGCTCAATTAAAATTACGTCAGCCGAACCGCCTAAAACATAGAACGTGACATCGAGCAGACATATTGCAAGCCGCAAAGCCACAGGGAGCTCTTTGTTGATACTTTAATTGACGGAAATTCCGTAAAATCCATGACAAGAATGGAGAGGAACCTCTTGTAAAATCCTGTAAAATCCTGACACTTTTATGACAAAAACGCTAGAACACCTTCTCGGGACATATGATGTTGTCGCGAAAATTTGGACGAAATGTTGACATATTGAAACGGCTGCCTTACACCTGAAAACATTCGAAGGTGTAGATTAGATGTCAATTAAACCAAGCTGAGTGATTACTTCATCAATTCAGATCGTTTTACAGCTATGTATGCTCATATGACGTAAACAACACATCAAAAAGTACGTCGAAAGGACAGGTACTAAGAACTGGGCTCTGTCCCGTACTCCCATAGCTCCTTTTTGGCAGTTTTTCTATAGAACAATCTCACCCTCGTTTCTCAACCATGGGATATGTGGATAATCCTGTCAACCCTTATAACATGTCCATTCATCTTCTTTATTGGGAATGTTGCTGTCAACCTAGCTCACAGTAACAATTATACCGCGCAAATCAATATTCGTTATACGACTGGTGTCAACGTCATATGGTTGGAATGTGGTATGCGTACGAATCAAAATACGTCATAACATACTCTCCTTCTTCTTCTTCCTCTTCCTGCAGTCCCCCCTGTACCCTTCATCATTTCCTCATAGAACTCCTCTGCATTATTCACAGCTTCATCGGCTTCTTCTGGTGCTCCATTGCTGCCCCTGCATTGTGTCTTATCCCGTCATCTTGTCCGAGTCAGGAACTCTAAGAATCTGCACCCTTCAACAGCTTCAGTAGCTTCATCTAGCACTCCAACGCTGCCCCTGCATTGTGTTCTGTGTCCTAACTCTGTTCGAGTCAGGGATTCCTTGCTTCTGCACCCTTCACTCATCAGTCATCAACCCTTCCCCCCACTTTTTTCAGTATTTTGCTCCTCCGTTTTTCGCTCCCCCTTGAGGCCGTACTGTTGGAAATCACACTGGTCCTGTCACTTGCTTCATCCCACTCCTGTATATATCATCTTATCACACGCTCATCATTATCACCACTTCATCCCCATTAACATACTGAGCCAGTGTGTGATATTTGTATAACAATGCCTTTGTTATAAATTATATTTGAAAATTCCTTGAAAATTCCTACGAATGGTGTCAACGTCATATGTATGGAATTTGGAATGCGCACGAATCAAAATACGACATACGTCATAACATACGAATGGTGTCAACGTCATATGGTTGGAATGTGGTATGCGTACGAATCAAAATACGTCATACGTCATAGCATACGAATGGTGTCAAGGTCATATGGATGTGGTGTGGAATGCGCGCATTCGTCATGTTTGATTGGGTGTCAGCAGACACATATATAAAGCCCCCCATTGCGGGTGGAGTCATTATTTATTACATTTGTTGACCACTCCTACTCCTACCACGCCTTCCTTGACGAGTAATGACCAGCCCCTCTTACTCCTACCACGCCTTCCTTGACGAGTGATGACCAGCCCCTCCTACTCCTACCACGCCCTTCTTGACGAGTGAAGACCAGCCTCTCCTACTCCTACCACACCTTCATTGACGAGTGATGACCAGCCCCTCCTACTCCTACCACACCTTCATTGACGAGTGATGGCCAGCCCATCCTACTCCTACTACGCCCTTCTTGACGAGTGATGACAAGCCCCTCCTACTCCTACCACACCTTCATTGACGAGTGATGACCAGCCCCTCCTACTCCTACTACACCCTTCTTGACGAGTGATGACCAGCCTCTCGTACCCCTACCACGCCTTCCTTGACGAGTGATGACCAGCCCCTCCTACTCCTACCACGCCCTTCTTGACGAGTGATGACCAGCCCCTCCTACTCCTACCACGCCCTTCTTGACGAGTGATGACCAGCCCCTCCTACTCCTACCACACCTTCATTGACGAGTGATGACAAGCCCCTCCTACTCCTAAAGTGTCTCCCCTGACGAGTGGTGCCCTTCAGACTATCAATTTAAAACACCTGTGATGACTGATGCTGTATACGTTAGGAGGTGTATTTATAAAGGTTGTAATTTGGGGATTTTTCGGAAAAAATCCCCATATTTTTACCCACCATGACAGTTCAAAATGACGTCATTATCATATGTTAACTAGAGCAATGACTTGGGAAAGATCCCCAAATTACAACCTTTATAAATACACCTCCTAACGTATACAGCATCAGTCATCACAGATGATTTAAATTTCTTCCACTTTTGTTCCATATTGCGAAAACATCAACTCGTGGGACATTTCGGGACCATCCGTAAAGAGGGGGAAGGGGGTGTTTGGCCAAATGCGGACGTCCGCAGCTTACGGACATTTTGGTCGATTAGACGGCTATTTCAATAGAAAATAATAAAATTTCGTGTCTAAAATGGACGACTGAAGAGATTTTTAGGAAGAATGCGGACGTCCTGGGGTGAGGGAGGGATTTCGGAAATGAGGACGTTTGCTGACAAGGGAGGGGTCTACAATAGCCGAAATTTTGCGGACGCTCTTTGATATGGATCGCCCCTTCTCTTATATGGCATGGTCGTATGTTTGTGCTGGAAATGACCTTCACGGAGCATCAACCCAAATCTAATATTGCACTATTTGACTCTCCTCAGGGATTTGATAACATCTTCTCGTCTCATTCAACGCACGAAAACAAGATCATGTGTTAATAAAGATATTCCTTCAAATAAAATATTACAACAGTATTTACAGATCTAGAAAATACGTTACATAATTATCAATTACGTTTCGATTGATAATTATCGATATCATTCAGACACTAATCTGTTGAAGTCAATATCAAATGATTGACCAGCAACACAACTTCAACTGAAAAACAAGATATGCCTCGTGTTTGATCAAATAGAACTATGGATGCAGTGCCAAGCGACCCCTAAGTTTATATTTGACAGTTTGACACCCCCGAATACCCTAGTACCAGGATCTGAACTCCCCTCCATCCACCAATTCCACCACGTACAACAGAATCTAATCGTCGAGTTCAGAGTCAGAACTGAACTCCTCTTGTCTCAGGTTTCTCTGGATTTTCACTGATTTCTTCTCCTCAACATGCTCCACAGGCGGTCTAGTGAGGTCACCCGAATAATTAGAGATTCAGTTAATTGTGAATGAAATGAATTTAATGTCGATTATGAATTATGAGTCAACTATGACTCAGTTGACACCAATCCTCAACGCCTTCCCTAACGAGTGATGACCAGCCCCTCCCACTCCTACCACGCCCTCCTACTTCAACCACGCCCTCCTTGACAGTTTACGTACCTGAGTAATTGATGATCTTGTTCTGAGCTATTCTCCATTCCAGCAGAGATGTTGGGAAGTTATCGGTACTTCCAAGATCATCAAATCCAACCACTCTGAAAACGTTTATAATAAAGTGATTATAGTATATTCATATATTTTTTAAATGTAAAGTACAATATAATATCACATATTTAAAAGCCCTTAGCGGTGCCTTCACGAGGGTTTTCAATCAATCGAAAAGGACGAAAACTTTCAATGGAAACAGAGTTACATGATTGGTACTTTGGTATGACCACAATCAAGAAGTCACTCCCTGCAGAAATTCGGGAAATACACACAAAAAGAGGCAACGGGCGAAATCGTGCGCAATTCGTGATCTTTGTTATTTCATCGAAACACACCTACGATGAAATGATACTTTTTTATTTCAAAGTCTATTTTAAAGTGAACTACACCTTTGGAACCCTGTGCTAAATACCTGTCAATGACGACGGAGTCTTTGCACATGAGAATAGTTGGCATAACTTTGATTTTGAGTCTTTCTGAAAGGAATGGCGCTTTCTCGGCATTCAGTCTGATAAACCGTGTCTCGTAGTGCTTGAGACACAGCTGACTGAGATGCTTGTCAACAATCTTACATCTGAAATGAAATGTAATGTAACATGGATATTACATGATAGAGAGATGAGCGTTCTCTAACGTATTTCTGATGCAGTATGTACAATGTACAATGTAGATTGTACTGTTGTATATGCAACGAATTTAAACAAATCCCAATGGATTTGTTTTAATGGACCGTGTATATTGCATTGAAGGGATACAAATACAAGGCTTGCATCAATAGGTGGAAACTGATTATGGTGCGGTTATTTACTTACTTATGCAAAATTCTTATTTATCAATCAACTAACACCAGTGTTTGCATTGGTGGATTGAAAGCAAGACACATTCATACCGGGGGGGGATCATGGATTAAGTGCAAGACACGAGGGGTACTAAGTGATTTTTTGCCCAATTTTGAAATACCACCCACCACCCCTTCAGATAATCCCATTAACTAAGTGATATTTGGCACCATTTGTAGTGACCCACCCCAAAATTAGCATAAAAACCTATCCAAGCGGCAGATTGTCCCCTGTACTAACTGATATTTGTCACTATTTGAAGGTACCCACCCCTAAAGGAGCATAAAACGATGCAGATTGTCCCATCTTCCCATGTACTAACTGAAATTTGTCATGTTTTGTAGGGACCCACCCCAAAATGAGCAGTTTGTCCCGTGTACTAACTGAAATTTAATACAATTTGTGGGGACCCACCCCAAAATTATGACGTCATCTGGCAAAAAAGTGCCCAAATATGGAAAAATATGCCATTTGGACTAAGTGATTATGATTTTCCCATAAGGTGACCACCTCAGTTAGTACAGTGGACTAAGTGATTTCGCCAAGGGCCAAACACCACCCACCCCGGCCTCGTGTCTTGCACTTAGTCCCTGATCCCCCCCCGTTCATACTGAAGCTAGTGTCCAAGTAGAAGGGGCAGATAACTTCTCCTCAGCTCCATCTTACCTGAAGCTAGTGTCTATGTAGAAGAGACAGACAGCTCCATCTTACCTGAAGCTTGTGTCTATGTAGAAAAGACAGACAGCTCCATCTTACCTGAAGCTAGTGTCTATGTAGAAGAGACAGACAGCTCCATCTTACCTGAAGCTAGTGTCTATGTAGAAGAGACAGACAACCCTGTCACTCTTCTTGCCGATCTCGAAGAACTCCTTTTCGTTGGTGATAGTGTCGTACGTTCCGTGACCCAAGTTCTTATACTCCTGCTTCTGATCCTGGGATCAATCACGTACGGATTTAAAAAGTCACGTACCAATAATGATTGTAGAAATGATGGGAGATTTGACTGATAATTGTAATTATATCTTAAGCATTTTAACATGAGGTATGGGCTTGCAAAATTGCAATAAGCTGTAAAAGCAGACTGCTGGAAAGGAACCCTAGGTAAGAAAGCGGCAGTTCTGACCTGTAGTTTCTGCATTTGTTTGATACGGCGCTCTCTAATGGCTTCCAGATCATCCTCGTCCATCTTCTCCAACTTTTCCAGTTCCTGTAGATCAGATTCAAATAAGGTTATCCATAATGGATATCATTTCAGTTTCAATATACATTTGATTTAGCAAATTTCAATTTTACAATGTACAATAATAAACAATGTACAATATACCCAATGGCAATATACAATTTACAATGCGTACTAACAGCGTCAACTGTAGCCTCCATGGCCTCCACAGCCCCAGCCACCATCTTGTTTATCATTTCCTGCTGCATTGCACCACCAGCGGCCATTTCTAGATCTACATTCGAGGTAAATATCAACACGATATATCTTATTTGTCAATAAAGACGCTTTTAAGTTCACTGTATTTACGAAATAGATTTTTAACTGCATCAGTAAATTTGATCTAGATTAGGTATTCAAAATACGATTCGTACTTACTTCACGTAGATGAGAGTAACTATTGTCAAACAAAAGAAGATAAGTCTAGACCATAGAAATTTATTAAATAAACAAAATCATTAGATTCGGGTTATTAGTGGATTAACTAATTCTAATAACATGAAATGTCATGAAATAGGTATTGGAATTGTATCTCGGACGAGGAATAGAATTCATTTTCAATCTCTTAAAATATTACATCAAGGGTAATATATAACCACAATTAAAAATATCTTGTAAAGAAATTTGTTTAGAAATTCAATATTGAATGAAGTCATTTTGTTATCTAAAATTTAAACATGGGTTTATGTCGAAATCATGATTCATTGCAATATAACGTGGGAAAAAGCAGCCGTTATAGGGAGTCTTCAATATCAATAAGGCTAAATTAATTCTCTATAAGGGGATATCACACTCAACTTAAATAGGATATAAATATTTCAAGTGAATTCAATAAATGTCAATATTCAATATCTCATAGGAGCATCGAGCATACTCAGCTGTGCATGCGTGTCTCCTGGCATGCTGTAAGGCAGCATCCCAGCAAACCGCATTACGACTTTAGCTTGGTCCCTGATTTTTTGGCTGTGCTTGTTCTGAGCTCCATACAAATTGCTCCCAGCCTTACTTGCATTTTTGTACAGTTTATTGAGTATCGACATAACCATGATAAGTAAATCTGGAATGCATCTTCGGAGCTCATCACTGAATGACTTGAACGCATTAACTCGATGGTTTATGGTTTCTTGTTGAAGTGGAATTATCTGCAGTCTATTGATCACATCTAATGCTTCCTCCAACTTTTCATTACCACTGTGATACAGAGCATGGAATTGATAGAGGTCGAGGAGAAGGAGGAATTGCTTTCGAAGGTTTGCATTAGCATGTTGCAACCTTGTCTCCACCCCTGATGCTATTTCATGTATATGCTCATGAGCTTTGTCATTGGGCATCAATTTCTGTGACAATTCTTCATTGAGGATCTCCAAAACCTTGTCATAATTGTGTGCCAGCTCATAAAGCGTGACAGCTTCTTCCCAACATCCTCGCTTTTCCGATGCCTCAGCCACTGTTGAAATAATCAGTGAGTGATTCACATTGTACCTATCAATGGCACCCTTTGTCTTCCGACCTGATGAGTCAAGTGTGCCAAGTAGTGTTTGGTATTCTTTGCTCTCTTGTATTAACTCTGAAATACATACAGCAAACATGTCCTCTCCATCTTCATTCTGTATTCCATGGAGGATGTAGTAGTAATTCAGAGCACTTGAGGGGTTCGAACAAGCAAACTTTCTAGTGTACCCAATGACAATCCTGCAGAGATTAAGTCTTTTATGAGGGGCTGGATCATCCTCACATTCACTTAGAATTGGTTGGTGGGGAGTGACTGATAGATTTATCATGCCATTAGAATGCAAAGCCAAAGCCATGTGGATAGCATTAGCTCGACTTTCTTCTCCTCTGTAAAGAACTTCAATGGCTGACTCATATAGACCAGTGAGTAACAAAACAAGGGCATAAAGATATGGACTTTGCAGAGAGTTGAAATGGTTTTCACCATATTCCTGCAAAACATGTTCTTGAACCTCAAATAGTGTGACTTTATCCTTGTTTGATCTGAAGTCTTTTCCTGTTGAACTACTAGTAAGAACATGTACCAGCTTCAGCCAAATATAATCTTGCACAGTTGTCAAAATATCCCCATGCCTCCGCTCAATATCACACCCACCCAGGATAGAAAATACTAGACGTTTGTAGGGGTCATTGCAGCTGTTAACACCCCCATAATAAAGCTGGCGAACTTTATCACGAGCAGCTGATGGAGCAGAGATGTTGGACCAATTTTCCAGAATCAACTCAATCTCTCCCTCATAACCATCATCTTGGAGAGCTTGCAAAGCAGCAGCAGGTGAACCACACCTCAAACAAACATACACAAGGCCCCAAACTGTTGATTCCTGAGTCCTTACAGAGAGATAACTTGAAGCAAGCTCCATGATGCCAGGGATTCCACCCAACTCTGCTTGTTCAAGATGCCCACTAATTGTTGTCTGGACAAACTGTTGGAATCCCCTCTCTAAATACTCAACAGACTTCTTAACCAAATCTAAGGTGTTGCTGTGTTTGAAACGGAGAGCTGGGTCATCAAAACAACTGCTGTTAGCGAGCACTTCAACAAGTTCCCAGCAATCAAGGATAGCTTTGCTTTCTCCAAACTCATGAATTGTATTCATAAATTCATCAATCAGGGGATATCTGCGGCCAGCAATAACAGCATCATTCCTGCGACTGATAACTTCAGAAAATGATATCTCATCTTGAGTCATAACAGAATCTTTACTCCAATAAGTGCTATTGACAGACAAAGGTTGTATATCAACTGGTACATGAAAATCTGTTCTGGTGGAACCAAGAAGAGCAGACAAGACCCTTTCCTTTTCTTCTTCCCATAAGTGCTGTAATGCTTGACTATGGCGTAGAGATGCTGACTTCATTGTGCTACTCTTGCTCTCTATGATTGCACCCAACAAGGCTTGTTCTCTTTCACCCTTCAGAAATCCTTGAATGTCAGTGACTGGAGATACTTCAGTTGGTTCAATGGTTGTAGACTTCAGGGTTTCCATCTTTTGAGACATGGAGGGGACATCAAATCCACGGGATCCTAACAAAATTGAAGCCTTAACATCAGCACTATCATCTGTTGCCATAGCTGCAGTCTTCATCCATAATCGTTCACCTGCTTCAGCAATTTGGCCAAGGTTTCTATGGACCCTTGGCAGGGCTGTGACATTAGCAGTATCAGCATTTAGCTGCTCAGCACTTTGCAATAACTCTGCAAAGCTCACAGACATCCTCAAAGAGTAACAAAACATTTATTTTTGAATGAAACAAATTATCTGAATTGATTTTGGGAAGTATTAAGCAATAAGTATATTATACAATGTAAATAAGCTTAACAACACTACTAGTAACAATCAAATTTGAAGAAGGTGCTTATCACCAAATGGAGTTTTCTGAAGACGAGAGATAATATATTCATTTTCAATGTTATATTCTCGAAACTGGCAGTAAATCAGTGCAGCAAATTAGATCTGATTTGAATCATTACTGCATTTTTAGTGGTTCACTATGGCCCCCCTCAGTCAATGCTATAAGCAATCAAGTTCAACATGTAAATATTTTGAATAATTTTCTAAATAAATTAATCTTTTTGCCCATTATTGCAAGTCCAATGTAGATATATAATCTTCATCAAGTTCTCTTAACAAGTTCACTTATCCTCTTACATGTTTAAATGGGAAAACTCCTCCACCTCAATCAACAAATTTAGTAATATCAAAATAGGTAGTTGCAACTTATTCGTAGGATGTTACGTTCCACATTTGGACGTCACTTTGTGCTCTCGCCCTATTGATAGCCATCCAGTCAGAAGAAATAGACGGGCAACATCTGTCGACAACTTATTTACTCATAAATTGAAGAACGTCAGAAATTTGAACATCTAGGTGCTAAAGTGCTGAATTTTCTGCCAACTGAAATAAGGAATGCAAACGAAAATAAATTGTTTAATAAAATTTAGAGCCAGACTGCTAGAATTTGCTTAAAGTGACACAATCTTTAATTTCAATAATACATTTGACTACGTTGACAAGCTCAAATTATAATTTTGAATTCTGACAATTTATATAAACAATGGACCCTCTGACAGTTGCTGTGATAATTCTTTGGCCACTGTTTGTGAATGTGCTTGCTAAATACGTATATCCCTGTGTGGCGCGTACACACACCTATGCGGGCCTAGGAATGAATGTGCAAACACTGTATTTGTTTCACAAAGAAAATGCGTTGAACTTTGATAATAAGTTTTTAATTCCGAATTTTCTATTTTTCTTGTCCTACGCTGTAGGACAAGTTTTGTGCTTGCCTTTTCCTAAGCCCGCATAGGTGTGTGTACGCGCGCGGCGCTTCCCTACGGGACACCGTTCAGGGGAAGCGCGCCGCGCAACACAGACAGGGATATACGTGTTTAGCAATTATAAATCAAAATGCAATGACAAATGAAATTTTTTTGTTCTTATTGATTTTTTCGGACGTTGCCTGACGCTGACGAGACTTTCAACGCACGGCGCTGAATTGTCTGATCACGAGTCGAGAGTGCGTCAACGTCCAACAACTTTGATAATGAAACATGGACTTTTATTTTGAGTATAATTGAAAAACTTTGAGTTTGATTGAAAAACTTTATATAATCATTGGAACAATCAATACTCATATCGTAATCGATGAATTATTTGAAGCATAATCGTTAAACTTTTAAATCAGCTGAGTATGTTGACAGGTGTCCATGTCCAGTTCGAACTGTACTTTGCACGTCTAGTCTTTGGTGTGTGCGGCGTACCAACGTCGAACATATAAATAACATTGAACACGCCGCACAATACAATATGAATAACAAAAGCCGCGGAAACCGCAATTCAAACTGTCGCTGATAATTCAAAATAGCCACTGAAAAAAATAATTTCACGTTCATTTTTTGCTGTTTGGTCTTTTAAATCGTCACGTCACTACAAAATATAAGGGATCGTTCACAATCACATGTTACGTTATCAATTTTCAGTACTTACCCCAGGTCCCCCCATTATCACTTGTTTTCAGTAGCTGCGCTGCATTTGTATGAAAAACCGACCCTCCCCTGACTCAGACTGATAACGTTATCGGTAATATTACAAATACAAAGACACCTGCCTGATTGGGTCCATAATCCATATTGTTTTGAACCTCGCCCTACGGGCTCAGGTCAAAACCGGAAGCATCCCTTGGGCTATACGCCCTCGGGAAGTATCACAAAATGAACACCATAGACCCGTATCAATGTATTTTTATCATAGCTTCATAGTGTAACTGATAACTTAAGATCAAAAACGTATTCAGTGTGTGCGACCGAATAAAAACTTCAATTAAAGTTTAATAAAACTGAAAACATGCTATGGTAACCTTGACACTATACCTCATCGGCCCTTATAGTAATTGGCGAATGCACTTTTGGTCGAAATTTTGGTCCAAAGGACTGGTTAAAATGGTTCATAAATAATTTCATTTTGATCCATGGGCCGGTCAAAAAGGGCCAATAAGGTATGCTCATTCAAATCCCTGTAATGATATTGATAAAATGGAAGACCGACATTACTGCTTTTGAATCGATATCTCATAGTATAACCTCTATGCATTGTGTGCTCAGCAGTAAGAAAGCAACATGTCGAAGGGTCGAGTAGAAAGCTAATCCATAGCTTATGAAAGCTCTAACTCGATAAAAATGAAAAACGAAAAACTGAGAACTGTCTGTAACCATTAACCAATTAGCCTTCACGCTACACCTGGATTTAGATCTTTTTATTAACCTCTCGACGAGTTGCCATTAACTGAAGCAATTATGAGCAAAAATTCGACCCGGGAGAGAATAAATTATTTCTAAAAAGTTCTTTACAAATCAGTAATAATCAGTAATATCTATATGAAGTCAGGATTCTGATTGAATAACAGAACTGTTGGAATAAATTGGGGTATTTACGGCGAATCTTGGTGAATTATTTAATGAAGTTATGAGTCTCTGACCTCGGTCTGTATAAGAGTAAGTTATTTGATCATGCAAGTTACAAGATCTCAACCCATCATTTCGTTTCTCACAGCCCACCGCAGTTTTTCTCTCTTCTTATCAGTTGGAACCTGAGAAGGTTCGAGAAAATCATAGATAAAAAATAAAAATCAGGACATTTAATTACAATCAGTTCTCAAACATCCAGTACCACAGCATTTAATACTGTGGAAAGTAGCTTATCAAGGTAACTGATAAATCACGGCCCATACTGAGTGCAGGTACCTGGTATCTGTTGACGGAAACAGGTCGCTGCGGCGCCACAAACGGCGCCAGGTCACACTCCATCATTTGGCGGCGGATGGCGCTCCTCAACGCCGTGTGCCGCTTCTCTCCGGGCACTGGAAATATTTGAGGAATTATTCCTCGTTACCTATACTCGTATCCCTCGTTAATATGGGGCAATAACTCTGGGAACAATATTTCGTACCTTTTAAATGTTTCATAAGGTATTTTGGGGGATATCTTTACATCTTCCTTAAATTACGTACTGATATGATGAAAGCCTTTTGTCAAGGATAACGTTGTAAATGATGAAAGAGTATCATCTGAATATGTTCTCCTACCTAACCCTAACCCACCATCCTACCTACCATTGTGTTGGGACCAGGTGTTCTCGTACTGCTTGAACTTCTTGAGCGGGTCTGTCTTGTGGACGGGTGCTGGACGGGGGATGATGCAGGACGGCAGCTTTTCATTCTCGTCCCAGACACGACGTGGGAATGGTTTTAACAGGTGAAAATATGGCACTCTCCATGGAGGGTTACCAACGCTCCTTAGCTCCTTACTCGGTGCATATTACACAAGAAATGTGCTTGTCTCGAATTAACAAATACACTACGAAATAGGGCAACCGGGCATGGTTTGAATGATGTACAAAAAGCTTAAATTCGGCAACCTTCTGAAGTGAAACTTACGAATGGTTTATCCTCGTCGACAGTTGATATTGACACGGTTGAAATAGAATCAGATACGTCGAATGCAACTTCTCGCCGGTTTGACACGTCTACCACAGAATCGTTAAAACTAGGGGCCTCTCGGACAGAAACGTCGCCATTTCGGTGCCTGGAAAGATTAGTATGCTAATTCATCAGCGTTCATCATATCATATCACGAATAAATCGGGTGAAGATGTCAGAAATGTGCAGAATCACAAATTCAAAAAGAGAAACAAATTCAAAAAGATCGAAGTCAAGCGCGCGCGCCGCGCGATGGCCCACAAAGCAATGACGGTAAAAACTTATACACCAAAAAACGTGTTCGGCGTTCGCGCCCTCCGTCAATTCTACCTGTTTTTTCGATGAGAACATTTTTTTTGCAGACAAACCGTCAGATTCCACATAGCAACGAAATGCCATTCAAAGCATACGATGTTTCATGTGTCATGTTTCATGTTTCATGCCCTTTCAATTGCCTTATTATATGGCATGTTGCCCACGACCTTAGAGATTACAGAAACAATGAAACCGTGATATGGAATGGTATGTGGAAGGAGCACAAATCAATATTCTTCATACGTCAGAAAACACGACTGGTGTCAACGTCATATGGCTGGAATGTGGAATGCGTACGAATCAAAATACGTCATACGTCAGAAAACACGACTGGTGTCAACGTCATATGGCTGGAATGTGGAATGCGTACGAATCAAAATACGTCATACGTCATAGCATACAAATGGTGTCAACGTCATGAGGAATGGAATGTGGAATGCGCACATTCGTCATGTTTGATTGGGTGCCAGCAGACACATATATAAAGCCCCCCACTGCGGGTGGAGTCATTATTCATTTCATCTGTTGACCACTCCTACTCCTACCACGCCTTCCTTGACGAGTGATGACCAGCCTCTCCTACTCTTACCACACCTTCCTGGACGAGCGATGACCAGCCTCTCCTACTCCTACCACGCCTTCCTTGACCAGCCCCTCCAAATTCTACCACGCCTTCCTTGACGAGTGATGACCAGCCCTCCTTCCACTACGCCTTCCTTGACGAGTGATGACCAACCCCTCCAACTCCTAAGTCCTACCACGCCTTCCTTGACAAGTGATGATCAGCCCCTCCTACTCCTACCACGCCTTCCTTGACGAGTGATGACCAGCCCCTCCTACTCCTACCACGCCTTCCTTGACGAGTGATGACCAGCACCTCCTACTCCTACCACGCATTCCTTGACGAGTGATGACCAGCCCCTTCTACTCCTACCACGCCTTCCTTGACGAGTGATGACCAGCCCCTCCTACTCCTACCACGCCTTCCTTGACGAGTGATGACCAGCCCCTCCTACTACTACTACGCATTCCTTGACGAGTGATGACCAGCCCCTCCTACTCCTACCACGCTTTCCTTGACGAGTGATGACCAGCCCCTCCTACTCCTACCACGCCTTCCTTGACGAGTGATGACCAGCACCTCCTACTCCTACCACGCATTCCTTCACGAGTGATGACCAGCCCCTTCTACTCCTACCACGCATTCCTTCACGAGTGATGACCAGCCCCTCCTACCTCTACCACGCATTCCTTCACGAGTGATGACCAGCCCCTCCTACTCCTACCACGCATTCCTTCACGAGTGATGACCAGCCCCTCCTTCCATGCCTTCATTGACGAGTGATGACCATTAACCAGCCCCTCCTACTCCTACCACGCATTTCTTCACGAGTGATGACCAGCCCCTCCTACTCCTACCACGCATTCCTTCACGAGTGATGACCAGCCCCTCCTTCCACGCCTTCATTGACGAGTGATGACCATTAACCAGCCCCTCCTACTCCTACCACGCATTCCTTCACGAGTGATGACCAGCCCCTCCTTCCACGCCTTCATTGACGAGTGATGACCAGCCCCTCCTACTCCTACCATGCCTTCCTTTACCAGTGAATTTATGATCATATTTTCGTGTGTTGTGTTATTCGTGATCGGAAAGAGGTAAAAATATGACAGTTGCTGGCTAGGCTAGAAAATTCTTGTGAAAGCTCTTATTAAAGATGCGTGTCAAAAACTTACTTGGAAATTATATGCTACAAAATGTAACCAGATTGGAAAGAATGGTTACTTAATGTAAATTTTAAGTATCAATGGTCCATATCACCTAAAAAGTGAAAGCCAATTGTTATTTCTGACTAAAACCCTTGGTTAAATTTGATAACAATTTGTTCCACTTTTGAAATTTGAACAACGGTACTGGAGTACTCTGTCCGTAAATAGAAATGTTACAAATTGAACAAGGGTGCATGCCAAAACTATAAAACAGGCTCAATAACTAATAAATGAATATCGAAGGACTGAATAATTTAATTTTTTAAGAGTCCGCCGTGGAGTGTTGAACCTGCTTCGGGTATGCTGCGGACTAAAGTCGACATTTAGTTCAATTTTTCGGTTCGAGAAATGTCGAAGTGGCTCTTGTAAGGATACCTTATCACAGATACTAGCTCTTATTCAATACTTTGTGAGAAAATGATAAATTGAAACTTGAAAGTGCCGCAACTATTAGAGATGGTTTTGGTCATAAAATTTCAAACACGATGGTGGCATCCAGGGATAAATGGAACAAGGAAAGCAATGTAATCAAGACGACATTGACTTTGAGTATGATTTCAATTGATAAAATAGACAAAACTTCATGGAACTAAAAAAAAGTTCGCCGACTTTTCTCGGGCGAAAAAAGAACATTTTAGCCTGAATTTGTCTGAATTGTAAGGTTTAGGGGTACAAAACATTTGGGATCTGGTGGTGTGTCCTGAGCGGACATGGGGACTCGATTATTCCACATTGGAGGAGGCGGATCTGAGTCAACTTGGAGTCAGTCTAACTGTGGCAGCCTCAGACGGAGTCTGCTTCATCTATCAGGGTCTATTTGGAACTCTGCAGCAGACTAATCAAGTCAGCTGGCAAAAAACTACATGGATAGTGCCAATGACTAATGTGTGTGGAGCTTATACTAGTTAATTACTTAATTAATATAATGCTAACATACCGAGTGATTCGTTTTCTTGTCCCGGTGTTAGTGACATCTCTCAGTCCTGAAATTAAGTCAGATTTAAAGTGAGTGGCTTCAGGGGGAATTTATGTACCATCTTCATGGCTCATAAAAAGTATCCAGAGGGGTGGGGTGGTGAAAGGGGGGGGGGGGTTGATTTTGAAAAGCATCTGTACCGTACCCTCTGACAGTAAAACAAGAAAATTCAGTAAAACAAGAAAATTAATATTTGCGCCAATCTTTACAGGACAATTAAATAAATAACATAGCACGAAATATAGGCTAGTATGCCTGCACCATCTCAAAGAGCTGTGAACAGCTTAAGGGGCACAAGGGTACTCGTGCTGTTCGCTATTGTGTTCGCTATTGTGTAATATAATTTTTGAAAATCGAAAAAATGGATCCTATTGAAGAATCCAAGCATTGCTAAATTTTTCCTTGCAATACATAAGTAACGAATCAAAAGCCCTACAACCTAACCAGATGAATGGTGGGTGCAGAAGGCAAGAAATTGCTCGTAACTCTCCATACACAACATCATGGCTAGCAAAGATTGTAATTTTAACGTTATTCCTGTGTCTTAGACCTTACCACTTTAACCCAAATATTTCACTTTGAAAATTTTAAATAAGCAGAAAAACTCATCACACTAATTGAAAATATTGTTATTTAATTTGAAGTTGAATGGAATGCATGTTTTTATTTATATAAAAATGTATTTATTATATCTAGTCTATTGAACAATTCACTGTTGTTATAACCAAGCAATATCGACAATATCATTTAATTGCTAAAAACAGTATTGGCTTGATTAAGAATTGTAAGTTATTACTCAGAATAAAGGATTTGGTATGAGATTTGATATAAGCTCAATGTATTAAAACAACGACCCCAAAAAGTGCCTCGTTGCCTAATTGTCTATCTAAGTATTTAAAGTGAATTCCCATACTCAATCAGTTCCATGCAAACAATTGATCTCAGTTAAGCATGTGCTAAACTAAATTTCAAGTTTCAAAAATGACAAGGAATATAATTTTTAGAACAGCTTCACAGAGAACAATTTTCAGCATTACCACTCAAATCCTTTACCACCTGAGTTTTTTGGAATCATCTTTATCTTTGACAATTAATATTTATATTTATTTTGTTTGTGTAAAATAAATTTTCTTGTTTTCCTCAATTTTCTTGTTTTCCTCAGCTGTTCCACGTTTTAATTTTGTATAGCAACTTTTATTACTAGGTTTGATTGCTGTTGCTTAGGCAGGTACTTATCTTTGATGATGATGCAGACTACTCCAGCATTGATTTTATGGTTCTATTTTGAGAAGCCTTTGGACTTGTTTGTAAAGAGGATCATTTTTTACTATTTTGTCTTTAATATTCTATCAAATAAAATATAGCAAATCAATTTATTAATCAATCAACAAACAATAAATAATAAAATGGGCAACTATTAAAGATCAAAAATGAGATGAGGGCCAGTCAACCTCGATACCTACCTAATACTATTGAGTTTCATTGGGTGTAGATTCATCATTCACATAAGAGAGCTACAGTCCAACGGGTCTACAATTATATACACATGCTTGATGGGATCCATATATTGGTTTAGAACCTTGCCCTACACTCTACAGGTTCGGGCCAAAACCAGATACATCCGTGGGAAGTATCCCAATAGGCTAGTATCTATGGATGAGGGCTATGCAAGGGGAGGGACAAAATAAGGGGATGGAATATGGATGTAAATTCAAGGATGAATTTTCCAAAACAATCACCTGATGAGTTGATAGAACTGGCACTTGAACAACGGCTTACATCTGATGTTTCAACATACTGATTCAGATCTGAAACAATTCAATTCAATTCAAGCAGTCAATAACTCTAAATAGAATGGATGGAATAGGAACACTAGGCACATGTTTTGTACAATTATATTGATTCATCAAGCAAGTTTTTTAGAATTGATGAAATATTTTGAAAATTATTCATATCCTGTAGGATGTGAGTAACTTATGATATTGCATATAAAAGAATATTTGTTTTCAAATAAGTCATTATTGTTTTATCACCTTTAACAAATACATCAAGCAAATCTTCAGAAACATCATAGTACCCAAGATCAGCAAGATGCTTCCTTACATCGCTCCTTGACAGTGGCATTGCTAGGATATACAATGATAAGTTGAAATGAAAGTTTGAATATAATAAAACAACATATAAATTACAATTTACAGCAACATGATCAAACATGTTCAGACTCAAGAAAGGGGTGATTATAGCAGTGCACAAGGTAACAATGTGATCAATTTTCTCTCGACAGAAGAACTGCTGCTGGTGATAATTGTGTTGGATAATGGATATGGGAAGACATGTGCATCCCGTGAGAGTGGCATTCAGCATTTGTGTTGCAGCAGCCAAGGCATAGAAAAATTTGAAGAATTTGCAACCATCAAATACAGCAGGGTGTCATCTCTCCCAGAACTAGAAGAGAGAAAACAGAGGAAGCCATTTGTGATGCTGATGGAAGAGAAGATCAATAGCAAGCCCCAACAATATCACTCCATCAGGAATGGTATTGTATACAACAGAGATAAGGAGATATGCTGTCTGCTGCTGTGGCCAGGTAGTAGCACCATGTCTCAGACAGCACAACCAGCTCAGACACCATACTACCCTCTTTATGATTATAGCTGGTTGTGGTACTATACACTAATCTAATGCCACAGAAGTGATACTTTTTTAAAGGTTTTTTTTCTTTCATTCCTACAGCCATACCACCAATAGCAGAAATCAATCATGATCCAATCTGGGGTTGTGTTGGGAACACACTTTATAAATACCAGCACTTGACAAAATAGCTGCTAGGACTGAACAGAACCTCTCAGATTGAGTTCAACCCTTATTGACATGCCATTCAGCAAAGACATTCACTTATCACTGAGTACAACAGTCTGGGCATTTACCCAGACAACAACTGTCACAAATATTGTACTTATACCTTGAGGATAGTCAAGACATTTCCCTGGATGCCAACACAGTACTATCATCTAACATCTTCCCCTAACCAGGGGCTTGCCTCACCACACACTCCGTGCGCATAACCAGGGTCCTGGTTAGGGCAATCTAACATCTCCGAAATTGATTTTATATTGTGTATGGAATTGAGGAGACTGATCAGGAGCAAGGTTGGAGGAATCTTGGAAGAGATAGATGAAAAACCAGTGATCAAGAACTGTGTCAGAGTTGGAACAAAGAGAGAGGACTCTGTCAGACCAGTCAGATTCTCACTGAATAGTTCTGCCTACATACAGCAGATTCTGAAGAACACACAGAAGCTACACGAAAAGGATGGGTATAGATCGATCTACATCTGCCCTGATTGGTCTCTGGAAGAGCAAAGAGTTTACAAGAAGCTCATTGAGGAATTGAAACTGAAGAGATCAAAGGGACTCAACAAAGTTCATGTGATCAGGAACAATAAGATTGTCATTTTCAGTAGAGACAGTGCGCCAGAGGCATCTGGAAAGACTTGAGAATTTCACATTCCACAATTCAATTTGATTATATTTGTAAGGGGCCAAGTTTTTGCGTGTGAAGCTTGCTTCACATTAACGCCTTTTGGTATCCCGTCGAACTTTATTGATCATAGTGTTTTTTTGGGAATTTATTTTAAATATCATTCATCATTACTGTTCAATATAGTTTGAAAAGATTTATATAAAAAATTAGTCTTTATGTGAGAGTCGAGGCCAGGCGGATGAACCTACCATCTAATATGATCTCACAATTTCACTGGACTATGGATATGAATTGGGTTTCAAAATAATAATATAATGGTTGCTAAACACGTATATCCCTGTTTAAGTTTTTGGCTTGCACGGCGCGCTTCCCCAACAGGGCGCGGCGCATACACACACCTATGCGGGCTCAAGAAATTTTTCGTATCTTAAACCTTACCCCAGCTTTGACAAAACCATAACCACTGTCTTAGAGTGCGCAAGCACCGTCTTAGAGTGCGCGCGCACCGTCTCAGAGTGCGCGCGCACCGTCTTAGAGTGCGCGCGCACCGTCTTAGAGCGCGCGCGTACCGCCTTAAAGTGCGCGCGCACTGTCTTAGAGTGCGCGCGCACTGTGTTAGGGTGCGCGCGCACTGTCTCAGAGTGCGCGCGCACTGTCTCAGAGTGCGCGCGCACTGTCTCAGAGTGCGCGCGCACTGTCTTAGAGTGCGCGCGCTGTCTTAGAGTGCGCGCACTGTCTTAGAGTGCGCGTGCACTGTCTAAGAGTGCGCGCACTGTCTTAGAGTGCGCGTGCACTGTATTAGAATGCGCTTGCATGTATAGCACTAAATACATGTTTACTGATCTTCAATAATTGCCATTCTTAGAATATTTATGTACTGATACAAAAAATTTCAAGTAACAGAGTGCGCGCGCACTGTCTCAGATGGCGCGCGCACTGTCTCAGATGGTGCGCGCACTGTCTCAAAGTGCGCGCGCGCTGTCTCAGAGCGCGCGCGCACTGTCTCAGAGTGCGCGCGCACTGTCTCAGAGTGCGCGCGCTGTCTCAGAGCGCGCGCGCACTGTCTCAGAGTACGCGCGCTGTCTCAGAGTGCGCGCACAGTCTTAGAGTGCGCGCGCACCGTCTTAGAGCGCGCGCACACCGTCTCAGAGTGCGCGCACACCGTCTTAGAGTGCGCGCGCACCGTCTTAGAGTGCGCGCGCACCGTCTCAGAGTGCGCGCGCACCGTCTTAGAGTGCGCGCGCACCGTCTTAGAGCGCGCGCACCGCCTTAGAGTGCGCGCGCACTGTCTTAGAGTACGCGCGCACTGTGTTAGGGTGCGCGCGCACTGTCTCAGAGTGCGCGCGCACTGTCTTAGAGTGCGCGCGCTGTCTTAGAGTGCGCGCGCTGTCTTAGAGTGCGCGCACTGTCTTAGAGTGCGCGTGCACTGTCTAAGAGTGCGCGTGCATAGCCTATGCCCTTTTGCAAAAGTTTCTCGGATTTTGCTTATAGATTGCTTATCGTGACTATTGGGTCATTATGAAGTGCTGTGCAAAGTTTTGGGCCGAAAAAATGAATTTAAGTGCATGAGAAGCCACGCCTCTTTTTTGAACAAGAATTGGCCATATCTCAGCTAATATTGGAGTTAAAAATCCCAAAGAAACGGGGAAATTCTAATGTACGAGTTCCTGATGCAACACAATAGAAATTAATTCGACTCTGTTCATTTTTGTGTGATTTGAATGAATGCTGCAGCACGTTCATGCTGCTGTTGTACCAGTGCATGCATCTGTTGTACCAGTGCATAAGAAAGATGAAAAGGGCTCAGTAGAAAATTACAGACCAATCTCCTTGACATCCTTAGTAATGAAAATTTTCGAACGTTGCATAAAGAAAGAGCTTTTTAATGAATGCGAACGCCTCCTAGATGTAAGACAGCATGGTTTTATAAATGAGAAATCATGTACCACTCAAATGGTCCCATTTATTCACAACATTTCGTTATCCCTTAACAATAAATCTAAAACTGATATTATTTACTTTGACTTTGCCAAAGCCTTTGACAGTGTCTCACATGACTTGATATTACGTAAACTAAAGGATGAATTTAATATAAATGGACCCATGCTCAGATTTATTCGTGCATATTTGAAGGACAGGAAACAGCAGGTAGTAATTGGTGGATCACTGTCGACTCAGTTACCAGTCAACTCAGGAGTACCCCAAGGTTCTATTCTAGGTCCCTTGCTATTTGTTTTATTTATTAATGACATGTTCGACTGTATAAGTCCTGAAACTAACATCGCCCTTTATGCAGATGATACAAAAATCTGGAGAGAAATTGAGATATCGGCTGATCATTTTGCTCTACAAGCTGACATAGATAATCTTCATAACTGGTCTGTACTAAACAAGATGAAATTTCATCCTTCGAAATGTAAAAACTTTAGCTGTAACAAACCAAAGAAACATACTCCATAATCTACCATGTACAATCTTCCAGTACAAGCTTCACAATACTTACATAGATTATGTTGCATCTCAAGTAGATCTGGGAGTCACAGTAAACTCTAGACTTTTATGGTCAGAACAATGCAACAGTCTCTTATCTAAAGCAAGCTCCCGTCTAGGACTTGTAACACGTATTTGTCATTTCACCTGTGATAAAAGACAAAAAAGAACCTTTTACCTTACACTAGTTAGGTCTTTATTTGAGCATTGCTCCATCATTTGGCATCCAGTCAGCTCCAACCAGCTCAGTGGTTTTGAGGCCATCCAAAAGCGGGCCATTAAGTGGATTGAAGGCCGTCCCCATGACCATATCTGTGATACTGAATACTATAATAAACTGAAAACCCTGAATATCCCTCCAATAAAACACAAATTTATCATAACTGACCTAATCATGATGTTCAAAATCATACACTCTCTTATCAACATCACCTTACCAGAAGGCTTTCATATCATTAAACATACTGAAGTAAGGAGCACCAGAAGTACACATGATATTGTGAGCAAAGAGGATTGTTCAAGATTAAAATGTACCATAAGGCCCAATTGTGATAATTTTAGGAATTCATTTTTCTATAGAACAATGGTCATATGGAACAAAACTCTTTATAGTATTAGTGTTAAAAGCATCTCCACCTTTAAATCACAACTCAAAACTTTCCTTTGGAAAGCAGATCTAGACTGGGCCTGATTAATTCAATTTACTCAGTCCGTGAACTAGATGGTCATTGTTGTAACGGGGCCTACCCTACCACGCCTTCCCTGTCGAGATGACCAGCCCCTCCTACTCCTACCACGCCTTCCTTTGTCGAGTGATGATTTGAGCTCCTCCTACCACGCCTCCTTGACGAGTGATGACCAGCCCTTCCTACCACGCCTTCCCTTGACGAGTGATGTCCTTCCTACCACGCCTTCCTTGAGCATCTACCAGCCTCTCCTACCTCCTACCACGCCTTCCTTGACGAGTGAAAGAACAGCCTACCCTACCACGCCTCTCTTGACGAGTGATGACCAGCCTCTCCTACTCCTACCACACCTTCCTTGACGAGTGTTGACCACTGACCAGCACCTCGTACCCCTACCACGCCTTCCTTGACGAGTTATGACCAGCCCCTCCTACTCCTACCACGCCTTCCTTGTCGAGTTATGACCAGCCCCTCCTACTCCTACCACGCCCTTCTTGACGAGTGATGACCAGCCCCTCTTACTCCTACCACGCCTTCCTTGACGAGTGATGACCAGCCCCTCCTACTCCTACCACGCCTTCCTTGTCGAGTGATGACCAGCCCCTCCTACTCCTACCACGCCTTCCTTGTCGAGTGATGACGAGCTCCTCCTACCACGCCTTCGTTGTCGAGTGATGACCAGCCCTTCCTACCACGCCTTCCTTGACGAGTGAAGACCAGTCTCTCCTACCACGCCTTGACGAGTGATGACCAGCCTCTCCTACTCCTACCACGCCTTCCTTGACGAGTGAAGAACAGCCTCTCCTACCACGCCTCCCTTGACGAGTGATGACCAGCCTCTCCTACTCCTACCACACCTCCCTTGACGAGTGATGACCAGCCCCCCTACTCCTACCACGCCTTCCTTGACGAGTGAAGAACAGCCTCTCCTACCACGCCTCCCTTGACGAGTGATGACCAGCCCCCCTACTCCTACCACGCCTCCCTTGACGAGTGTTGACTAGCCCCTCCTACTGGAGTACTGGGGCTAATGATGAACACGGATTGACCTACACTCGAATCTGGTCGGGGTCTCAAGACAATCAAGTTGAAATATTTTTGATGCTTTATATCTAGGGTCTGTCAGAAGGACTTAGCCAAATCCTCTGTCCCATAAATTAGATAATAGATATACAGAAAAAAACGTTGGCGGCGGCAAATGAATCACCTTGATAATCTGAAGACCCTGACCCTATTCGAGTGCAGGTCGATCCGTGTCTATCACTAGCCTCAGTAGTAGGGGCTGATCATTACTCGTCAAAGAAGGCGCGGTAGGAATAGGAGGGGCTGCTCCTTTCTCGTGTGTTGCACTGCCTTTCGTGCCATCCACACGCCACATTAAAAGCACTCAAGCATATTGAATTAATGATGTTTCCACAAAGGTGTAGGAGCCCCTTCTACTCCTACCACGGTTCCTTGACGAGTGAATGTGTGATCATTTCGTGTGTTGTGTTATTCCGGAACGGAAAGAGGTAATAAATATAAGAGTTGCTGGCGAGGCTAAAAACTTCTTGTGAGAGCTCTAAAAGAGGAGCTTGTCCTAAATGTCAAAAACTTACTTGGAAATACGTTCCAAAATGGAACCAGATTGGAACAAATGGGTAACTAAATGTAAATTTTAAGTATCAATGGTCCATAGCACCTAAAAAGTGAAAGCCAATAGTTATTTCTGACAAAAAGCCTTGGTTACATTTTGTAACAATTCGTTTCATTAATGTTAAAAAGTGAACAAAGGGTACATGCAACGAGTATAAAACAGGCTCAAAAACGAATGAATGAACATCGAAGGACTGAATGGTGTAACTACTAACTAATTATTTAACTAAGGCCTTGAAAATAAACTGATGAACTCCTGACGGACTTTTTTAGAGTCCACCGTGGAACCTGCTTCGGGTCCGTCGCAGGTATGCCGCAGACTAAAGTTCGCTGACTTTTCAGGCATGCTACTAAGAGCTACTTGGGCCGTCCACATCATATAGGATTGGTTGAGATTATCATTATGCGACATTAAGTTCAATTTTCCGATTTAGAATGTCCATTGGCTAAGAATTTCGAGTCTTCTTCACCTATCTGGCCCTTCTTGGATCACTGCAGCAGAGTAATCAAGTCGGCAGGCAAAAACTTTGGTAGAGTCTGCTCGGATCCAAGTAAATTTTGAGCTAAGTCAAATCCTAAATGGATCGTGCTAATGCCTTATGTGTGTGGAGCTTAAAATAGTAAATTACTTTATTACTATGCTAACATACCGAGTGATTCGTTTTCTTGTCCCAGTGTTGGTTACATCTCTTAGTCCTGAAATTAAATCATTTAAAGTTAGTGGCTTCAGGGGGAATTTACGCACCATCTTCATGGCTCATAAAAAGTACCCAGAGGGGTGGGGTGGTGAGAGGGGGAAGAAAGCATATCATGGTACTTAACACTTTTATAGAACCCTCTGACGGTTCATGCGGGTCTATAATTGGTTTAGAACCTTGCCCTACACTCTACAGGCTCGGGCCAAAACAAGATACATCCACGGGAAGTATCCCAATAGGCTATACTATATTTTATAGTATCTATGGATAAGGGCTATGCAAGGGGACTGGGGAGGGACAAAATAAGGGGATGGAATATGGATGTAAATTCAAAGATGAATTTCCAAATAAAATCACCAGATGAGTTGATAGAACTGGCACTTGAACAACGGCTTACATCTGATGTTTCAACATACTGATTCAGATCTGAAACAATTCAATTCAATACAAGCAGTCAATAACAATAAATAGGATGGATGAAATAGGAACACTAGGTATACTGCACTATACAATATATTGATTCATCAAGCAATTGAGAAAATATTTTGAAAACCATTCATATCCTGTAGGATGTGAGTATCTTATAATCTTGCTTATAGAAGAATATTTGTTTTCAGATTTAGTCAAAATTGTTTTATCACCTTTAACAAATACATCAAGCAAATCTTCAGAAACATCATAGTACCCAAGATCAGCAAGATGCTTCCTTACATCGCTCCTTGACAGTGGCATTGCTAGGATATACAATGATAAGTTGAAATGAAAGTTTGAATATAATAAAACAACATTAGTACAGTCAAATCCTAATTTTTTCAGGAACAAATTCTACACCAAGCGATTTTGACTGTTTTCTATAGTTTTTTGCCCAAAAAATCGATCTAGCAACTTTCCAAGACTTTCCAGGGTGGGGAAAGTGCCGAAAAATCCATTTTTAGTTGAGGCGCAGCCGACTGACCTGTGAAAAATCATAACTTGACCCAGGAAGGTCGTAGAGACTTCGTTTTAGGCTTAAAAGGAGCGCAATGGCCATGTTTATATACGACTTGTTAATAAACATATGCCCTTAAATGCTCAGGAACAGAGTTATGGGCGAAAAACTGTTTTTTGGGCGCCAGCGAGACATTGTGGAAGCGATTTTTGTATCTCGGCCAAGGAAGGTCGTAAAGACTTCGATTTGGGCTTAAAAGAAGCGCAATGACCATGTTTATATACGACTTGTTCATAAACATATGCCCTAAAATGCTGAGAAACTGAGTTATGGGCGAAAAACTGATTTTTTGGGCACCTGCGAGACATTGTGGAAGCGATTTTTGTATCTCGGCCCTGGAAGGTCATAAAGACTTAGAGAGCAAGTTAAAACGTTTAAATGATACGATAAACTTTAAATCAGGAGCTTTCGAAAATCATGTGATTATCGTCGTCAGCTGAAGATGGAAGGTGAGAGGATGCTTATAAATGAAATGAGTGGTGTCAGGGAGTGGGGGAAGGGTGGAGGGTGTGAGTGATCAGGTGACGGGATAATCAAATACAAAATCACTAATAACATAAACAAGAAAAAGTGGTGTCAGTAGTTAGGGAAGAGGATTCCTGAGTCAGTAGGTCTGAAGGTTGAGGAAATCTTGGGGAGGATGGGGTTCCACAGGGTGCTGCACTTTGGAGCGCTGTCTGTTCTGTTCATAGATGGTTTCCTAGTGGCTATGGCAGCCTGTTCTGTCAGGTCTAGGTGGGAGCGGGAGGGGAGGGACTTGAGGATGTGGATGTCGTTCCAGGCAATGTTGTGTCCAGTGGTGAGGGAGTGATGAGCTGGAGCAGATTTCACTCTGTCTGTAGTGTCGTCAACTGCGTTCTTCAGTCTGTAGCATCTCTCGTGTTCTTTCATTCTGTCGAGGAGGGGGCGGTAGGTCTGTCCGTTGTACTTGGCGGGGCAGTCGAGGCAGCTGATCTCGTAGATGGTGTTGGGAGTCTGGGAGGAGGGAGGAGTAGTCTTTGTCTTGGTGAGGAGGTTCCGGAGGAGGTGTTGGAGGAGAAGGTGACGTCGATGTCGTGGTCGTTGAGGATCTTCTTGATGGGTTTGGAGAGGGAGGGATGGAAGGGAGGAAGGTCTTCAAGGAGGGTCGTGGTTTGATGTCTCTGTTGAAGGCAGCGAGAGATTGGTGGGTGGAGGGATTGTTGAACTTCTGGGAGACCTCTGTCATGATGGAGGAGATGCGGGAGGAGGGAATCCGTTCTGTAGGAGGGTGTGTCGTACTGTCTGAAGTTCCGCGTCGAGGTGTTGAGGAGAGCAGAGGTTGTGGGCCCGTCTGGTGAGGGATCTGATGACACTGTCCTTGGAGGAAGTCGTTGTGCAGGAGTCGTAGCGGGTGTAGAGGTTGGTGTGGGTGGGTTTCCTGTAGACCGATGTGGACTTGTCGGGATGGATGAGGACGTCAAGGAAGGGGATGGTTCCGTCGGGAGAGGGGTGTTCCAGGGTGAAGGTGAGGTCGTCCGTCAGGGAGTTGATGAAGTTGAGGAAGGAGTCTGCGTGTTGTCTGTCCCTGAAGGAGCCAAGGCCGTCGTCAACGAAGTGGCAGTAGGAGTTGGGAGGGTCAGGAGAGGTGGAGAGGGCGAGGTCTTCGACTTCTGCTACCCGGATCTCTGCTAGCTGCACCGTGAGGGGGGAGCCCATGGGTCCACCAACATCCTGCGAGTAGAAGGAGCCGTTGAACTCGAGGTAGGAGTTGTCAAGGCAGAAGGAGATGAGAGTCCTGATGGTAGAGAAGGAGAGGTTGGAAGGTAGGAGGGAGGGGTTCTGCTCGAAGGAGGAGATGGCTGACTTCGTTGCTAGGCGCATGTCACAGGAGGTGTAGAGGGACTGGACGTCGAGGGAGGAGTGGTAGGGGTAGGAAGGGTTGAGGGATGCTAGGAATCTGGATCGGAAGTCGAGGGAGTCCTTGAGGCGGAGGTGGTTCTGCGTCAGGGGCTTCAGGATGTGCGAGAGGGTTTTGTGGAGAGCCTCGAGAGGGGTGTTGTAGAAGGAGACCACAGGACGGATGGGAGCTCCAGGTTTGTGGATCTTCGGTTGACCGTAGAGCTGAGGCCATCTGGGGTGGAGGTTCCGCATCTGTTTGAAGAGGGAGGCGTCGATCTTCTTCTCCTTGAGCAGCTTCTTGAGGACGTTGTGAAGTTTGTTGGTGATGGACGCTGTAGGGTCGGACGAGAGAAGAGTGTAGCTTCCTGAAGATAAGTGGTCGTTAACCTTGTCAATGTATTGCTGGTTGGTCAAGACAACGGTGGCGTTGCCTTTGTCAGCAGGAAGAAAGCGAAGTTCAGACTTAAGTTTCTTGAGTGATGTCAAAGCA
Organism: Beroe forskalii; assembly: GCA_011033025.1. NCBI lineage: Eukaryota > Metazoa > Ctenophora > Nuda > Beroida > Beroidae > Beroe > Beroe forskalii. The sequence goes on from WFMF01000328.1 coordinate 135,882, forward strand.
GAACGTTGTTGTTTAGTCAAATTGTCACGGGTAGTGTCACGTTGTGGGTCATAGTCAGACAATACAGAGGTAACCTGGTGTGTGACCGAGGATTCCATTCCGTCTCCGAGTTGTTTGGTGACGTTCTGGATGAGGGGAGCCAAGTCGGGGGTAGGGTCGGTGGTGGGGGTAGGAACGAACTTCAGCCCGAGGGAGAGGACTTCAGTCTGAGCCGTGGTGAGGGGATGGTCGGAGAGGTTGATGACGGTCTTCGTGGTGTTGTCCTTGGTGATAGGTTTGGTGGTGAAGAGAGGTCCTCGAAAGGTGGGTGTGTGGATGTCGAACGTCGGGAGAGCTGCGTAGGGGGAGAGGAAGGGAGTGTCGTGTTCGGCGAGGAGGGCGTCGAACTTCTTCTTGTGTTTGAGAAGCTGCTTCTTGTGGGTGTAGCAAGACTTCTTCACGTGTAGGTGGAGGAGTTTCTGGTAGTAGTCGGGGGAGAGGAGGAGGTGTAGGGATCGGAGGTTGTCGTCGTAGTTCTGCTTGCTGTGGGCGAAGCGTTGTCTGTAGTGGTTGAGTCGTTCTGTCAGGAGGGAGGTAGAGGCTCTGGTCATGATGTCTGTGGCGCGGGTTGAGGGGATAGGGGAGGTAAGTCGGAGTCCTTTGGGGATGAAGGAGTGGTCCCTGCAGGCTTTGAGGAAGGATATGTGGCAGGAGTAGGTGGCTAGTCGTTGCATGAGGTAGGAGGTTGTCTTGGAGAGGGAGGGGGCAGTAGGTCCGAAGAGGGAGAGGAGGCTGTCGTTGAAGGAGGGGGTAGAGGGTTGAGGAGGCGAAGGTGTTGATGCTGAGGGGGATGTAGGTGTAGAACTGGATACTGCATCGTTTGTAGACTGATCCATGGGAGAGGGTGTGACGTATCAGGGTACAACTTAGAGAGCAAGTTAAAACGTTTAAATGATACGATAAACTTTAAATCAGGAGCTTTCGAAAATCATGTGATTATCGTCGTCAGCTGAAGATGGAAGGTGAGAGGATGCTTATAAATGAAATGAGGGTGTCAGGGAGTGGGGGAAGGGTGGAGGGTGTGAGTGATTAGGTGACGGGATAATCAAATACAAAATCACTAATAACATAAACAAGAAAAAGTGGTGTCAGTAGTTAGGAAGAGGATTCCTGAGTCAGTAGGTCTGAAGGTTGAGGAGATCTTGGGAGGATGGGGTTCCACAGGTGCTGCACTTTGGAGCGCTGTCTGTTCTGTTCATAGATGGTTTCCTAGTGGCTATGGCAGCCTGTTCTGTCAGGTCTAGGTGGGAGCGGGAGGGGAGGGACTTGAGGATGTGGATGTCGTTCCAGGCAATGTTGTGTCCAGTGGTGAGGGAGTGATGAGCTGGAGCAGATTTCACTCTGTCTGTAGTGTCGTCAACTGCGTTCTTCAGTCTGTAGCATCTCTCGTGTTCTTTCATTCTGTCGAGGAGGGGGCGGTAGGTCTGTCCGTTGTACTTGGCGGGGCAGTCGAGGCAGCTGATCTCGTAGATGGTGTTGGGAGTCTGGGAGGAGGGAGGAGTAGTCTTTGTCTTGGTGAGGAGGTTCCGGAGGGAGGTGTTGGAGGAGAAGGTGACGTCGATGTCGTGGTCGTTGAGGATCTTCTTGATGGGTTTGGAGAGGGAGGGATGGAAGGGGAGGAAGGTCTTCAAGGAGGGTCGTGGGTTTGATGTCTCTGTTGAAGGCAGCGAGAGATTGGTGGGTGGAGGGATTGTTGAACTTCTGGGAGACCTCTGTCATGATGGAGGAGATGCGGGAGGGAGGGAATCCGTTCTGTAGGAGGGTGTGTCGTACTGTCTGAGTTCCGCGTCGAGGTGTTGAGGAGAGCAGAGGTTGTGGGCCCGTCTGGTGAGGGATCTGATGACACTGTCCTTGGAGGAAGTCGTTGTGCAGGAGTCGTAGCGGGTGTAGAGGTTGGTGTGGGTGGGTTTCCTGTAGACCGATGTGGACTTGTCGGGATGGATGAGGACGTCAAGGAAGGGGATGGTTCCGTCGGGAGAGGGGGTGTTCCAGGGTGAAGGTGAGGTCGTCCGTCAGGGAGTTGATGAAGTTGAGGTAGGAGTCTGCGTGCTGTCTGTTCCTGAAGGAGCCAAGGCCGTCGTCAACGAAGTGGCAGTAGGAGTTGGGAGGGTCAGGAGAGGTGGAGAGGGCGAGGTCTTCGACTTCTGCTACCCGGATCTCTGCTAGTTGCACCGTGAGGGGGGAGCCCATGGGTCCACCAACATCCTGCGAGTAGAAGGAGCCGTTGAACTCGAGGTAGGAGTTGTCAAGGCAGAAGGAGATGAGAGTCCTGATGGTAGAGAAGGAGAGGTTGGAAGGTAGGAGGGAGGGGTTCTGCTCGAAGGAGGAGATGGCTGACTTCGTTGCTAGGCGCATGTCACAGGAGGTGTAGAGGGACTGGACGTCGAGGGAGGAGTGGTAGGGGTAGGAAGGGTTGAGGGATGCTAGGAATCTGGATCGGAAGTCGAGGGAGTCCTTGAGGCGGAGGTGGTTCTGCGTCAGGGGCTTCAGGATGTGCGAGAGGGTTTTGTGGAGAGCCTCGAGAGGGTGTTGTAGAAGGAGACCACAGGACGGATGGGAGCTCCAGGTTTGTGGATCTTCGGTTGACCGTAGAGCTGAGGCCATCTGGGGTGGAGGTTCCGCATCTGTTTGAAGAGGAGGCGTCGATCTTCTTCTCCTTGAGCAGCTTCTTGAGGACGTTGTGAAGTTTGTTGGTGATGGACGCTGTAGGGTCGGACGAGAGAAGAGTGTAGCTTCCTGAAGATAAGTGGTCGTTAACCTTGTCAATGTATTGCTGGTTGGTCAAGACAACGGTGGCGTTGCCTTTGTCAGCAGGAAGAAAGCGAAGTTCAGACTTAAGTTTTTAGAGACTTCGCTTAGGGCTGAAAAGAAGCGCAATGGCCATGTTTATAATTATAGAACTTGTCAATAAAAATGTGCCCTAAAATGCTCAGGAACAGAGTTATGAGCGACAAACTGTTTTCGGGCACATGTAAGACACTGTGGAAGCGATTTTTGTATCTCAGCCAGGAAGGTCGTAAAGACTTCTATTTGGGCTTAAAAGATGCGCAATTTCATTGTTTATATACACCCTAGACATATGCCCTAGAATGATGAGGAACCGAGTTATGGGCGAAAAACTGAATTTTTGGGCACCTGTGAGATATTGCTGAAGCGATTTAGGTATCTTGGCCCAAGAGTCTTGAGCAGAGATTTCATTGTGGGCTGTAAATACGTGCAATGGGCATGTGTATTATATACCATTTGTTATCAAAGGTATGTACTAAAATGCTCTAGAACAAAGTCATTTAATTTTAGTTTTCTTCTGAGTAGAGGCAATTTTCCTGGGCTCAGCCTAGGAAGGTCATTGAAACTTGAAAATAATACAATAGCCATGTTTATATACAGACTTGTATAGATTTGATAAACTGATATGGGGCTCCCTACTAAGGCAAGCACAATTTTCTAATCACAGCTTTGCCCCAAGAAGGGCTTAAAACTTAAAAAGAACGGCAACTGTGGAGACTATTAGGGCTGATTTAAAGATGATGATTGATGATTCATTGATGACACCAAGCTCTACGACCTGTATGTGTGGCAATACCTAAAACTTAGTCCATACTGCTTTGCTGAACTAGGATATAAAATTGCTTCAGCCATGTCTATTGTCTGATGAGTCATGGCCGATATTGACCAGACATCAGGTTTTTGCTAATAATCTGAGGTCTACAATGAAATCTACAAGCCTCTTGGGCAGAGATGCAGAAATAGCATTGGCCATGTCTTATAATGCCCAAAACATCAGTTTTTCGCCCATAACTTTGTTCTGGAGCATTTGAGGACATATTATGTTTATAAACATATGCCCTCAAATGCTCCAGAACAAAGTTATGGGCGAAAAACGAATGTTTTGGGCATAAATTCACATGTCGTACAAATCCAAAATCAAGCTTCAATGACCTTCCTGGGCCAAGATTGCTTCCACAATGCCTTGCAGGTGCCTAAAACACAGTTTTTCGCCCATAACTCGGTTCCTCAGCATTTTAGGGCATATGTTTGTGAACAAGTCGTCTATAAACATGGCCATTGCACTTCTTTTTAGCCCTAAAAGAAGTCTCTACGACCTTCCTGGGCTGAGATACAAAAATCGCTTCCACAATGTCTCATGGGTGCCCAAAAAATCAGTTTTTCGCCCATAACTCGGTTCCTGAGCATTTTAGGGCATATGTTTATTAGCAAGTCGGCTATAAACATGGCCATTGCGCTTCTTTTAAGCCCTAAACGAAGTCTCTACGACCTTCCAGGGCCGAGATACAAAAATCGCTTCCACAATGTCTCGCGGGTGCCCAAAAAATCAGTTTTTCGCCCATAACTCGGTTTCTCAGCATTTTAGGGCATATGTTTATGAACAAGTCGTAAATAAACATGGTCATTGCGCTTCTTTTAAGCCCAAATCGAAGTCTTTACGACCTTCCTGGATCTAGATAAAAAATCGCTTCCACAATGTCTCGCGGGTGCCCGAAAAACAGTTTTTTGCCCATAACTCCTTTCCTGAGCATTTTAGGCCATATGTTTATAAACAATTCGTATATAAACATGGCCATTGCGCTTCTTTTAAGCCTAAAACGAAGTCTCTACGACCTTCCTGGGCCAAGTTATGATTTTTCACAGGTCAGTCGGCTGCTCCTCAACTAAAAATGGATTTTTCGGCACTTTCCCCACCCCGGAAAGTCTTGGAAAGTTGCTAGATCGATTTTTTGGGCTAAAAACTATAGAAAACAGTCAAAATCGCTTGGTGTAGAATTTGTTCCGATTTTGGGCTATTTTCGGCCAGATTTGACTGTACTACATATCAATTACAATTTACAGCAACATGATCAAACATGTTCAGACTCAAGAAAGGGTTGATTATAGCAGTGCACAAGGTAACAATGTGATCAATTTTTTTCTCACCAGAAGAACTGCTGCTGGTGATGATTGTGTTGGATAATGGATATGGGAAGACATGTGCATCCCGTGAGAGTGGCATTCAGCATTTGTGTTGCAGCAGCCAAGGCATAGCAAAATTTGAAGAATTTGCAACCATCAAATACAGCAGGGTGTCATCTCTCCTGTTAGGAGCCCAGAAGAAGAGAGAAAACAGAGGAAGCCATTTGTGACACTGATGGAAGAGAAGATCAATAGCAACCCCCAACAATACCACTCCATCAGGAATGGTATTGTACACAACAGAGATAAGGAGATATATGCTGTCTGCTGCTGTGGCCAGGTAGTAGCACCATGTCTCAGACAGCACCACCAGCTCAGACACCATACTACCCTCTTTAAGATTATAGCCGGTTGTGGTACTATACACTGATCTAATGCCACAAAAGTGATACTTTTTTGAAGGTTTTTTTTTTCTTTCATTCCTACAGCCATACCATACCACCAAATTAGCAGGAATCAATCATGATCCAATCTGGGGTTGTGTTGGGAACACACTTTATGAATACCAACACTTGACAAAATAGCTGCTAGGACTGAACAGAACCTCTCAGATTGAGTTCAACCCTTATTGACATGCCATTCAGCAAAGACATTCACTTATCACTGAGTACAACAGTCTGGGCATTTACCCAGACAACAACTGTCACAAATGTTGTACTTATACCTTGAGGATAGTCAAGACATTTCCCTGGATTTGACATTTGATGCCAACACAGTACTATCATCAGAACATCTTCCCCAAACCAGGGGCTTGCCGCACTGCACACTCTGTGCACGTAACCAGGGTCCTGGTTAGGGCAATCTAACATCTCTGATATTGATTTTATATTGTGTATGGAATTGAGGAGACTGATCAGGAGCAACTTCAGAGTAAGGTTGGAGGAATCTTGGAAGAGATAGATGAAAAACCAGTGATCGAGAATTGTGGTAGAGTTGGAACAAAGAGAGAGGACTCTGTCAGACCAGCCAGATTCTCACTGAATAGTTCTGCCCACATACAGCAGATTCTGAAGAGCACACAGAAGCTACACGAAAAGGATGGGTATTATTATTATTATTATTTGAGACGGTAGGCTAACTAAAGCCTCCGTAATGCCCCCAACCATATGGATTTGGAGGACATATATGCACGACAATACCCTTCAAGAAACCTGGGTCGGCATGTTCCCATTCAGGTATGTGTACAATTTATAAGCGTACTCGCTTTAAGAGTACAATCTCTCCCCCTAGCATAGCTCTAAGGTAGAGGTCATGGTAGTTTGAAGAAGTCAGCCGACCCTGTAGTGACTTGCTAGAAGTTAACAGTGTGTCATGAAGGATGGGTATAGATCGATCTACATCTGCCCTGATCGGTCTCTGGATGAGCAAAGAGCTTACAAGAAGCTCATTGAGGAATTGAAACTGAAGAGATCAAAGGAACTCGAGAAAGTTCATGAGATCAGGAACAATAAGATTGTCAGTTTCAGTAGAGACAGTGCGCCAGAAGCATCTGGAAAGACTTGAGAATTTCACATTTCACAATTCACTTTGATTATATTTGTAAGGGGCCAAGTTTTAGCGTGTGAAGCTTGCTTCACATTAACACTTTTTGGTATCCCATTTGTCCTACGTTGTAGGACCTATTTTGCACATGCAAGCGCGCGTGTTCAGAGAACACGTTTGTGACTTTTCGAAGAAAAGGCGCGCGCGAACAAACAGGGACACATAGCATGTGGCAATATCCCGTCGAACTTTATTGATCATAGTGGGTTTTAGTAATCTTAGTAAAATGGCCACAGTCGGTTTAATCAACCAGGCCGGTGGCAGCCATGCTGAGCATGGAGACTATCCCTAGTACACTAGGCGAAGGGTGTGAACTCCTGGGTGGTTTTTTAGGCCACCCGACTGCCGGAGATATCCTGGGCTGAGAGTAGCCCACCCGTCCAGGACCTCACTGGACCAGTAAGCTACCAACGCCCCTGGCTTCAAACAGACTGCAAAGCAAGTCAATGCTTGCCTGCAGATTAAGTCAGAGATCAGCCGGAGGTGGCTATGTACCACCTCCCTTCGTCTGACTGAGCCACAGGGAGGTCTGACCCAACCAGACTGTGTAAATAATATTCCCATTGATTGGGGTTATGCTGGGATCAATGGGCAAAGCCCAGCTATGGGGTACTACCTGGAAAAGAAGAGAGGGAACTGATTGTTAGTTTTGGTGCTGTTTTTGGTGTTGTATTATTGTTCATTAATCATAGTAATATTAAATGCTAAATCAGATTTATTGGGAGGGGACATCCTTTCGAAATGGGCTGCAGTTTATTGTATTTATTTCTATGGGTCTAGATGTACAGAAATTTGTTACTTGACAGAAGTGGTGAGGTAATGAGACTTAGCTGGTTTGAAGTACGGAGTACCCAGCAGGTGAGGGTGATGAAAGTGGGAGATATAACGAAATAAAATGTTTTTGAATTAAAAAGAAATCTTTCTTCAAGACATCAATCTGCAAGACTTTTCTCCAACTCCGTACTTGAACACCAACATGATCCCTTTCGGTAATCCAATGAGGAGAGCAGTAGGATCCAAGTGAGTCACACCAAGATGAGTGGTGTGTAGGCATCTTCAGTCCAATACCTACCTCAGCTTTTGGGGTGTTTAAATTGCGAGAGCTTTTTATGAGGTAGGCCCCCCAGCAGTCACTCCCTGGTACCAGGGTATAGCACTGCCAAGTGCAGTGACCACCTGCCTGAATGAAACTGAAACTTGCTCTTTGGTCTTTGTTTGTACTCCAAGCATCAAGAAATTAAGCAAAACACTTAGTGAAGAGAAGTAGAGGACCGGTGGATGGATCCAGGTTATTTGTGTCCTTTTACGTTGCACATTAATAAAATTAATGAGAAGTGGCATGCATCCTGATCCAATACTTCATCTTGAGAGATACTTCTCCTGAAAATCAGGGTTAAAACATTTTTGAATTAAAAGAAATCTTTCTTCAAGACATCAATCTGCAAGACTTTTCTCCAACTCCGTACTTGAACACCAACATGATCCCTTTCGGTAATCCAATGTGGAGAGCAGCAGGATCCAAGTGAGTCACACCAAGATGAGTGGTGTGCAGGCATCTTCAGTCCAATACCTACCTCAGCTTTCGGGGTGTTTAAATTGCGAGAGCTTTTTTATGAGGTAGGCCCCAGCAGTCACCCCCTGGTACCAGGGTATAGCACCGTCAAGTGCAGTGACCACCTGCCTGAATGAAACTGAAACATGCTCTTTGGTCTTTGTTTGTACTCCAAGCATCAAGAAATTAAGCAAAACACTTAGTGAAGAGAAGTAGAGGGCCGGTGGATGGATCCGGGTTAATTGTGTCCTTTTACGTTGCACATTAATAAAATTAATGAGAAGTGGCATGCATCCTGATCCAATACTTCATCTTGAGAGATACTTCTCCTGAAAATCAGGGTAAAAACATTTTTGAATTAAAAAGAAATCTTTCTTCAAGACATCAATCTGCAAGACTTTTCTCCAACTCCGTACTTGAACACCAACATGATCCCTTTCGGTAATCCAATGTGGAGAGCAGCAGGATCCAAGTGAGTCACACCAAGATGAGTGGTGTGCAGGCATCTTCAGTCCAATACCTACCTCAGCTTTCGGGGTGTTTAAATTGCGAGAGCTTTTTATGAGGTAGGCCCCCCAGCAGTCACCCCCTGGTACCAGGGTATAGCACCGTCAATAAAATGTTGTTTACTTATTGGATATAATATGGGAGAGTTGGACAGTGGGCTAATTTTTTAGCAGTAAGAGGGTTGATAATGCAGGGGTCACCAATGCAACTGCTGATCCAGAATGAAACAAAATTTATCTCATGATGGTGCTGAGGAACCTTGGAGGGATCTGAACTTTAACAAGTTGTATGAGGAGAAAATTTTTATCAGGGCTTCTTGATTGGCCTTTGATAGTTTCATGGAGGAAGCCATGTTGGATTTTTGTAGTACAAAGTGGGTTATGACTACTAGGATGTGCCAATGTTGTTACAGTATATAATATGTATGTATGGGTTGATCATTCCCTTTGAGGACAGTCTTCAAGTAGTGTACCTGAATTATAATGAATTAAGTAAAAAGATAGAAGAATAGTATAGATATAGAAAGAGGGGGCTAGGGCGGTTATAATGTAAAATCAAAAGTTAATATACCGTGAGGGGCTGGATAGTGAAGTTATGATACTTAGCTGGTGAGTGGTACTAGAGAGTACCCAGCAGGTGGAAGGTGTGGATGATACCAACTGCACGGGGAAGTGCAGTTGGCACACTCGGGAGGGGGAGGTGCGTGAGGCCCCAACTGGAAAGAACCAGGTCCCTGCCCCCCATAGTGGGTTTTTGGGAATTTATTTTCAATACCATTCATCATTGTTGTTCAATATAGTTTGAAAGATAAGATAAGATAATATTTTTGACATAACATCAACTCAAATATTCAAACTAATTTCACCATATTATATCACTATATTAAGCACCCTTATGTCGAGGTACCCACAATAAATTACTAATGCCTTGCATTCATGTGCGGCTACATTGCAAATAATTTGATAAAAATAACTTAACAACAGATTATGAACAATAATAGCAAAGTATTAAATAGAAACTGTTAGTCATAACAAGATTAGAAACATAATTCATGGTAATAAGTTAATGAAATTAAAAAAATGTTAACAAATAACATTGCAGTAACAGCACTGGATTAAAAGTATCCGGATTGAAATAAGATTAACATAATATTTAAAAAGTATTAGTCTAAACTGGTTCTTTTGTTTTATAGATGTTAATACCTTTTTTCTTAGCTACATAAGGATTTTCGATCAGATATTCATTGAACTTTTTCTTATTATCCATGTAATTACCTCCTTCTATTTTATCAATGATTAAGTTTGAAACATCCCAAAAGTTATGGTCAGAGCTCTCTTTACAATCATGAAAAGTTTTATATAAAAAATAACTAGTCTTTATGTGAGAGTCGAGGCGGATGAACCTACCATCTAATATGATGATCTCACAATCTCACTGGACTATGGATATGAATTGGGGTAAATAATAATAATATAATGGTTGCTAAACACGTATATCCCTGTTTGGCTTGCACTTGCTAAACACGTATATCCCTGTCTGCGTTGCGCGGCGCGCGTCCCGTAGGGAAGCGCCGCGCGCGTACACACACCTATGCGGGCTTAGGAAGGCTTGCACGGCCACGGCGCGCTTCCCCAGCAGGGAAGCGCTTAGTGCGCGGCGCATGCCGCATACACACACTTATGCGGGCTTAAGAAATTTTTCGTATCTTAAACCTTACCACAGGTCTGACAAAACCTTCCCCTAACCATAACCAGGGGAGCAAGGCGCGGCGCGCGCGCGTAAAACTAGGGATCTGGTTAGAGCAAGACAAAACCATAACCACTGTCTTTGAATGCGCGCGCACTGTCTTAGAGTGCGCGCGCACTGTCGTAGAGTGCGCGCACACTGTCTTCGATCTGAGTGCGCGCACACTGTCTTAGAGTGTGCGCGCAATGTCTTAGAATGCGCGCACACTGTCTCAGTGTGCGCGCGCATAGTCTCAAGGTGCGCGTGCACTGTCTTAGAGTGCGCGCGCACTGTCTAAGTGTGCCCGCACTGTCTCAGAGTGCTCGCGCACTGTCTCAAAGTGCGCGCACACTGTCTCAGAGTACGCGCGCACTGACTCAAAGTGCGCGTGCACTGTCTCAGAGTGCGCGCGCACTGTCTCAAGGTGCGCGCGCACTGTCTCAGAGTGCGCGCGCACTGTCTCAGAGTGCGCGCACTGTCTCAGAGTGCGCGCGCACTGTCTCAGAGTGCGCGCGCACTGTCTTAGAGCTCGCGCACTGTCTCAGGGTGCACGCGCACTGTCTCAGAGTGCGCGCGCACTGTCTCAAGGTGCGCGCGCACTGTCTCAAAGTGCGCGTACACTGTCTCAGAGTGCGCGCGCACTGTCTAAGAGTGCGCGCGCACTGTCTCAGAGTGCGTAGGCACTGTCTTAGAGTGCGCGCGCACTGTCTCAGAGTGCGCGCGCACTGTCTTAGAATGCGCGCGCACTGTCTAAGAGTGCGCGTGCACTGTCTAAGAGTGCGCGTGCACTGTCTAAGAGTGCGCGTGCACTGTCTAAGAGTGCGCGTGCACTGTCTAAGAGTGCGCGTGCACTGTCTATGAGTGCGCGTGCACTGTCTAAGAGTGCGCGTGCACTGTCTAAGAGTGCGCGTGCACTGTCTAAGAGTGCGCGTGCACTGTCTAAGAGTGCGCGTGCACTGTCTAAGAGTGCGCGTGCACTGTCTAAGAGTGCGCGTGCACTGCATTAGAATGAGCTTGCATGTATAGCACTAAATACATGTTTACTGATCTTCAATAATTGCCATTCTTAGAATATGTATGTACTGATACAAAAAATTTCAGTAACAGCTGCAATTCAAATAAATATGCATTTTCAAAACAATAATCGTTAACTCCTTCCAATACGAAATACTCGCGGTCAAGATGATTTTATGAATTGAAACTAAAAATACCCGACTGTTGAATTCCATATCCATAATCTATAACTTATGCATCAAAGACATTACAATTGTCACTCATAATCTTGGCAGCATTGTGGATCAGAATGTGGTGCTGTCACCAAACAATGCTATTTGTAATACTATGGTTCAATGATTGTGAGCTGTGATATTTCATGATGATAAAAATGATCAGTAAAAACTAAAATCGTTATCAATATCTTTGAAGAGTTTCACTACACGGTTGAGTATACCAGCTGTGCCATTCACAATATCACATAGCCCGCATGATCATTTGGAAAGTTTTCTGATATAGGTCTGACTAGGTTTCTTCTGCTGACGGCGTCGACAAACCTGAAAAAACATGCGAGTAAAGATGAACATTAAGATTTTTATAAGGTTTGATCTCTACCCTCTCACCCACACGATGTAAGCAAATTAAATTCTTATAAAATAGTAAAGTTAAACGTCACCCGACGCACAATCCAGTTTCCTGACGTCACCAAATGACTGTGCAGATAAACATAATATAGTATAAGTAACCATAATAATACAACTTTTAACTTATATACGAGTCGACCGGAGTAAAGCGGTCGCAATAACCAACGTTTTCTGGATGTACAATGAAATATGAGAAAAACAAGCAAAATTAAAACTGAGTTCACGTCGATCAAACTACCCATACCGTGAAAAATAATTCATAGAAGCATAGATGGATTCTTTCGAAAGTTTAACTTTTAATGTTATACAATTATACTTCGCGCAAATAAAATATTAATATAATTACGAAAACCCTCCCTACAAACACGAACACACAAAACTTGGCGTCGACAAACATATTTTCATAACATCATAAGACCAGCTATCCTTGGCTACGTCACAAGACATATTAAAGGAGTTCCCCGTGGAGACAAAATGTTCGTCTGTCTGACTCGTATCAATCCCGTGGTTACACGTTATCGTGCACTGGACCTGGAGGAATTTATACTTGGAATTTTCCGTTGAGGCCTTTCTTTCAGTTCTGAAGAAAAGCCTGGAGGAAACTATGAACAGAGTTTCCTGCAAAGGGATAGCGCAAGGCTTAATCTGGGCAAAAATTTTGCGATCAAATTATCAATTTGCGCCTATTATCGCTCTAAAAAAGCCTCAAAAATGACGCAAATAAGCGCAAAGGAAATACAAATTAAACCATCCATTACAAGTGCATTACCTCGGTTTTGGTTCGTGATCGTACTGATTTACAGTCTGCTGTTCCTTCCAAGGGAATAACGTCTGTTACCGAACAATAACTCTTGTAGTGGTCTGCCATTATCACTGCAAATGAAATATTGTGTTAAAATGTGGGATTGTGGGCATGAAATCTAAGATGAGGCATTGTTTTCTGATGGATTCATTTGGACATAAAAATATCATAATTTCACATAGCAATAATTGGTTAATGATGGTGCTTTGAGTACAAGATTTTATGTTGTTGGTAGCCCACTCAGCTAATAGATATTATTGTCGCACGGGGAGCAGGTCGAGTGCGACAACACCAAATAATCTATCGGAAATAATAATCACGGACATTACAGTCACACTGAACACCTCAGCGTGACGGTGAATATTTATGTCCGTGAAGATTTAGGTCCGTGAAACTAAAGCCCGTGATAATTATGTCCGACTATCTTATACTATCTATGTTATAGAAATTGTTGCACGGGGAGCAGGTCGAGTGCGACATTATCAAACAAAGTAACAAACTGACAATCTGAGTGCGACAATACCAAACAAACTGACAATCTGAGCGCGACAATACCAAACAAACTGACAGTGACAATCTGAGTGCGACAATACCAAACAAACTGACAATCTGAGTGGCGAGTGCGACAATAACAAATTATCTGTCCAGGTACCTGAAGACCAGACAGAGTGGGTCATGGCGAAGAAGAAGATGGCGAGGAGGCAGAGGATTGTGACGATGATGGAAAACAGCTGACACCGCCTCTCTGTCTTGGCGTCCCGCGGAACTCTGAAATTTGAGGAGTGTTAGGATGGAATGAGAATAACAGCTTATATCCTTACACTTACAGAATGATATGCAATGTTCGAAGTTAGGGTTAATTTACTTCCTGTTAGGGAGCACTAGATGGATATTTCCCATCCTTAGCGCGTAACACTCGGAAATTTGGACTTGGAGGGTCATGTTGCAGGCTGGAAAAAGTGCGCGGAATAAAGTGCACGCGGTGGAGAGTAGGGTAAAATCCTTCTAGGGAGCATTTTCTCAGGAGCCCTAAATGGCATTGATCGTTCCAGAGGCTGAAACTTGGGTAAATTTACCTCAATTTAAATTCTTTACTTTTAGAAACTGAGTGGATCACATTCTACTTGACTAAATGAGTGGCACACATTCTACTTGACTAACTGAGTGGCTCACATTCTACTTGACTAACTGAGTGGCTCACATTCTACTTGACTAACTGAATGGCTCACATTCTACTTGACTCACTGAGTGGCTCACATTCTACTTGACTAACTGAGTGGCTCACATTCTATTTGACTTACTGAGTGGCCCACATTCTACATGACTCACTGAGTGGCTCACATTCTACTTGAATAACTGAGTGGATCACATTCTACTTGACTAACTGAGTGGATCACATTCTACTTGACTAAATGAGTGGCACACATTCTACTTGACTAAATGAGTGGCACACATTCTACTTGACTAACTGAGTGGCTCACATTCTACTTGACTAACTGAGTGGCTCACATTCTACTTGACTCACTGAGTGGCTCACATTCTACTTGACTAACTGAGTGGCTCACATTCTACTTGACTAACTGAGTGGCCCACATTCTACATGACTCACTGAGTGGCTCACATTCTACTTGACTCACTGAGTGGCTCACATTCTACATGACTCACTGAGTGGCTCACATTCTACTTGACTAACTGAATGGCTCACATTCTACTTGACTAACTGAGTGGCCAAAATTCTACTTGACTAACTGAGTGGCTCACATTCTACTTGCCTAACTGAGTGGCACACATTCTACTTGACTAACTGAGCGGCTCACATTCTACTTGACTAACTGAGTGGCTCACATTCTACTTGCCTAACTGAGTGGCTCACATTCTACTTGACTAACTGAGTGGCTCACATTCTACTTGACTAACTGAGTGGCTCACATTCTACTTGACTAACTGAGTGGCTCACATTCTACTTGACTAACTGAGTGGCTCACATTCTACTTGACTAAATGAGTGGATCGCATTCTACTTGACGAACTGAGTGGCTCACATTCTGTGTCTAAGCTGAATATCATTCACCCCAGATGACAGCCTCTCGTGCATCTCCCGATACCGCTCATATCTCAGTTCCTTGCTCTTATTAATATCTTTCTTCATATTCTCCAACTCCGACTTGTTCTTCTGGTTTTCCGATTTCATCCTCATGTATTCTTTGTACGACATGGGTGTGGAGTGTTGTCGGAGAGCCAGGCCTCGGTCCTCTAGCAGTCTCAAGGAAGGGTTTCGGCCAACCTGGGTGCTGAACGCCCGCGGCCGGCTTTCCCCTCCGACGGAGAGACGAGACTTAGTCGAGGCGGTGCGTTGGAACTTCAGGGACATGTTGTGAGCGTTATTGCAGATGGGGGTTATCAGTTCTCAGAGTTATGGAACTGGTCTAAAAACGTTGAGAGCAATTCAATGTAACTGCAAATAACACTGTCGCACGTTGCTATGACTCGAGTTAAAAAGTAATTAACTCTGTCAAAAGTGTTCGTTGAGCCGGAGCAGGAAGCGAATAGAATTGAGCATTTCATTATCTCTTAATTGGTTAATGAGGATTTATTGACAGTCAATAGTGCAAAATTGCGCGTCAAGTTACAACTTATCCGTTGTGATTTGAGCGTCCAATATTGAGCCGGTTCCGATATCTTGAATAAGTCAAGAACCTAGAAAACATAACATTGAAACAGGAAATAATTGACATGATATCATGTCAATTATTTCCTATTTCAATATGATGAAAGCCCTGATCCTATCAGTTCTGTCAGCAGGGGTTATACCACACTCTGACAGCCTGCGTCCTGGGGAGGTACGGGATTCGTTCCCATCCACAGTAGCCCTGGTAACAGAAACCCCCCAGCAGGAAGTCCTGTACTGGGGACTCTATTTGGATCTTTTGCAGATACATCCCCCTGTTTCAGTAGTAGACTGTCAGCAGAGGTACAGTGTACACCACACTCAGAGGTTCACCACACTCAGAGGTACACCACACTCAGAGGTACACCACACTCCGAGTGTTGTATACCCCTGCTGAAACTGCAACAATGTGCAGACAGCCCCGCGTACCGGTACACCACTGACAGCCCTTGTCAGGCGTTGCCTGACCCCCTCGCGCGCATCAGACAAGACAGCCCCGCGTACCGGTTCTCGGCCTCCAGGTCGTCCTCGGCCATGTTCTTCTTGGCGGCCCGGTGCTCCTGATACCGCTTCTCCTCCGCCGGCAGCAGGATCCGCCGGCCCTGCGCTATCGACGCCTTCTTACGCCACTGGGCCGCGAACTTCCGCGTGGCTTTGTTGTAGACGGAGCTGGAGGGGGCGGCGTCTGTGGGGGCGCTGCTGGTTGAGGGGAGGCTGAGGGTCGTGCTGACCCGGGATTTACGGGACGTGGACAACTTCCGCATGGCTGGAAACCGGGGGATTTAGATGGGACGATCCTTTGTCAGAAATAACTGGTATAAGGAACTATTTGCAGTTATAAGAAAGTACGCAAAGTCTGACAAACTCGCAACATAAATCGTAAATATTCAAATCTATGCGTTCTGAATAACACATCAGAAAGAATCAAATACCAAACAAAGACCTCCCAAGTCTGAGGGAATCGAAATGACTTTACATAAAATATCTGAGATGTTTTATAGTCTGATTACTTAGCAGCAGGTGAGGACTAGAAAAGCTGAAGCGAGCTTCCTAAAGAGGTTTCAGGCACGTATGAAGGAAACCGTACATAATATGCTACACTGTGTACAAGTCTTGTGCAACTCCTATAAGATGGTGCGAGTGATGTCATTATCAGGGTTTAAGGTAGGGAGTTGAATACGTCGAGCTGTCCATTCTTGAAATGAACGACGTTTTTCGTTAAAAATATAAACATGTATTATATTGGTGCTTGTCATCATTAATTGGTGCTGTCAGCGCTAAGCCTCCAGCACAATTGCTTCCATAACTGCAGTATGAGGTGGAGGAGGACGGAGGTCGATGGCGGAGTCACTTACAAAATGACACAGCAGTGCGCAATTAGAATGACTTGTAGAATATAAGAATGACTTGTGGACAATCAAAGAGACTTGTGGACAATCAAAGTGACTTGCAGACAATCAAAATGACCAGTGGACTATTAAAATGACTTGTGGACTATTCAAAATGACTAGCGGACTCATTAAGTTGGTCATGAGAAAATGAAAAGATTGTCAGATTGATTTGTATATGAAATGTAGCTTTGGTTGTAGATGGACTCTGGTAGAAGAAAGGAAGCTTGTGTATCGATCATTGTTTAATTTCAATGCGGTGTGATATTCAATTTTCAAACGCAAATACTGTTAGTAGAATCAATTATGTCATTTTCATGAATCTGCATGAAATAATGCAAAAAATAAATAGAAGCATAGATTGAAACGATTTAGTTGGAAAATGAACAAGACGCATAACCACGAGGTGTTAAATCTTAATAACAGGTAACTCAACTATGTGCGTTATTCCCCAGGCTACTTTTGTACTTTGGTATGCTGCTTCGTGCTTTTGACTTGTCATCATCTATTCTTGCAACACTCCAAACTTTGTTACTCCAGCTTAGTTACCGAAAGCAGTTTTTACCAAATGTGATGAAAACATTGCCAGTTGCCACACTTAATCTCGTTTTATGGGTGTTTCATCCATTTATCCAATGTCTGAAGAGAGCAAAGGAAAAGGCTCGCACTTTCCTGGCACGAATGGAAGTCTTGAGACTTGAGAGGGATACACTATATAGAGAGGCGTGACATACTTTTAAATAAACGGAGTTTAAATTCTCCGGTAACCCACACAAGAATCTCACTGGTACTTGACCTGGAAATGTTTTATATCTGTCAGGCGGGGAAGGTGCTGAAGGTGTCAGCACACTGCACAACATCTTATTATCTTTTGCCGGGTTTCATTGAAACATTTGCCGTGTTAAGTCGGCAACTCTCTTAAAGGCTGCATAAATATATTCAAGAAACCATATGATTTTGCCAAAAATCAAGGCAAGTTTAGCATTCATGATTCGGGCAAATCATGAATCAAAACCAGTCACATACTTGCCATTGGCGGAGGCCGGAGGGGAACGGGTATACTTTGTGGCAAATTCATGCTATTGTGAGTCAAAATCTTTCATGAAATTGGCAACTCAGTGCCCATGATATAATGTGCCGAAAAGCATGGGAAATATGATAATTGAAGAATTTGTAACATAATATATTTGACCGAGTTACCCAACCTGAAAAACTCAGGCAAGGCCACGACACGTACCTATTCAAGTATTCAGGAAATACTCTACATTCTTCCTCCGTAAAATTATTATATGTCACGAGTTGGAGAAATGAGAATCTTTATAAAGTTTCCAAGTCGTACATATTCTACTGTTAAATTAGTATATCACGTACGTACACATGTTGGTCGTGTGGAAATGAGGTGTTCTTCGGAACTCGCAAATTCAACATGGCCTGCAGCAATTATGGGACGAATAAACGTAGCCAATTTTGCTCTACCTATAAATGCTTAAATGCAACCTTTTCTCTTGGTGGTATAATTTTTTATGTCCAATTTATTCGTCAAATTATACAAAAGTCGGGGAAAGTGGAAATGGAATCTTTACAATAAATACAAGTATATTAACCCATTTTTCATGACAGGCGTTGGTGATGCTAGGGCTCTGTTTTAGTAGACTTCCTTCCGACTGCAAAGACTCCACGAGCAATCCAGATGTGCTCAAAACGAGGCAATTATTACGAGCTGATGCTGCTATATGTTTGTAATATGACAAAGTATTATTTGATATAAACATGCACAAAATTTGTAACAAAAATGGAGGCATGTTGCATTGTCACTTACTATTTGTAACCATGAGTGGCAAATTATAGTATGACAATGGCAAATTATCTTGCGACACTTCAAATTATAAGAAACAAAGCGGCCAAATAAATTTTCGCCCAGATTTCATGCCTTCACGGTATGCAGCAAACATCCACGTGCAATCAAGAATTTTAGTAATTTCTATTTCCAGCGCACTCCATTGGAAATAAAGAAGGATTAAATTAATATAAGCTCATTCTAATGAACAATAGACGGTTACAAAACAAAAAAGATGAGTAGAAAAAGAACTCATTAAACCATTTTAGAAAATTACGCTTGTATTATTATGCAGCATTTTATAGCGCATAATTGTTATGTTGTTTATGTATTTTAATAAGTTTCTATACACAGACACCAAGATGAAAGTGTAGATTGTACACAAGGAATAAGCATATTGCAGTGGTAATACGTAATCGGAATTGTGATCAATTCAAGAACAAGCATTTTGCATCATCAGAAAGATGGAATGAAATCAGTGCGCTGACGATATTTCCTTTGTATCCATATTAGCAATTACAAGCTCGCCTCATAATATCACATGGATGCAATTCAGTCATTGTTCATTCTCCCTCTAACAAAAAATCGCAAAGACGATAACATGAACAGAGAACACAACATGTTAACCAGATGAAACAACATCGCTTTTAGGATCTAAATTGGTGAGTTGATGTTTTTCATTGCACTTAATAACATCATGCGAAAAGAAAGAAAGTGCATGTTTACGTTCACGGTTGGAATGAAAATTCAGTTGCATTCTCCCATTCTTTTACTCTCTTGGTTCGTAGCAAGCTAAATAACAGCTTACCTTTCTACTGGGGTCAGCTATCATTTTGAAGCACTCGTTGGCAACTTGAGATGAGATCTCAGCCAGGTCAGAGGACTCACTTTGTGAGGTCGAGGAACACCCAAAATCCTTGTCAAACAAACACTGGAACAGCAATAAGTCATGATCAAACTATCAAAGAAACACTGAAACGGCAATAAGTGACTGACGCTTAGGTGATTGTAAAAAGATCGCAGATTACACAGCAAAAAGAATCATGTAGATAAGAAATCCCAGAAATGTTTGAATAAAAAGCTCGGACTGACCAGGCCCATTATGTCTGAGGATATCTTCTGGACTAGTTTCAGTACATCGTGCACGTCTATAACCCTGTGGTTTCCCCTGTCAGGCAGGGGTGTTGCCACAGAAGGAAGGAGGCCCTCAGAGAGATTATCCAGGGCTCGGTCTAGGACCTGCAGCAGCCTGCCCTCGTAATCTGCAACCGTCCTGCGGATTGCTTAGTTATTTGACTGAGGACTGTTGGTAATCCATTATTTCTTGAAGAATGAAAGCCTGGAGTTTATCAAGCGATATCAACATTCAATTTCTCTAGTGAAAAGTTCAACTCTGTAGACTTTAACCTGGTATTCAGGAACTTTTTAAGAATAGTTTTCTTGATTCGCCAAGCCTCGTTGTACGGGGTTAATAGCATTCCATTGTCACCCAGAATCCTGGAAGAGTTTTTAGCTTTTAATTTAAGGCAGTTATGGTATGTTACATTCATCCTAAGAGCACATGATACACACCAGCATGAAAGAAAATTGCTCCCAAATGAACCCCAAAATCAACTCCCAAATCTGAATGATAAGTT
Organism: Beroe forskalii; assembly: GCA_011033025.1. NCBI lineage: Eukaryota > Metazoa > Ctenophora > Nuda > Beroida > Beroidae > Beroe > Beroe forskalii. Next base: position 156,183 of record WFMF01000328.1, read on the forward strand.
GCCGTTACCTGTGACCCATGTAAAACTTCAGCGAGTCTTTGAAAATGAATCTGGTGTTGCCAATGTCATGCAGCACCTGAAGAAATACCTAATCAAGTTGAATTCTGGCAGAAATTACAAATCCGTGCAAAAATCATTAGTAAAATCGAAAGAACTATATTTGAAATAAGGATCATTCATTCATTTCAAGTCCTTATCCCCCTTTCTAACGTTACCTTTCCCCTTCCTTGGGAGTGTCCCCTACCTTTACAGTGTCTCCCTACCTTGGAGTGACCCCTACATCGAGAGTGTCCCCTTACCTTTTGAGTGTCCCCTACCTTTAGAGTGTCCCCCTACCTCGAGAATTCCCCCCACCTTTTGAGTGTCCCCTACCTTTAGAGTGTCCCCCTTACCTTGAGAGTGTCCCCCTACCTTGACAGTGTCCCCCTACCTTTAGAGTGTCCCTCTATCTTGATAGTGTCCCCCTAACTTGACAGTGTCCCCCTACCTTTAGAGTGTCCCTCTATCTTGAGAGTGTCCCCCTACCTTTAGATTGTCCCCCCTACCTTGAGAGTGTCCCCCTACCTTAAGATTGTCCCCCGTGCCTTGAGAGTGTCCCTACCTTGAGATTGTCCCCCTACCTTGAGATTGTCCCCCTACCTTGAGTGTGTCCTCCCCGTATACAATAGGTATGACATGTTTGTGGTAGTGTCTGTACTGGAAGAGAGGTCCGTACTCCTTGCTCCACTCCAACCACACGTCGAACATGATGCCGTACCGGTCTGAGGATCTCAGCACCTCCTTAAAGAACTCTCCGTGCCCTGAGATGATCCTGCGGTGTGATGCGTTTAGTGGCTTTTAAAAGTTTTGATAATTGCTGATGATAAATTGACTCAAAACTTCCATTCAATTATTTAACTCGATAAAGAATAAGCAATAGAACGTTATCAACTCACCATTCTAATGCCAGATAATGGCGTCATCAACTCACCATTTTATGAAATGATAATGACGTCATCAACTCACCATTTTATGACATGATAATGACGTCATCAACTCACCCACCACTAATCTCTAACCAACTAACCTATGACAAGGTAGCCCGGGGAAAGTCATCAACTCACCATTCTAAAGCGTGATTATAACGTCATCAACTCCCCCACCACTAACCTCTTGTTTCTAACCAACTAACCTATGACAAGGTGGCCCGGGGAGGTGCGACAGTTTCCTGGCTTCTAATAGGAAGGGGACTAGCATTCTAACAAAGGTACACAGGACACAGAGCAGTGCTAGTAGAGGGATAGTGTACCATCCTGCGAGGGGGGATGAGGGGTGGTGAGGGGCTGGGGTGAGGGTAAAATGAGGGGTGAGGGGTAAGATAAGGCGTGAGTGGGTCATTAGATTTTTACTTGTTTACTTTAGAAGATTTGATTAAAATCATGAATATGTCGATCAATATCCCAAACTTTTTCTGGCAGAAGTTGTATGAGAAGTCGTGGCCAATAAGATCAATAGGAAGGCTGCTGCAGTTGAAAAGCTGTGACCATTCAAAAAGTTGTAAAGTTTACAAAGTCAAAAGAAGACTCACCCAACATGTAAGAGATGCACCATGCTACCATGAATATTACCAGAACTACTTGCAGTCGACAATCTGATTGGGACTTCTCTGGGAGTCAGGAAAACTTCTTCATTTACTTTTTGACCCTGACGAAGCAATCAATGAATGTTGAATAAAGTGTGATGTACTTTTTCGTTCTTAAACAATGCCTGGAAAATGAACCAGAATTTTCTATATCTTGGCAAAACTTTTCTATCAAAAAATTCAAACCGTCCTATTTCAAGACGCCCAGTGCCCACGGGAAACATCTAACGTCCCTTTCAAGCCGAGTGAAAATGTATACTGTATAGTGTAAAGTGTACACTTCTACAATCTACACAGTACTACTTTGTCGGAGAAACAAACAGATTGTAAAATAAATTCATGTGCGACAGAACACTTCGACATAGTGCGATCGTACGATTGTGCTAGGGAAATATATTCGAGACAATAGGCCTTGGTTATTCCCATTTGTCCGGTTGCAGTGCACACTGCTGAGCTGCTAAGTCTGAAGTGTTGATTATAATCTTTTCATCGAATAAAGAGATCAGGGAAATTCTGCAATCAGCACTCGACAATGAAAGAATGGGCGTGTATTATTTGCAGTTCATATGGATTATGTGATATAGTAAATGCTCTGAACTCCAATATTATTGGTGTGCCACTACCTACATTGTTGCACAGGAATTTGCAGTCTTATGGAGGCTTGGATCATCATTCGTCATTGTTGCGACAAGTTGAAGTGTTCAAGAATTTGAAATTGGTGAACTATAACATCAGTGCTTCAGGGATCAAAACGACATAAGCGAATGTTTTCAAGATCCCGCAAGGGTGGAACAGTAGATTGGATATGATTATTGATTGGAGTGGTACAGTAGATTGGATATATTATTAATTGGAGTGGATACCTACGATCACGTTACGCAGAACAAGAAGCTACATTTCAAGTACTCAAGAACTACTGATATGACTACAACGATTGGGGACGATCACCAACTACAAACCCAGGTGAGACACAAGTCCCTTTAAATACTCAAATTAAGGTGCGTCTCTTTCAATTTACAAGCTGATCCTTTTTCACATTATCAAATACAATATACATTTTCACTTAGCATGTTCTAGTTTTACGGTAACATAAAACATTCTTGTTGGTTTCAGCATTCAGGCCTAGAGGCCCAATTAATGTCTTTTCACTTTTAAGCTTATTTTTCAATTAATGCCTACTCGCTTTTACGCTTGTTTTTCAATTAATAACTTCTCACTTTCGCACCTTGTCTAACATTTCAATGCATATACCCGATATCGGTTGTCGTTTAACAACCCATTAGAACCTCCAGCTATGAAACCAGAAACTATGGCTCCTGGTCAAGTGTAATGAAAAACACAGAAAAGAATAAAACCATCGTCCAGTGGAGAAAGATACAAAAGCAATTTACAAGCACTGTTAGTCAGTGCGGATCTCACAATACTTTTTAAATTTTCTATTTCCCAAAATTACAAAGAGGCGGCAATGGAGGAACTACCAGGAAAATACAGTGATTTCGTAAACATGATGCGGAATTTAACAAAACCGTGACAGGGTTCCCTGGACTGGTCAGTATTTACTAAAGTTACTACTTACAGCACGTGCAGTGCTCTACACGACCTTATAAGCCCGGGATAGCCCAGTAGCCCATTGTAGGCACCGGGCCTTTGTTCGCTGGACAATGGCTGCAGCAGTTAATCAAATTACTACAATGCGCGAGCAGCACGCTATATATTACGAATCAGGAAATTAATATATCGCGATACATATGCTGGTCTGTGATGAGTCAGGATAGCCCGTTTAGCATCACCAGCTCACCAGTCAAAGCCCTGATGATGGGTTCACTTTCAACTGGCTATTGTGCGTGTGCCTCCTGCAATACGGTTTTGACTTTTGAGAATGGCGCATATTATGGCGTGCCATGTTCTGCTGTTTTGGCTGGGGCGTGGCACGTTTTACGTGTCACCCTACGTAATGCAACGTCACATGACCAGGGCGGGGCTGGATCAATTTTATGTAACAAGTTCTGTTACACCAAAAATAGGTGCTCCAACACCATCAAATTATAACTTGTATACTTTGATCAATGATAAAGTAACGATTACCAAAATACTTGTCAATAGTGCCTTCAATAGTAACTCAATAGTTAATCAAAATTTTGTTAATAATTAGTGGATATTTAGTCCATTGTTAGTTCATTGTTAGTTAATAGAAAGTCGATAGTTAGGGAATAGTAATATTCAATGGCGAGTCTCTTACCGAACTTGATGCGATAACATCATTGAGCTATGAAGTGTCATCTTGGGAATAGAGTTATGTATCTGAGATAAGAGAACTTCTTCTTCTCTTCCCCGCTTCCAACAGCATCTTGGTAATTCGGATATCTGCAAGTAAAACGAAGTGATTTTCTGATACTTAATCTTTTTTGATACCTAATCTATATAATGCGACACAATGATTGACCACATGAAGCCGAAAATAAATATTTTCTAACATGGAACGGACAAATCCTGATTCACAGTCCACTCAGCATGGCACAATGACAACCACTTCAGCTCTACCTTGGCCTACACCAGTTCAGTGATGTGGTGAAATGTCAAATGACTGAGGTGAGTGAATTACAAAAGTTGTACAAAAGTCGAAATTACATCATTGATTGCAGCATCACATTATGTATCATGAAAAAGATTTATGAATTTGAAATTAATTTCGATCATGACAGAACGTCATGGAATACACATTAAATTGGTATACAATAATTCATTTCAAGATTGTATTTGTGAAGGTTACAACATGGATCTATAATGAGTATATTCATAAGCAAAATTAGACAAGCAGTCGTGTGCCAATTTAAAACTTTCGCTCTAGCGAAATACGAACAAGTAGAAAAGAAGAAAATATAATTTTATCTTGTGTTTTGTGAAGTTGTTTGTGACTTACTGTTGTCTGCACTACAGCTTATTCTGCACCTTATAAAACATGATGCTTCCAGTTTTCAGGGCCCAAAAGTTTCATAGCTTTATAACGATTCCACGTCTTCTACTTGACCCTTCCCAGTGGTTAGATAAATAATCATTTCAGTAAAATTTCTATAATTTCAAAGAAATTTAAATTGGGTGCATATTGACTATCTCAGTCAAATTATGTATTACTTAGGGATGAAGAGATAAGATGTGAAGCCTAAAGTTTCGTGTACAGGTTCCAGCTAGAAACAGTCTTCATTAGATTTTAAATAATTCCCAGGGGAGGGTTCTTGACTCCCCATTATTATTCTGTCAAGATTCTAGTATTCGATAGTATTCCGGAATCCAGTACCCATGATAGGATGCACGAGACTTGTCAAGTCACTCTCATGTAACTCCTTTGCTGTATCCTAAACAGATGTTGACTTTGCAATCGGCGCTGATCGGCATCGATTGCAGAGTCAACATCAGCCGGAATTTTATATTTCTTTACGGGCATCTAGGAGCTTAGAAGATGAATTTCACACCTTATTACTTTATTAGAGCATTAACTTATTATTCCATGTATTAGTTGAATGCTCAGTGAAAATAAAGGATCAAATAATAATTTAAGTGTCTTAATCGCAAATTAACGAATGACCGTTTGTGTACTTTTGTACGCACTTTGAGATAACGTGTACCTTAACTCATGAGTAGGCGAAGACAATTCCAGGATTTTCATTCTTATTTTCGAGTAAAACAAAATGTACGAATGGTCATCATCATCAAGGGTCATCATTGCATATCAATTATTCCGTTTACGCATATAAATATCATATATAATACGTTTGTCAGAGAGCTCTATAACAAGTCCTTGCAGGCGATTCGTAGCCCTCCCAATACATGATATTTACGGAGCAAGTTGTTAGTTTCTCATATTCTTCGTACGCTTCGTGTTTGGAGTTGAATTTCACTTCTGTGTTTTGCGTTCTAGATTTCATCTTAGAATCTACAAAAAACGCATAGTAATCCAAATTAATTGATCGGCTGTGTACGCATGCATATTGTACTTTTGAAAGCTGCTGCTAGATCAAACGGTGTCATCTAATATTTAACTCGAATCTATTTCGTAATCAAATTTGAGACTGGCTCCATCATGTCTGCACTGAACACCACCATGGATGAGGCCGCTGGACAGAGAGGCTTCGGGGGCAGGAAGGGAACTTCCGTGAAGTGAGTCTTTCCCTGATCATGTATATCATCATGCTAAAATGAAATAGTGAAATAGGAAAAGGTAATTGCTTAAAAATAAAGAAATAATCATTGATTAAATGGATTTGGTATTGAGGTATTTGCAACTGGTTATGATTCTCATTTCGGCGGTATTTCCCAGGATAACTCACAGTCCAGGTGGAGACTGCTCTTTCAACATATTCCAGCCTGACGGACCCGAGCCACAGGTCACTAAACCCGCAGTCTCAGATACTCAGGTAATTAACAAAGGCAGAGAAGTGGAAGAAAATAGCTGCTATCATTTAGAATGGCTTGTATCATTTAGGAAATAGCTGCAATCATTTAGAAAATTCTGGGAAAAGAGTCAGGGGATAGGTAGTGGCGCAATGTTAAGATTTAAGGCACCGTTCTTTCAATCAAGAGGTTGGTGGTTCGATTCCCGGTCGTGCCTATCGTGCTAAGGAAGAAAACTCTCAATATAATTTGAGGGTTGTAATAGGGTCTCTGAATCGTTATTGAGGTTCATGTGTTATACCCCTAGCTCACTCCAACAGGTTAAACGCAACGAATCCCACGTATTCGACACCCCCGACACTACACCAGCTGCTCAGCAACAACAGCAACACAACGCGGCCCAAGCGGAGCCCTCCAACTTCTACGATGTGAACTACAGGCCCTCCACAAAGGTAAAGAATCCACCAGGTGGAGCCTCCAGCATCAGCTTCGGCTAGAGGAGGGGAAATGGTGGAGGAGGAAAAAGAGAAGAAGTGGGGTTCAGGATCAGGATCAGAATGGGGCTGGGGACTTGCACTCTTGTAGGCTCTTGTAGTGCGTTTTGTTGAGTTGCTATCAATTTGAGAAACTGAGTCCAGATAACAACAAGATTGCACATTATGTACAGCAGCCTGTATAGTGTATACTAATAGTGTTGCAGTGGGCTGATAGATGGAACTAACTGAAAAGAGGAGATTGAGAAGGGAGAAGAAATATTCACAGCTTCGGGAGACAGAATACCTTCAGATGCAGGAACTTTAAATTTTATAAATATCGTTAAATATAAGATATTAGATGTCAATGCAATCCATGAATAACGTCTGTCAAACAGGCTTTTCGCTAAAAAAATGTCCAGTGGACGGCTTACGTCACCCACCTTTCAACAGTTCAGGGGAGTGTAACATGTTTGGAAATGCCATTCATTTCTTAACACACTACACCTCTACACAGATACATGGGAATCTACACAGTTACATGGGAATCCATATAGATTCTTTTGCCATATGTCAGATGTTAAACTTTGAATCAGTAAATGTTTTATTATTTTCTTATTCTGATCTTTGCAGGAATCTGCATTCTACATTGCATGTGTTTCTCTAACGTTGTCGTTCAGTTTGTTCGTTAAATTATCGAAAACGCAAAAAAAAATGTTGATCTACTCGATTACGTAATAATTCTTGATGTTGGGTGGTTGATATCAACCGATGGATAAGGGGAAGGGGTCCTAATATCGATTGATTGTTTGGGGTGCCAAAAAACTCCGCACAACACAGGCAATATAATTTTATAGTACATGAAGTTAAGATAACGTCATTGACACAGCCACAAGGGATGAGTCGATGACGTCATTTTTCATGCTTTAAAGGTGTGAAATTCAGGGAATATTAAGTATTTTTAGTACTCCATAATTTCATACACAGCTTCACATTTTAGTATTTTAACGTGATAAAATGTACGTAACGTACTAACGTACTGAAGCAATACATACTGCTCAACAACTCTACTCGTTTACGAGTATGCGACTTTTTACCCCCCGACTTTTTATCCCCCGACTTTTTATCCCCCGACTTTTTACCACCCTAAGTATCATGTGCGACTTTTTATCCCCATAGGTATAGAAATGGAAAGTGTTTTGTAAAGTTCAACCATAAATCAATAATGTATAATATAATGTATAATGCTATTCAAATCACACAAATTACATAGGTATAATTATAAGCAATTCCACGGAGAAGTCTGTCAGCTTGAGGGCGCGTGTACTCCGAGACAAGCTTCTGGATCTGCTAGTTCCTCTTCTTCTCTTTGGCAGGGTGGGTGAAGGAAGTTCCTTTCTGGATGTCGTTGATGGTGGCTGTCGTGTGTCTGATGCTTCTCCAAGGACTCCAGGAGTTTCCAGATGGATGGATGCTGACAGCTGATGAGGCTGTTGAAGGAGTGGTGGAATGCTTCAAGGGCGTTGGTAGTCCTGGAGGACCCCTGAGCGTGTCTGTCGTAGACATTCCACATCACGAGAGGGATTTATCCGCTGTCCAGCCACCGAGAGTCCAATCCAGGTTGATTCGAAGTAGTGGAGGACGGGGAGCTCGTCTGGGAGGAAGGAGGTTGACAGAGACTCGTAGACCCGCACAACATCAGAGAGAGGGACGAAGGCAAGAGCTGCAAGCTTCTTCACCCGCACCTTGAAGTCCAGGTCAGAGGTGTACTTCGGAAGGAGGCCCAGCTGCTTGATGTGGTAGTCCAACCGCTTACACATGTGAAAGAAACAACCCTCCTCCCCAATCCCTGGAAAGACTTCCTTCACAGCAAGAAAAGCACCGCTCCCATAGTCACTCAGGTACGAATCAAAGTCCCATGTCGCACTGAAGTCAGACAACCATGACTTGACCTGCTGGAAGAGACGGATGTACGTCTCCTTGCGTTTATCAGCCAACATGGCATGAACACAAGGAACCGTAAACCCGTTCTTCTGTCCGTGAACTGTGTAGAGCTGGGTCCATAGCTTCGGAGAAGCTTTAAAGGTCCCATCTCCACACAGCCTCTCGGACGAGCAGAGCAAATCAAGGTTATCATCATTCGTCAACATGAGAATCCGATTCATTCCCGGACCAGAGTCGAATGTCTTCCATGCTTGAAGGAGATCGGTTGGGATGTGGAGGCTGATCAGATCTCTGTCACATGCGAGAGCAAGTTGAGGGTTGAGGTGGACGGCGTGCTTCTTCCGGGTCTTCTGGGTCTTCTGGATCATCCTGTCTTCGAAACGGCGTCTTCTTTGATGGAGGATCTGACTGAGAGGGAGATGGCGTAGCTGTAGTCAGGAGGGTGGGAGTGGGGGCGGCTGGATTCCAGGGTGGAGGTGGAGCTGTCTCCAGTGGTGAGGGCAGTGGCGTTGCAGGAGGTCCCCTTAGATCTGGCAGCTGCGTTGTTGAGGTCGCACCTCCAGAGGATGTGGCCGGACTCTCTCTTCTTGTGCAGGGTGTAGGTGTAACCAGCGTGGACAAGCTTGGGTTTTCCTCTCTTGGACTTCACAAAGTCGATGGAAGTGTCTGTAGGGGGAGGTGGTGCAGGAGCAGAGTGTAGAGGAGGAGGGGAGGGAGCAGTTGGAGGAGAGGTGGTGGATGAGGTAGAAGGAGCAGGTTGGAGAGTAGGCATTACAGGTGCAGCAGAGGGAGCAGTTGGAGGAGAGGAGGTGAAGGAACTGCAGAAGGAGCAGCAGGAGAGGAGGGAGCAGCAGGAGAGGGGTGGAGTGGAGGTGGTCCATTGAGGATGGAGTTGGCTGCTACTACGTGTTGGAACGTCTGTTGAAAGGTGTTCATCGTGATAGCTGGATAACTACTGCCCTCAGAGGACGCATTATATATGGTTCCTGCATATGCTAAACGAGCTTTGAAACCAGTGACGCCTCTCGTTAAGTGGTCATGATGTGACCCAAAGCTATATGAGTACCATGATACAACGTTATATGAGTATCATGATCCGATCCTTGGTACCTGACACCATTGCTCGAACGGGATAGCATCACGTGAGTTCCTCCTCGAAATGTGATCCAGGGGGGTAAAAGGTCGCAGTTCTACGGTTAGGTACGACTGTTTATCCCCATCGAAGCTTGAACGGGGATAAAAGGTCGCAGCTGTGCTGTTGTCTGCGACCTTTTATCCCCCTGCTTCAAACCGAGCTCATTTTCAATGGGGGATAAAAAGTCGCAGTCTATGGCAGAAGTGCGCCTTTTTATCCCCCTGTCGGAAGTTCAGAAACATCAGATCGGAGAGTGTCCTCTACGGCTTCAGGCTCTCCATGCAGCAGTTCCTCACCCTCATCTTCTACTTCAGCATCAAGTGCATGACGAACATCGCCATCTCACAGCTGGTTGGATTGTCGGAGAACACTGTTTGTGACTGGAGGATCTACATCCACACCAGAGTTGCAGACTGGCTAGCTGTTAACTCCACTCCCCTTGGAGGTCCTGGAGTGATAGTCGAGTTGGACGAGGCCAAGTTCGGGAAGATGAAGTACAACAGGGGCGCACCTACCGGGAGGGACAGTGGGTTCTTGGAGCAGTGGACAGGAATACCAACCAGTGCTTCCTCCTCATCTGCCCTAACAACAGTCGGGATGCTGCTACACTCCTTCCCTTGATACAGCGCTGGATCCTCCCTGGGAGCATCGTGTGCACCGACGAATGGGGAGCCTACAATTCCTTGACTGCGGCTGGCTACACTCACGAAACGGTGAACCACAGCATCCAGTTTGTGGACCCCACCACTGGAGTTCACACCAACACTCAGGAGGGGCTGTGGGCTCACGTGAAGCGATCTGTTGTTGGGAGCACAGACCTGGAGATGGCACTGATAGACTTCATGTTCAGGAGACGGTTTAATGCTACTGGAGGGGCGACTCAGATTGCAAATTGTTTTAATGGTTATCTTACAGTTTTGAGGGCTAATTGATGGACTTTATTTTTCAGTTTAAATGATTGAATGCAATGCTTTAGTATAAGTAATAAATGTGTGATAAATGATATTTTTAAGTTTATTTTTAAATATCATTAATTATCAGTTAAATTTTATCAGTTAAATTTTATCAGTGATATTTTGATATAACAGATTGTGTGATAATACTATATTTTGATCTAATTGTTTTGGAATTCAGCTACCATTTGAGTCAACTTTCTCTCAATCAAAAGTCTCATTAGAGATAGTGGACGTCTATTAACTCGTAGTGGAATTCCACTATCTCATAATGGAAGTCCACTATCTCATAATGGAAGTCCACTATCAGTTAATGGAAGTCTACTAAGTCGATAGTGGAATTCCACTAACTCGATAGTGGAATTCCACTAAGTGTGTCGGGCAACTTGGATACTGCCCAATAAGTTAGTAAGTTAATGGCTTTGTGATGCTTTTCCTTTCCTATTTTATATCAGTGCTTTAATCCAAAATCTTTCATTGAACTGAAAAAATGTGCCGTCTCATTATTCACATTTTAATTACTTTAACTTTAGTTAGTAGTTACCTACCTATTTCTCTATTTAGTATTTAGTTAGAAGTGACATGGTACTGCTACGAACTTCTGCATTAGCTCCAACACTGACTGGCACTAAAACGACCATATTACGGTAAATTGAGCGATCCTTCTAGGCCAGTATCACACCAGTATCGGCTATCGCGTCAAAATCAGGCCTACCTCACGACGTTATCGCGCCAGTATCATGCCAGTATAGCGCCAGTAGCGCACCAGTAGCACGCCAGTATCGCGCCAGTCGACACTAACTTAAAGCCCAGTGTGTTTCTGGCAGCATGGCAGCAACTATTGGCAACTATTGGGAATTATCTGAAGAGATATTCAAAAGACTTAATGATGAAAATCGTGGGGATTTTATTGATTTCTTAGTGGCTAATCCAGATGTTGCAAAGCGCCGTAAAATCAATATCAGTAAGCTACTACTCAATCACTTGCCACTATTGATCCTCAAGATTAATTCCTGATTAGTGCTCATCGTCAATAATGAATGTTAATGAAATAATTACTTTCTTGTACAGTGTTGAAAGTAAATGGGTCTAGGGATAACGATTTTTGATATTAGAGTTTCCGGATGGAAAAATTCTATTATTATTATTATTATTATGGCTTTAAGTTTGTTTCGACTGGCGCGATACTGGCGTGATACAGGCGTGATACTGGCGTGATACAGGGGTGATACTGGCGCGGTACTCGCGTGCTACTGGCGCGCTACTGGCGTGATACTGGCGCGATAACGGCGCGATAACGGCGCGATAACGGCGTGAGGTTGGCCTCATACTGGCGCGATACTGGCCTGATACAGTGATACTGGCGCGATACTGGCCCGGTACTGACGTGATACTGGCCTAGACGGATCGCTCAATTTACCTACATCACCATATTGCAGCACATCTGGTGAGTCAATGTATGATTGAAGAGCAACCTCAGCTCCACATCTCTTCTGCCTCTTCTCTGTTGCTCACGTTGCTATTGCTACTTTCAGCAGGCGGAATACTGCTGAAACATTACTACAATCTAGTCTCTTCGAGCAACCACCACTACACAGCCGGATTCACCCTTTGTTTGGCGATTAAGCCATTTCTTCGAGCCTTTCTCAAAGCCGTCCTTCTGCCTGCAGCGTGAGCTGATTTATTTATTATTCTTTTACTTTATTTGAACTTTTGCAGCCATGATGGAACCTCCAAGTCTGCAAATCTCTGTTTTAGAGTTGAGGAATGCTAGGTACCTACTAGGTACCTACTAGGTACATACCAGGTGCCTAATACCTATACACTTTCCTATAATGGTATCGCATAGATAATCAGGTACTCCAAGCAACTGCAGGATTCGGCAGTTTGATAAATACCTAAACTATTAAATATCATCCATAGCTGAAGGTATAACTAAATAGCTCAGTAATTAGCCGGACATTAGTCATTGTAGGGAAGTTGACGATTGACCATTATAAATGCACGATGTGATATCATTCAAGCCACAGTAAGAGTACAAACATCATTGTCTTAGGTAGGTATTCAGTGAATAGCTTAGAAGCTGAGATAATTAGGTGAACACTACTCTCTGTAGTTACGTTACGTGACAGTTAACTACTTGATAAGTTTTCTTGTACCCCCCTCGTCTCAAATAACTAAGTAAATTCTGGTCATATCACCAAATGTAGTGTACCCGCTCATCTCAAATAACAGAGTAATCTCATTTTAAACTCTGGTCAGATCACCTAATGTAGTGGCATGGCTCAAGGGAACTGTGGGTATAATATTGCTTAGTGAAAGGTCGTTAGGAGTAAAACGACCAATTGCTAACTGAACAGTACACACAGAGCCTTGCGCTTCCTGTAACTTTAGACTTTTAGAGCTTTGCAGTTGTTAGCTAGCCGGTGTTTATAAAGTATTTCTTTAAATATCGTCTGAAACTCTCTCTTTTATTAAGCTTGAAGGTACCTACAAGTCTACAATTGCGAAAATCGAAAATCTTTGCTTTATATTCTTTTACGTCCTCGCATAGTTTTTCTTTTCATCGTTTTTCAAAGCTGCAAATAGTTCGAAGTTGTAAAATATTGAGTAGATAAATGAGTAAAAGTTGTAAAATATTGAGTTGTAAAATATTGAGTAGATAAATGAGTAAATGAGTAGTATAGATAGGTAGGTATCAAAGAACGAAACCAGGAACAAAAAAGTTACAGTTGCCAGTCCTCATTGAGTTAGTTCTTAGTTAACCGTAAACAGTCAAGTGGTTTTTCAATATTCATTGCACTGTCATGTGATAGAATAAAGTACTGTGGCCAGTGGTTTAGAGCGTCATGCTTCCAATCGAGAGGTTGGTGGTTCCATTCCCGGCCGTGCCAATCGTGCTAAGGGTGACAACTCTCACCTAAGCAGCCAAACGGTTTACTCAGCCGAGCGTACAGGAAACTGTACGGGAGGGTTAAATGAGGAGTTGCCCATTGCAGCGAAGTCTCGGGCGAAGAAAGTAGGTATGGATTAAAATTCCTTAACCGTCACTGGCTTGAATCCTTCGATTTCTCATTCTGTCATTGGCTGTTACAACTGTTGGAATAGAAGTAAAACCATCTTAATAAAAAAGAGATGCTAAATTTAGCTTCCTCCTATCTAAGTGAGAAAGTACCTTAGTACCAGAAATATAGGCGACTAATAATTAAGGCGCAAGATATTAAGGCGACAAGATATTAAGGCGATTTTATCCTGGAGATAAAATTAAACTTTTTTTGAAAATAAATGATTTTCTTCCATTTAAAATGACTATGAAATGAATATAAAATGGAACGAAAATGAAAAAAATTGTTGAGTTGGCCTTCAAAATACAGTACATCAGATCCTGAGCTTTTCAAACGGGTCATTGAACATTCTAGAGTCAATACAGGCATCTTTACATCGTGCCACAGCGTCAGTGATATCAGAATTGGCACTCATAATTGGCTATAAAGTTATTTATTATGTTGCTAAATTGAAAAGTCGATTGGGGAGGAAAAATAACTGAAAATAAAGTCTTTTTAGAAATTAAGACGACTAGATATTTAGGCGACCAGAAATTAAGGCGATTTTTCCAAAATCGCCTTAATTTCTTGTCGCCTATATTTCGGGTACTAAGGTAGGTACTTCGTCATTACCATGTTTGCACTTTTAAGTTTTGAATTGCAATTTTATATCAAATTTGTTTAGTTGTTGGTGGGTTCAGTGTTGGTTCATTCATGCAAGTTGAAAATCAAATCCCAGCATCAACGTAGGTACCAAAATAAGTTGAACTTTGTTAGGCACTCTGATGCAGCTTTATCTGACCAAAATAAGCTATAGATTCAATGCTATGATATTTTGCAGCCATCATCTCATCCGAATCATTTTTCATAACATTCTTTGTACCTAAAGCTCTATAGGTAGTCTCTCGTCCTTATTTCGTTCAATTTATGAAGTCGTGAGCACTCTCCGTTATCATCAACCTTTGAATTGTCTAACGTCATAATTAATAAGCAATAAAGAGGATTGAAATACCACCTATTCTATAATTTCATTACTCAAAAGCCATTTGGTTATGACATATTGCTATTATCTTCACCCAATTATACTAGTTATAGTTGAAAGTTGCTACTTGATTGAGATGCTACCTATACCTAGATCATCATTTCAGTTACTGGTTGCTGTTTTACTGTTTTACTGTTTTACCTCTATAATCTATTATAGGTAGGTACTTGATAAAATATCAAGTTGATCCCCTTAATCCCGTAATTAATTCCCTAATTAGCTAATTCTTGCACGCAAGGCATTAGGCCATTAGGTACCTATTGAATGCAATATTATCTTCGATTTGGTCATTGAATAGGTATTTGAATTCGTCCGTTATTCTCCTAACCATCTTACCCTTCCATTTCAGCAAATCTCATCATTTCATTGAGCTATTGATGACTTGATGGCATGCCGAATTAATGAGGAGATGATAGCAGATAGAACAACTTAAAGAATTAGGTACAGAATTACGGCTTCTCATTAAGTCATAACAATGAGTTGGTCTGAATTCTGAGCCAAAAATTATACAACGTGAACGCACAACATGGAAAAATTTGATGAAATCTGTTGCGTAATACTGTAATAGGTAAGTCGTAAGAGGTACGCCTGTAAAGTATATATCATGTATCAATTATTATGTTTGCACTTTTAAGTTTTACAATTTTATTTCAAAGTTGTTGAGTTGTCGGTGAGTTTGTGTTGCAAGTCATTTAAAATATAAACATTCCTGCATCATCCAGCTTCTTGCTGTCATCCAGCCTCGATGTCAGGGAGTTGTCCAGGCGCCAGCCAGTCGCACAACAATTAGGTGGGTATTTATAATCATATCAATAGAACTATTGTAATTGTGTAACTTAATATAGGTGTACACATGTACATATAATGTGTGTTCAGTGCTCATGTACACATCTTGAGAAGAACATTCCTTGGCGTGTACTGTGTAATGAAAATCTATTATAGTGTGACTCTGTGACTTGTTTGTATAGATGAAGTATTACTGTGTGCTCTTAAGTTGCAAAGTTGTGTTTCCGGCGCTGTCCAAACTCATTCACTTATTCCTTTACTAGTTTATTCTTTTACTCGCATCACCGTTACTTCGCCTTGTCCATTGCTATTTGCTTCACAGTGTACAGCACAGTAGTTACATATTTCTATTGTAACTATTCTACAATCTCCATATCCAGCCGGGCTAACCACTCAACATGCAGTTTAATGAAAGTACTGATGTATATAAGTTTCATACAAAATCATGCATACTGCGTGCCTATTATTCTCATATAAACATGTGGTAACATGAATTCTTTGATTTGCTGATGCTCTTCTCATTAGAGCTTGTATACATTGACTCATTTTGTAACTATACACGAATATTGAGGTATATTGTATAACTGTATGATTTTTTTAATTCATACAAACACGCTTTTCAGGACATCAGGTCCATTCCCGAGGGCATAAGCCCAAGGGATGTAGCCGGTGTTGGCCTGACCCAATTGGTCTAGATCAGTATTGATCCGATCAGGCAAATTGCACAATTACATTATATAATACCTTCATCTTGGCTCAAGCCTTTACAGCTCATCTTAGAATCACATATTTCAGTGCTTTATCGTTACAGATTTTTCAACAGCGGGAAGTTTCCGTTAATTATTTCACAGACATACCTGGTTTTTTTCTCAAGTCAGTAAGAGAATAAAGTCCGCCTTGCTTGGGCTTGTTTGTTGTGCTTTCAATCTTCTGAAATTATTTGGCAGCCCCCAAATTTGGGGTATTCGCAAATTCCATGTTTTGAGGAGTAAGACAATTGGGAAGCTGCCAAATAATTTCAGACGATTAAAAGCATAACAAGCAAGGTGAACTTTATTCTCTTAGGGTCTCTTACTGACTTGAGAAAACACTGGAGGTATGTCTGTGAAATGCCTAATTGGACAACCCACCGCACAAATAAGGTACTGCAGAATATGTATGTGATTTAAATGCTTTTATTCTAATCCTCAGTTATTCTATATTTCTTAGGTATCCAAATACCAAAAAAGCTGGACAATGGCAGACCCCAATACTCCTGGCAATATTCAACCCCAAGGCCCAGGATATCCACCTCAAGGCCCAGGATATCCACCCCAAGGCCCAGGATATCCATCCCAAAGCCCAGGATATCCACCCCAAGGCACAGGATATCCCCCTCAAGGCCCAGGATATCCCCCTCAAGGCCCAGGATATCCCCCTCAAAGCACAGGTTATCCCCCTCAAAGCACAGGTTATCCCCCTCAAAGTACAGGTCATCCACAGCAGTACAATACTGGCCATCAACTTCCTCCTGTGGAAACAGCAGGGTACTCTAATGTGGTTTACCAACAGCCCCAAACTGTCATAATTCAGCAAAGCCAGCCGAAACTCCGAAGAAAGCCATGCAACATGATTTGCCCTAAATGTCATGCAAATATTCAAACAAAGGTAGAGTACAAAATAGGGATTCAAACAATTCTCGTAGCTATATTCATCACTGTGTTCTCATTGGGGCTTTGCTTCCTTTGTTCATCCATAGCATGCTTCATGGACAACTTCAAAGATGCAGTTCACAAATGCCCATCATGTGACTGTAAAATTGGAAAAGGGAAGGGGAAGACGTACACGGAGACGCAGTGGAGGAGACTCAGAAGCCTCAAGCTGCTCTGGCGGATCAGCAGCCTCTGGAGGGTCTGGTGGATCAGGAGGTTCATGAATTTAAGTTTCTAAGTTTTTAAAGGTTAATTAGATAATTTTGAAATCAGATATTTGAGGACCCCTAACTGAAATCAAAAAATCTAACTGTTCTTGTGACATTGCTGTGTTTACTTGTGTCAAAACAAGTGTGCAATGTCACAGAGTGGTGGATCTGATGGTGAAGGGAAGGAGTCCTCAGAGTATTTACAGGATGACAAGGCAAGGCATGACTATGAAGAAGAGTGTAAAGATGAGGCTCCTTCCCTGACAAGTTCAAGTGAGGATGTCTTGAATGATACTGCAACAACCTGTTTGGATTCCGAGTTAAGTTTCTGTTCAAAATCTGTATCATTTATTAAGTTTCCAAAGACTGCCACCACTGATGATATTATCAACACTGATCCTGACTTAATTGATATTGACTCATTTCAAAAATTGAATAAACAATCCCTAATGAAAGCCCTTCTTTATCTGATTAAAAACAGGGATCATGAGGAATGTGAGAAATATGTGCCTGAACCACATTTTAATGAAGCCAATATCAATCAGTTCAATGGTATGCTTTCAAACTTCGAAGCAAAACTACTCAAGTCTGTTGATGAAAAGTTATCTGCTGTTATGACACATTTTTCAGAAAGCACTACAAGTTCAAATTCTGAAACAGACCTCTCTTGTACCAGTACAAGTTCCTTGTCATCATCAAGTATGTTATATTCTGAGGCAGTTGGAGGTATACATCCTGCACCAGAACAAACTCAGCAGTTGCTACATATTGCTGCTGCTAATGCTGACTCTTTAACTGAGGAACAGGTCAAAGAGAAGGTTTCTGCTGTCAAGAAGAAAGTTAGTCAGAGTTTGAGGGATGTTCCTACAAACTATGTGAAGTCCAACAACCAGAAAGGGCTTCTGACTGTTGCATTCCCAGATGCTGATGCTAGAGAAAAAGGGTCACAATTGATAGAAAACTTGAACCTTTCAGAGTCTGGTTTCCAGACTAAACATGGTAAAAAGATGCTACCTAAGTTGACAATACCTGGAATTGATCCAAGTTTATTTGATTCAGTAAGCCAAGGTCTTGCATATGAAGAGAAAAGGGAACAGCAAAAGTTATTGATCAAAAATTCGATGATTTCTAAAAATGACAAGATAAAAGAACTTACTGATGCAGGTCACACACTTGAGGTTGTCTTTATCAAGTGGTCTGGTAATAGCTCAGATAGAGCAACAGTTGCTATTAAAGTGTCTCCATTAATCAGGACTACCATACTCCAGAAACAATTTGGCAAAGTATTTGT
Source organism: Beroe forskalii (assembly GCA_011033025.1). Taxonomy (NCBI): domain Eukaryota; kingdom Metazoa; phylum Ctenophora; class Nuda; order Beroida; family Beroidae; genus Beroe; species Beroe forskalii. Next base: position 174,761 of record WFMF01000328.1, read on the forward strand.
GGGTAATGACAGTTTACCTGCTGAGGATCGCTTTTTCTTTAAGCAGTGCTACCATTGTCAATTGCTAGGACATGTTTCAAGTGATTGTCCAAAAGCAGAAGAAAATCCTGTCTGTTTCTATTGCATGGGTAATCACCAGTCTAAAAACTGTTCTAAAAAGAGATCTAAAAAGGATCACTGCTGTGCAAAATGTTTTCACTCAAAGGTTCCAGGTGATAAGTCAGATTACAAATCCCATAATGCTGCAAATCCTGAATGCCCTGTTGTTTTGAGGGAAATTCAAAAGATAGCTGCAAGCACAGACATCATCTCAAAAAACGTGCTATAGCCAAAGGAACCCAAACTACCTTGTTTGGTGTCTTCAACTCCAGGTCTATTTGCAATAAAACTCAGGCAGTACTAGAGCACTTGACAGAAAACAAAATAGATATTTGCTTTGTAACTGAGACTTGGATGAAGCGCAATGACAAAGTTAAGATGGCAGAGATACATGAAAGGGGGTTTGAGATGTTTAATAACCCAAGAAAAGGAAAAGGTGGGGGTGCTGGCTTCATATTCAATACAAAAACAACTCATATTATCAAAAATGATGTAAAGAAGTACTCATCTTTTCAAGCACTTGAATCAATTCTACAGACACCATCTGAATCACTTCGTTTATGTGTTGTTTATAGGAGTACTCAAACTGCAACCAAAGAAAAATATGAGGCCACAAAAATATCCAAATTTTTTGATGAATTCTCAGACTACCTTGATTCTTTAGCATCCAAACCTGGGAAACCATTAATCTGTGGAGACTTTAACTTTCATGTTGAAAATTCAGAAGACCCAACTGCCACTCAGTTTTTAAACTTCATCAAAGAAAGGGGTTTTAAGCAGCATGTTGAGGAACCAACCCATATTTCTGGAGGAACTCTGGATTTAGTTATCACGAAAACTGATCCTAAAGACTTCATTGAGGTCTCTGAAATCTTGGTAAGTCCAGACACAGGTACTACATCAGACCACTTCTTTGTTAGTTTTATGGTCCCCATAGGGCATGAACCTTTTCAATCCAAAGAAAAGGCTACTATTAAGGTAAGGGAACTGGCAAGTATTGATATTGATGCTTTAAAATCTGATATTGTTCTTAAAATGCCCAACCTGTCAGAAATAAAGGATCTTTCTGATGCAGTACATCAATTCAATTCTATTCTTGAGGAATTGCTTGAATTGCATGCTCCATCAATTGAAATCAAAGTAAAAGACAAAGAGAGTCCATGGTTCAACACAGCCTGCAAAAATGCTAGGAGAGAGAGAAGAAAGGCTGAAAGGGCCTATAAAAAGAACAGGTCAGACAAGGAACTATTAGAGCACTTCAAAGAAAAACAGGTTGATGCTGCACTTACATTTGACTTACATCGTAATAAATACTACTTCAACAAGCTCACAGCAGCCAATGGAGACCCTAAAGCGACCTATAAAATAATTAATTCACTATTTGACAAGGAACATGGCAAAAGCAAACTACCACGTGGTCTTGATGATACAAAGATGTCAGAAAGTTTCAAAGATTTCTTCCATGATAAAGTGCACAAGATCTATTCTGAAATTGATTCCCTGCAGAGCAACTATGACAAGCCCCTTTACACAGAAGCAGACTCTAATGATTTACTTACTCCAGATGGTGAAGTTTCTGCATCATATTTCAAGCTTCTGATACCTTCCCAGGTTGAGGAGGTAATCAATTCTATGGGGACCAAGAGCTGCTCACTTGACCCACTACCAACCTTGATATTCAAAAATTGTCTCACAGAACTTTTACCATTGATCACCATTATAGTAAATCTCTCTTTGCAGAGTGGCCAATTTCCAGACAAACTCAAAATGGCTGTAGTGAAACCAGTTCTTAAGAAATACAACCTAGACTCAGACAATTTAAGTAATTATCGTCCAGTGAGTAATCTGTCATTTCTTTCAAAGATCATAGAGAAATGTGTTCACATCCAGCTTACTGAATACTTAAACACCAACAATTTGTTCCCTAATCTTCAGTCAGGCTACAGAAAATACCATAGTTGTGAAACAGCTATCCTCCGAATACACAATGACCTTCTTTATGCAATGGACAAACAATCACATGCATGCTTGATGTTGATCGACTTGTCTGCTGCATTTGACACTATAAATCATAAAATGCTCTTGAAGCGTCTCTCAGAACACTATCATATGAATAAAATGGTGTTGAAATGGATTGAATCTTACCTGAGTAATAGATCTTTTCATGTAAGTATCAATGACTGTAAATCAAGTGAGGCAACATTAGATATTGGGGTCCCCCAAGGATCTATTCTTGGTCCTCTGTTGTTCATTCTTTATACTAAAGGGCTGCAATATCTTGCCAAGAAGTACAATTTCAGTATTCATCTTTATGCTGATGATACTCAAATTTATTTTGAGTTTGATCCAAAGACAGATGTTAGTATTGTAATGGCTGATCTGGAAAAGTGTTTCATCGATCTTAAGTTGTGGATGGACATTAATTATCTTAAAATGAATGACAGTAAGACTGAAATTATGGAAATTCACTCTCCATACACACCATTTCCACCGAAAGAGGATTTCAAGTTGAATACTGTTGTTATTAAACCTTCAGAGAAGGCAAAAAATCTTAATTTCTGGTTTGACGAACATCTTTCCCTTGATAAACAGATCAAGAAAATATCTCAAACTTGTTATCAAAACCTCAGAAAGATTGGAAGGATAGGAAAGAGGTTGACTGTTGAACTTAAGACACAGTTAGTTCACTCCTTTATTCACTCAATTATTGACAATTGCAATGGTTCCTATTTTGCCATAACTGCCTCACAACTCCAGAAACTGCAAAAAATTCAGAATTCAGCTGTGAGATACATTCTCAATCTGCGTGGTGGGGAAAGGTTCCAATCAATCACACCTCATCTCAAAGAACTACACTTTTTGCCAGTGAGATTTAGGATTCAATTCAAACTGGCTCTCCATGTCTTTAAGTGCATCAACAATGTGAGTCCAGAGTACCTTTCCAACTTAATTACTCTCAGACCACAGAACCAGCACAGTGTGAGGGCAGATAATGACTTTTTTCTACTCAAAGAATCACGTGAGCCCAGATGCAAGAAAACACAGGGAGCTTTCAGTTATAGTGGACCAAAAGTTTGGAATAGTTTGCCATACTATCTAAGATGTTTGACTGATATTGGGAATTTTAAGACTGCGTTGAAGACTTATTTTTATCGCTGTGCATTTGGTGATTTGGCATGAACTTTTAATTAATTCTTCTGGTTAACTTTGTAGGTTTAGGAATTAAGGATATATGTCCTGTTGAAGTCTGATGAAATCTGGTTATCTTAATAAGGGTTCCGCTTTGTTACTTAGAGCTTGCTCAATTATGGTTTAGCGGAGTATAAATTCATTATTATTATTATTATTATTATATTTTTCATCAAATTAATGATCTGATTGTTCATAATTCTTAATTTCATGGAAATCAAGAAGTTATAAGAAGTAAGATGATGAAATTTCAGAGATATATTAATTCAATGGCAGTTAATATAATTATATGGTTTCTATGAT